>JAJJWW010006529.1:0-242026 GCA_023531295.1 Papaver armeniacum | reverse complement strand
AACAAAGGCATTCCGCACATGCCACACGCGCCCTAGCAGCGCCACTTGCACTCAAGGTGCAACCAACACTCGAGACATCAACACAAACTGGGAGATGTTTTCCAGGGTCTTGGTTTGGCGTTCACAGCTTGCAGCGTGGTAGGCCTGGAAATGTGTGTATATTTATGTGCCTACATGTAATAACCGCAAGTGCACGGCGTCTATCGGACACGTGCCAAGTACGGGTCGAACCCGCAGAGACTTGTGGTGCTCCGAGTTGATCTAATGGCTTCCTAAACCGATTTCAAGTGAAGTAGCACAACCGAGGTTTTGTTGCCCCGATACGACGGCTGGATGAAACAGTGACTCTAAACTAAGGTATAAGACTGTGATAGAGGGGTTACTAGGGTCTTCAAATCCACCACTAACTCCTATTATGTGTTTAACTAAGTTGAGCTTCTTGTTCCTATGGCACTTAAGGATAAGGTGTCAATTTTATCTCTTAACTAAGGAGTTTCTCCATGTAATGCTTCAAATAAATAAAGCAGAGGGTACTAACCCCAGAGCACTAGTTGTCTAATTAAGTACAACTAGTCAAAGGAATTAGCATTTGGGTCTAAGGTTTGAGTGAGGTACTCTCAATGTAGTTGTAACCTAACTACAATGGATACAAGGCATCCATTGTGAGAGAAAACACTGGTACTCTAATTGAAGACATAGTTATAGTTTAAGCATTCAAGACAGTTCAACAGAGTTTAAAACATAATATGGAATTAGGGTTTCACTGAAACCCTAGCACACTATATTAAAACATCAAAACACAATTAAACTACAATAAATCCTAATAGGTGCTCTGGCTAGCCCAGGCATAAACCCTAACACACACAGAACACTCCTATTTATACATGCAAAGGAAAATTACCAAACCCTAATTCAAAAATCGAAATAAATAGAAAATAACTCAAAAACACTCTCACCCATACTCTCGACTCTCTGCCGATTCGGCTCGATTTTCTTCCACTTGAACGAAACCCTAGCCTAATCTTCTCTATCTCGACCTTAGCTCTAGGGTAGAAGCTAAGACAGAGCTAGAGATTATTTGGAAGGGGATGGCGAGGCGGATGTTGTTGTTGTTGCAGGAGCTAGTAGTGATGGTGACAAGAGATGGAGGTGGTAAGGTGGTGGCTCGCAACAGGTACGAGTGAAGGAGGTGGTAAGGTGGTGGCTTTTCTCCTTGGAGACGGGAGAGGAAGAAAGAGAAAGATGGAAGAGAAATGGGTATGGCTCGAGAGGGTATAGGGTTAGGTCGTTTCGGTGTGAGGCGGGACAGCAAGAGTTGATGGAACGGGCTGAGCGAGCATAGGATGCGGGGGGAGAGATCTGGACTGGCCGAGGGATAATTGGGACGGTTTGGTGTTGCACGGGAGCAGCGATCTTCGATGCGCGTGGCGTAGCGACCGTTGGATGTAGCCGATAGAGATCTCGACGGCGGCTCGGTTCGGGTCGCGGGTCGGCCCAGCTCAAGCCCATGTCTTGTAGATGAGTTGCTACTTGTTGGGTTGCAAATCTGTACCTTGTAGCGGCTTTGGCTTCGCTCCATAGATGCTCGACTCCAATTCTTCGCTCTTTGGCTCCTCGGTTTCTCCGAGCTTATTTATTACCTAAAAACACAAAATTAATTAGTACAAATATTTATTCTTGAAAACAAAGAAAACTCGAAATGCAGGATAATATCGATTCTTGAGCACAAAAGATGAGTAAAATGCCAATAAAAAGATGTATAAATATGCAATATTTGGCACTCATCAAATACCCCCAAACCTGAATTTTACTTGTCCTCAAGTGAAACAGAATTAAGAAATCCTAACTATACCCCCGTCGCAGGTTTCTCGAATGCATTTAGCGTATGCACTAAGCCTTTAAACCCCTAGGTGTCCCTAGTGGACGAGTTGTAGTCTCGTGAGGGTTTACAAGAGGTGTACCCACAAAACCTTCTCCAATTTCGAGTGTAAAGAGTCTCAAGCCTCCAAGAAGCTATGAGGACATAGAGTTTCGCATGCTAGTAATGTGTTAGAACTACCAAAGAACGCATTCTCATCCTTAAGTGCCGAGCGAGAAGTAACCATACCATATGAAAGATTTCGGATTCGATTGTGATCATAAGCCTCGACTTCGCCTCACTATTAGGGTTTTATGATAATTGCACTCAAAAAGATTGCTTTTTAGTCTCTCATGTGTGCAGGCAGGAATAAAGAGAGAAATCATGCACACGTTGTAGGTAAGAAGGATAACCTTCCGAAATAAAATCTGGAGACTCCACAAAAGTGTGGACAAAAAGAATCTTTTTCTGATGATCTCTAAGGAAGGAAATCAACCATTAGCAAGGGTGGGAGTACTCACTTACCTTCTCACCCGATCGGCAATTAATATCACTCTCTCATAAGACCATAGAAACGTCTTCAATCATCGGTCTTCAACTATAGATGACGAACTTCTGAACTTTACAAAAACTTGACAATTTTTTTTTTTTTTTTTTTTTTTTGGTATTAACATAAATAATAAAACAATAAAACTCAATTTTTCACAAACTTCATTAATTCTCATCCTATTTTCTTTTCTTTTCTTTGTTGCTTGTAAACCTTGGACTATATCAACTTTTCATCAAATATTCTGATGTTGCTCCGCTTGCTGACGATGATGTGTTTCTATGGGTCTGTTGATTGAGAGAGAGAGTGATGCTAACTGTAAATCGATATTTAGAAGGAGTTTTCTTCTTTAAACGTCACCCTCATGATTGACAAAAACTAGCACTCAAGAGATCAAAAGTAGTGCTGAAATTGGTGCGAAGTTGGGTAGCTCACCATTCCTACCCTAATTGACGTACGGTGACACACACTCTAACAGCTTTTCTAGAAAGTTGCAAAAAATTGAAGGTTGGTGCCTCACTTTATGTAAAATGGGTAGTCTCCACTATGGGTGATCACAATTCTACTACCGAATATCTAAACAACACCTAATTCGCCCTCCGGCATGGTTAAATCCAACTTTAACGCTCTAATCAACTAAGAAACCCGATTGCGTTCTCCGGTACTTCTAACTTCTGTTATTTCGGTCAGATTCTCTATGTAAACATAGCTAGAAGCATGCTAGTGACTCTAAAATCTCTAAAAGTTGGAGGTTTTTACAAAAAGAGTTTTTTTTTTTTTTTTTTTTTTTTTTTTTTTTTTTGAAAATAAAAAATTAAAAAGACTAAAAACTCTATATGCAAATGCAAATGCACCCCCAAACCTAAATCAAACATTGTCCTCAATGTGTCAACATATAATACAAATTTAAACAGTCACATAAGACGAGAACTATGCTGATAAGAGAAAAGGGAAGAGATTACCGGATGTCGGCAGGAGCAAGGTTGAGCTTCATTAGTCAAGGCTAGAATCCAATATTCTCAATGGAGGTCATATCGGATTAGCATAATATATGCACAAGAAGACTCAACCGATTCAAGAAAGAAAAATTTAACAAGTCCTACTGGATTATATACAAAAATTCACCATATATCAACAGTCTAAAGAGTTGAGGATCAACCCAAAAGACGGTATGTACAAACATCAACAGCCTTACACAAATATAATATGAGAGTGCAAGTAAGACTGTGTATGTGAATGAGTTTCCCCCCAAACCTAAACTTGTGAACGGGTGTGTTTGGGAGCACAAAATCTTGCAATTTTAACGGTACATCATGCAAAAGGTCTAACTCAAAATGAGTTTTACTAATAACAGGCAGATATACACATTCCAACTGTGGTTCCTTAAAAGTGTTATACTTTGATGCAAAATAGTCCAAGAGGACTTGGGAGGCACAAAGTTCTAGGCCTAAATTGGGAACTCTCAGAAAAGTTGGTTTAAGATTTTTTGTGACAAACTACACCTAGGTTTGGTGGAGGAGTTTCAATTTGTGACTCAGAAGAGAGGTTAGGTACATCTATGTTGTTTTCATGTATAAAATCATTTGCACCATCACACACTTTCCTAAAGTCAGAAGAAGGTAAATCATGTTCACATGCATAGAACAATTCATCAATCTACAGGTCATACTCATCATCATTCTCATGTATAACATAACCAAGAGAGATATCATGTTGTAGCCTAGGCATGGAGTTAGGCACATGCATTGAATCATCCGTGTCAACAGACAATTCAGCTATTCCTAGGTCACAAACAGGTGGTAAAGCATGCTCAATTCCACAGGACAATTGCACAGGTTCCACATCAACAGCATATGTATGAATATCAGAAGAAGCATCATTCATAGGGTTCACAGGAGAGACACTTAATGTCTCTGAACCTAAAGATTCTACTATATTTTCAAAATACACATGCTCTTCATATTCATCATCATCATCATCATAGCAAAAATTCATCTCTCCATTCAAAATTGTAGTATTTTTAGTGTACTCATCTACCTCTAGATTAGGTTCATATTCAGTGTTAGTTGCATGAGTATGACTAGAAACACTATTTTCAACATTATTTTGTAACTCAATCAGGTTCCTTTGAAGAATCACAAAGAGTTGTTCTATTGAAGGAGAGTCTTCACTAGTGGGTATGCATTCCTCATATGGATATTCACTGTATGGTTGTGCATGAGGTTCACTAGAGAAGGGAAATTCAGACATGTTGCTATATGGATGGTCATGCATTGCATTCATTTCAAGCCTAGCATTTTGCTCCATGAGTGTTTCCATTATTGATTGCAAACTAGGAGTTGGGGGAGTATAAAATTGTTCATCTCCCCACTGTGGTGAATGATGCATGTGTGCAGGTTGATTATGGTCCCAATAGTCACTTCTAGACAATTCGTACATTTGATTATCATGGCTTTCCCTAAACTGCCTAAACTCATGTAAAATGTAGCAGTTCTCAGCAGGGTGGTCTAAGCTACCACATAAGGTACAAGTATACATTGCATAGTGCCTAGGGGGATTAGATTTGACAGATTGCTCATGTAATTGCCTTTCTAAAGCAGAAACTTGAGCTTCTAATTGATCTAGAAGTGATGACTTGGTATGAGGAAAGTGTTCATTTTCAACCCGTGGTGGATGATGCATGTGCTCATAATTATTAGGGTATGTGAGGTCAGGGCCTTGAGAAGGCTCATAAAATTCCCTAAAATCACTATGGTATGCGGGGAGTTCATATTGTGAAGCATGCCCGTAAGCAAGCTCTCTAATGGATTTGTTTGTATCCCCAGTTGCAGACCAAAATCCTGACATGATTTAACAACTCAAATTGAACTCAAAGCCCAGTTGTAGTGGGCTCAGTTTTGGTTTCAATGGGTTTTGGTTTATGTAGGATTTGGTTTATTTGGGTTTTGGTTTGTGCAAATAGCTCATGCACAGAACAAGTTTGTTCACAGCCCAGAGAGATACAACCCACAAAAGAAAATGACACCTGATTCTAAGTGTAAGCCCAAAAGGTTGCTTTGTGATGTTGCTAAGCCCAGCTGAATAGGTGTATTTCAGCCCAGATGATGTGGGCTTAGTTTTGTTTAAGCCCAGCAGCTGAACTTATGTGGGCTGAAGGTTGGCAGAATGCAAAGCCCAGTGGTTGGGCTTCAGTTGTGAGTGTAACTGGGTTCTGGGATATGTTCAGCCCAGTGTTTATGGGTTTCATCTGTGTGCATAGGCCAAGTTTTTGTGCAGGGTTTAAGCACAAATTGAGTTGCCTAGAGCAAGGACAACATAAGGAAAACTGAGCAGCTTATGCACAGGCTGTGCTCACAAATTGGCAAATGAGCACACACAGGTCTGAGTGAAGGCTCACAAGAATAATTTCTACCAGCAATTTCAAGCACAGATAGCACAGCACAGAGCAGCAGCAAGATTTATGTGAACAGAGCAGCACAGGTTGTGCAGGCCAGGGTTAAGCTCAACACAAGGTATCCTTTTGAGCTAACATGATACATTCATCATAGTTCAGCACAGGATACAATGCAATATGTAACTCAGGGGATTTTCATGATACATATTTACCCATCTTAAGCAAGCTCAGCACACAGTTCAGCTACTCTTGAAATGCACAGATGCAACAGATGATGTTAATAGGTCAATTGGTTTTCACAGGCTAGTTTCAGGGTGTGTCAACTGGCTTGGTTGATATTAAATGGCTTAATTATCAAGAGAAAATGTCACAGCAAGCATACATTCAACTCTCAGCAATTCAGGGTTTGAGAGGAATACACATGGAGCTAATAATGTCAGCAAGGTTGCACAGGCTGATAAACTAGAGTATGCACAAACTCAAACTTGCAGCTTCAGGGGCTAGCAAGGGAGCGGGGTAGCTAATTGCTCAGCAAGTGAAGATGATTTAGCATTAATCACAGGTTAGCCTACAGGTTTGGCTCAACAGCTTCAGGGGGCTGGAGCTCAGGGCTGATGGTAACTAAGCTCAGAGCATACAATCGACTCAGGTGTGATTGGTTATGCAAGGGCAAACAGGTGTATAAACAATGATACCCAGCTCAATTTCAGTCATGCACAGGTTAAAGCAGCAGAGTAGCTAGCAAATACAACTCAAAATGTTATATGGATCAGCAACAGAATGGCTATTTCACATTTGCATATTGGCTAGCATAAGATTAGGGCATTCTGAGCTAGCATGTTTGTGATTCACAGATCATGGAAATTCGAAGTTGTGGCTCAGGTGGTTTATGCAACAAAAGTAACTCAGCTAACCAGTTTAGCTAGGATGCTGGCTCAAGCTCAGCAGCTACAGAGGGTGTGGGCTGGAAGTTTTGTGCACAACCCAGTTTATAATTTGGTTTATGTGGGTTTAGTTTGCTGCAGCCCAGGTGTACAGGCGTATGTGGGCTTCAGATTAGCAGAGATTATGAGCAGAACAAGCACAAGAATATGAGCACAACAGACTTATGAGCACAACAATAAAATGCCAACAGATGAGATTGGAAAGCATGCACTGGCATGTGCACGGCTGACGGTAAGTTATGTGCAGCCCTGGTCAGGCCAAGCACAAGAACAATAACAATGGGGCAAGTTGTACAGGGAAGCTTAAGCAACAGCACAGCCCCTGTAATTCACAGCACAGGCCAGCAACTCTCTAAGTGCAGCTCTAAGTGCAGGCCAGCAACTCTCAACACAGCTCTACAAGCTCAATTGATGGCAGGTGAAGACTCATACAAGGTTCGAAACAAGATTAAGCATGCAAAAGAGTTCAGGGTGTGTGGCATCAACTCACTCAGTTGATGTCACTTGAGCTTTCAGCCACTCAGGTTTCAGCCAATAGAATTATGCACATCTCACTCCACGGGGTTATGCACGGTCATTCAACGAGTGCATGGATTGGAGCATAGCTCAGAGGTATGCTCAGGGTTGCAGCTTAAATGGCTCTCCAAGGTGCAGCTCAACTCACAGCTTCAAGGGCTGGAGTTGGGGCACAGGGCAAATGAAATTAGCTAAGGGCTACAACACAGATTAACACACAAAACACTCAATGGAAAGTAAACCTAGAGCACACAATTCAGGGTTTACAGGGGAAGTTTAGTAATGCTTACCTCACTCACAGGGCAATATGATGCTCATATACTAACCTCAAATCCTAAGCTTTTCCTTGTCTTCTTTCCTTTGGCCTTTGTAACATGCACCTGTGAGCTCAACAGATCAAACTTAGTTCTCCATGTTATACAATAAGCACAATGCTACAATGACAGAGCTAAGCACTCAGAGCTCAGGGCTAAGCAACAGAGCTCAATGTCAAACTCGGTTCTCGGTCTTTACGGGATATGCACTGAGAGTATCTTGGACTGATTGGGACTAAGATGCAGAATGCAAAAAATGCAGAAGAAATGACAGCTAATACAACTAAGTTACAATGCAAAACTACAATGCACTGACAAGATGCAACTATGTGATGAAACTGAAAGGTTGAGAATGCAGCTAATGCAAGTGAGAAAAATTATCTAAAATGCGATGGTAAAGTTACAATATGCTAAGTTACACTAAAACAGGGTTACAAGCAATAAT
The DNA here is from genome assembly GCA_023531295.1 of Papaver armeniacum. Classification (NCBI taxonomy): domain Eukaryota; kingdom Viridiplantae; phylum Streptophyta; class Magnoliopsida; order Ranunculales; family Papaveraceae; genus Papaver; species Papaver armeniacum. Next base: position 234,008 of record JAJJWW010006529.1, on the reverse strand, counting down.
AAAAAGGAATTATGTACAGGGTAAAATGAACTCAGTATAGATAGGCCAGCAATCACAGGGCACACGCCAAGTCCCCGGCAGCGGCGCCAAAAACTTGGTAGGCCTGGAAATGTGTGTATATTTATGTGCCTACATGTAATAACCGCAAGTGCACGGCGTCTATCGGAGACGTGGCAAGTACGGGTCGAACCACAGAGACTTGTGGTGCTCTGATTGATCTAATGGCTTCCTAAACTGATTTCAAGTGAAGTAGCACAATCGAGGTTTTGTTGCCGATACGGCGGATGAAACGAAGTGACTCTAAACTAAGGTATAAGACAGTGATAGAGGGGTTACTAGGGTCTTCAAATCCACCACTAACTCCTATTATGTGTTTAACTAAGTTGAGCTTCTTGTTCCTATGGCAGTTAAGGATAAGGTGTCAATTTTATCTCTTAACTAAGGAGTTTCTCCATGTAATGCTTCAAATAACGACAGAGGGTACTAACCCAGATCACTAGTTGTCTAATTAAGTACAACTAGTCAAAGGAATTAGCATTTGGGTCTAAGGTTTGAGCTGAGGTACTCTCAATGTAGTTGTAACCTAACTACAATGGATACAAGGCATCCATTGTGAGAGAAAAAACACTGGGGTACTCTAATTGAAGACATAGTTATAGTTTAAGCATTCAAGACAGTTCAACAGAGTTTAAAACATAATATGGAATTAGGGTTTCACTGAAACCCTAGCACACTAAATTAAAACATCAAAACACAATTAAACTACAATAAATCCTAATTGGTGCTCTGGCTAGCCCAGGCATAAACCCTAACACACACAGAACACTCCTATTTATACATGCAAAGGAAAATTACCAAACCCTAATTCACAAAATCGAAATAAATAGAAAATAACTCAAAAACACTCTCACCCATACTCTCGACTCGCATTTGTCGATTCGGCTCGATTTTCTTCCACTGTGAACGAAACCCTAGCCCTAATCTTCTCTATCTCGACCTTAGCTCCTAGGGTAGAAGCTAAGACAGAGCTAGAGATTATTTGGAAGAGGATGGCGAGGCGGCTGTTGTTGTTGTTGCAGGAGCTAGTAGTGATGGTGACAAGAGATGGAGGTGGTAAGGTGGTGGCTCTGCAACAGGGTACGAGTGAAGGAGGTGGTAAGGTGGTGGCTTTTCTCTGATGGAGACGGGAGAGGAAGAAAGAGAAAGATGGAAGAGAAATGGGTATGGCTCGAGAGGGTATAGGGTTAGGTCGTTTCGTTGTGAGGCAGGGACAGCAAGAGTTGATGGAACGGGCTGAGCGAGCGTAGGATGCGGATGGGAGAGATCTGGACGGCTGAGGGATAATTGGGACGGTTTGGTGTTGCACGGGAGCAGCGATATTCGATGCGCGTGGCGGTAGCGACCGTTGGATGTAGCCAGGCGAGATCTCGACGGCTCGGTTCCGGGTCGCGGGTCGGGTCTAGCTCAAGCCCATGTCTTGTAGATGAGTTGCTACTTGTTGGGTTGCAAAAAACATTGTTATTGCGCGGCTTTGGCTTTCTGCTCCATAGATGCTCGACTCCAATTCTTCGCTCTTTGGCTCCTCGGTTTCTCGAGCTTATTTATTACCTAAAAACACAAAATTAATTAGTACAAATATTTATTCTTGAAAACAAAGAAAACTCGAGAATGGGATAATATCGATTCTTGAGCACAAAAGATGAGTAAAATGCCAATAAAAAGATGTATAAATATGCAATATTTGGCACTCATCACAGCGTACACTACGCTCACATTAAGAAAGCGTGAATAGGAATAAAGCGGTCAAATAAATGAGGAAATAATGGTGAAAACGTTTTCACCCATAAACACCTTGCGGTTACCACCTCCTCCCATTATTTCACCCTTTACTCTCTTCCTTCATAAGGCCAGAGTACGTTTCAATCTCGACTTGTATAAATAGGTCTTACCTATTTCCACCCCAGGATAACAAGTCTCGGTCGGAGAAAAATACAACACTCTCGAAAAAGGCAACTTTGCAAGCTCTCCAAAAAGCTTTCATCTCTTGCAAGCTTCCTAAGCTTTCACTTTCTGATACAAGTCGAGACACTACTCTCCCAGAACTATTCTGGTCTCAACACCTTTCTTTGCTTCCTCCCCAAATCAACCCTTCTCCTCCACTTTGTGACTCAAGTAAGTCTGGAACGGCCATTTCTTGGTTTAGGCCGGACTTGTACGGATTGATGTCTCGAGTTTATAAAGTGCTCACGTGCAGCACATTTGTTTAGGGTTTAAACCAGTTTCTCACTCACCTACCGAATTTACCGAAATCGGCGGAAACGATTTTTACCCATAAACAATTGGCGACCACGATGCGGGAGGATTGATCTATCGGCTACAATATCGGATCAAGTCGATCTCGTTCTTCGACCCGGATGTCAAGATGGTAGGGAAGGCGAATCAATCCGACTAAGCGCCCGGACAACCCGGTTACCGGTTGTAAAAACTACACCAGAAAAGCTGGGGACTCGGCGAAGATGCTACCGGCGATTGGGGACTTGTCAAGCGATGCTACCAAAGAAAGCCGCCTTTACATGGAGAGGGGCGTGTTCGCAAAAACCTATGGAGTGAGTAAATTTAGATCTGGGCAAGATATACGATCTGTTTTTAGGTTCTTAATAAAATCATACTTCTTTGCGTCTTGTGCCTATTGCTAGCACACACTTTCATAAAAGCAATATTCCTTTCACAAAACATAATCAGAGTTATATTATCAAAACCATTCATCCCAGAAATAATCCAATATCCTCAAAAGCTACCAGTTGTCTATCAAAACCGGTCGAACTTTGAACCAGACATCCAGTATGTTTTTCAAAAAAAAAAAAAAAAAAAAAAGAAGAACCTAAATGAAAGTTTAACAGAGAAACATTCAAGGAAAATCATCCAACGCAGGTCCTCTCTTCTTGGAGAAAGTCAACTTTGCATCTTCAAGAGCCGCTCTCTTCATAGTTAACATCTTGGAAAGCTTTTCGAGTTCTACCTCTGTCGTGTAATCTCCTCTGCGCAGAAAGGCTTTCGATTCTCGCATCTTTCGACTTTTGGATCTCAAGAAGGCCTTCGACAAACCACGAAGCGTTGAACTCCTTTTCTACACACACGTCGCGATGGTGCTCCCAGTCGGCAATAACGTCTTCAGAAACGGTGTATCCAGTCACCTCACGCATGTCCTCGATGGAAGATAAAGCCTCTTCCACACGCTTAACCAGCGCAAATCGACTAGTGACCTTCTTGGTTGTGGCCATATGTCCGTACTTCTCCCATTCCGTGTACAACGCCTCATACTTAGCCAAAGACGCCGAAACCACCAACCAGCACATGACCTGGATAAGGAACCAAGTGCGGGGGATCGAAAATGGCGCCTGCAACTGGCCTCACGACTCGCAAAGGGTCTTCTTCCATGTCTACGGCAGCGACCATCAGAGAATCATCCACCGTTTGAACCGCATCCGTGCCCGACAATTGGCTAACTCCCATCTCCAAGTCACCGACGGTGGTCACCAAAGGTAAGTTTTCGTGTGGCTCCACCCCAGAATCGTCCTCCGAACCGGATTCCTCATGCGAACTTGAGTTAGACATATTTCAAAAGAAGAAACGGAAGAAGAAAGAAAAAGAAACGCGAAACTCACCGAACCACTTCCCGAAAAAGAACCAGTGCTGCCAGAGGAATCACTCTCACTTGTCGAACTTTCTTCTTTCTCTGACTCATCACCGCTATGAGAAGGCTCAGTGCCGCCAGAATTCTTCGAAGAAATTGCCGTCTCCTGGCAACGTGCAAGGGCAGCGAAAGCATTAACACTACCGAAGCCCTGGAAGAAATAAGACACATGTTTTCAGCAGAAATTCACGTATTTTGAGACAAACCAACAAGGAGGCGACACATACCTGGTTATTGGAAGAACTGAAAGACACGAGAGCTGCGTGGGGATCTTTTGAAACCACCCGTAACCCGCCAGCACGATTCTTCGTTCTCTGTTCCTTTTCCTGGGGACTTTCCGAGTTGCCAGGCAACTTTCGTTTGGGATCTCTCAACATTGGATACTTCTTCAAAACTGCTGGGGAAGGTTTACAACGAACATTCTCCACCACGTTATTCACAAAATCTTGGATCATAATGAACTCATCGTACCAGAATTCATTATAGCCAAAAGTCGTCGAAGTTACTCTTCCCGTTTGAAAGAAGGGAAGGCGGATACCCAGCTCAAGGGCACTGGCATTGAGGGCGGCATGCAATGAATCCTTAGGAACCACCAGCTGGTAAGCAAGAGGCACCCCTTGATCGAAACCCATGTGACGAGCAGCACGGTCAATATTGTAAGCATCTATTCGGAAAGACCCCATGAAGAAAGACGGCATATAGCCGGACATGCAGCTTTGAATAAACAAGTTTTCACCAACACTCAAGTTGCCGTCAGAAGATAAATATATGATCGGAGCAGAAGCAAAGGTGTCCATTTGAGTCACTGACCTATGGACCGGCTCCCATGGGCGAAAACTGATTTCATGCGACTTATCGAGAAGACTAACCAAGCTCATGCCAACTCTTGGACGCCTTTGCTCACCCATCGAAGAATTCGGGAGCGCGCCCCAACTCGCGGGAATCGAAGGAAACGGTTTCGAGCATACTTCTCAAAGTGCTCCCATAGCCAGGCTTGTAGAAAAGCAACGTGCACATATGAATCCACTTTCATGAAACCATTCGAAACTCGCATGTTCGCAACTAGGTGATCCAGATGCACATACAGGGAACCAAGGAATAGCTTGCCAATGGGGAGAACTTCACCTTTTGCTAACTTCACAACAATCACTAGCAACTCTGGTCTTATTTTCTTCTTGCCAGAACCGTCATCAAAAACGTCTCTAGACAACCAGAGAGCCAAAAATGCTGCAACATGAAGATCACTGCTTTTCTGTTTAGGTTCCAGCTCGTCCAGGAACCATTGAGATATCCACCAGATGTAAAAGAACCTTTCATCCTCTTTTCGTAAAGAATCCTTTGACTTCGCAGTGGAGTCTTTTCGAGCGTAATCTCCCAACTTAGCGGCAAGGTCGTCCCGCATCTTCTCCTCACCTTCAGACAATCGGATATTAAGATTCCCGATTCTACCTAAGATTCAAAAAGAGAGCCACACTCTCCAAGGAGAAAGTTATTTCACCCCATCTACATATGATCGTATGGGTGTCCGAACACCATCTGGAGATGAAAGCAACCAAGCCCGGATATCCTTCATAACTGGAGATTCTTCAAGCTCTGACAGCATCAATAATCTGCGCTCGAGTCAAGTTGGTATTTATGTGCTCCCTACTCACCATGAACTCAACCCATCTATCAAAAGAACGCAATGGGCTTTGACACATCCTGAAATCAATGTTGGAAGAAGAATATACCCCTTTATGAAGACAGAACCGTATGGTGTTCTATGGGCGAACCGAACGTGTCTTCTTTTCATCTTCACCACCGGTTAACAAAATTGGCAGGAAACCTGGGTGATTCTTCCGAGCGGGGGCGAGGGGTCTAGCAAAGAATTCATCATCCGTGTTTGGTTTGGAACTATGAATATCCTTCGATGAGGCGAAATTTTGTTCAGGTAACATCTTGTCGGATTTCTTCATAACAACTTAGTAACAAGATATCTGCACACGGAGAAAGACGAAATTATCTCCCTGACACATAACCTCACCCAAAAAAAAAAAAAAAAAAAAAACATCTCTTTCCAAGCAAATTCTCGAGATATCAGAGAAATACATCAGATAAACCCAGAAAACCATTGCTGGGCCATCATACCACAACCTCTTTCAAAAAATATATATGAAGCAAAATGTTGACTGATGAAGAAGAAGGTAAAGATGAGTTTACGAAAAAGAAAAAAAAAAAGCACCAGGGGAACTAAAGCAGCTAGCATAAATAACAAAAGGAAGAACTAGCCCTCGAAGGACCAGAGCACAAGTCCCCTCGGGTAAGACTATCTTCAAGCACTTCCCCAAAGAATCCCTCGGGCAACAAAGGTTCCATTCAACGGTGTTAGCAGCAGCAACCTCAACATCCCATCCCGAAGCAACCACAGCGGAAACAGTGTCCTCCCCGACGACCGGCCAGCATACGCCACCATGACCCCTCCGGTTTCACCAACGACACCTTTGGCATCAACTTCAAAGGGTATTTCGTTTCCTTCATATGCTCCTTCGAAGGTTTTCTCAGCGACACTTCGGAGAAAGTTTCGTGATTCATCCGCATCAGAGTCAAGAATCATGGCGCTCTCCTCCAAGACCCCCACACGTTCGCTTTTCCGTCGCTTCAACCTAGAAACAGTCCGATCCGCCCCATACCCGGATCGAGGAAAGGCTTTGCCACACTGAAACCTCTCAACATGCCAAGACTCTTCCTCGTTCTCTCGCCCCTCCTCCATGCTCACTGAACCCAAGAAAGTCCGAACATGCACCTGTTCTTCATGGGGATAGATGGAAGGGAGGCCCTTAATGATTTCACTAGCTTCATGGAACGGAGATTCAATCCCAACCAATGCCTCCTCAAGAGAAGAAGATCGATCTCCGCCAAATCTGAAGTCCTTCTCCGAAGAGTTAAAGGCGCTGCCATCTCTGGAGGGTCCCATCATACACTACAAAAGATGGGGAAAATGATCAAGTTCCATCATATCTATACACATATAAAAAGAGGATAACACGAACAGAGAAGAAGAAGAAAACATACCTGTGATGATCTTCTTAGACGAATAACCCTAGTCGGGGTGCTTTTGCAAGAGTCGGACCTCGCACCTTCACTTGGAGAATCTGGTCATTTAGAGGATGATTCGTCTCTAGGCAAAGAAAGAAACTCAACAAGAAGAACCTTTTCTCAAACAAGGGAGGGGGTACAATTACGTTGGGTATGAATACGGAACCTTAAAAAAGGAAAGGAAGCAATAGGGACATAACGCTTCCAGATTTTGGCATGGATGATGCCCTGATTGAAGCCGCGCGTGAAGGAAGGCAAAATAAGGAAACTTTGCTATCTGTAGAAACACCTACTCCCTCCTTGTTTACACCGGTCCCATCAAGCTCGCGCCAGTCTCCCCAATCTCCCAAGCTACACCGGTCCCACCAATTGCGCCAAACTTCCCAACGACCGCCCAAGTCACGCCAGCTAGCACGATCAGCTTCCCACCTTGCGCCGGTCCCGCCAGCTAGCGCGATTAGCTGCCCACTTTGCGCCGGTCCCGCCAGCTAGCACGCTCAGCTTCCCCACCCTGCGCCGGTCCCGCCGGATAGCGCGATTAGCTTCCCACTTTGCGCCGGTCCCGCCAGCTAGCACGCTTAGTTTCCCAGATCGGGTCAACTTCTCAATGCCGCCCAGCTTCCTTCCTCTCAATGACGCTGACTTCCCAATTGTGCCAGCCTCCCGATTTGCGCAAAACTGCCAGAGGCAAGGATTCCAAATCCGATTTATAAAAAGTTCAGACAAGCCTCCTCAATTCTCTTTACGATTTGTTGTTGATAGTTTGTCACCATCTTATGCTTACCTCGCAACAAAGCTCATGTTCCGAGCTAAGCAGGGGACTTAATGTTGATGGTGGATTTTAAATAAAGGGTAATATCGTAAAACCCCAAATAACCTAATGTCACCGATGACACATTTATTAGAACATTTAATGCATGTAGTCAGTAATTAATAGGGGGTACTGGTGGGATTTTGGGTAAAAATCGTTAAACACCCAAATAACCTAATGTTACCGGTGACATATTTATTAAAACGTTTAATGCATGTAGTCAGTAATTAATAAGGGGTATTTTTTCAAATTAGGGTTACAACGAACAAAACCCTAATTCCCCTTCGTGCCAATGGCAAATCATGCCAGCCACACCTAGCCCAAGCTAGCCGTGCCATGCCAAACGCACTCTGCCTTGGCCCTAGCTATGCTAGTCACACCAAATGCGCCAAAGCATGCAAACCATGCTAGCCGCACCTCCGTGCCAATGGCAAATCATGCCAGCCACACCTAGCCCAAGCTAGCCGCGCCATGCCAAACGCACTCTGCCTTGGCCCTAGCTATGCTAGTCACACCAAACGCGCCAAAGCATGCCAACCATGCTAGCCGCACCTCCGTGCCAATGGAAAATCATGCCAGCCACACCTAGCCCAAGCTAGCCGCGTCATGCCAAACGCACTCTTCCTTGGCCCTAGCTATGCTAGTCACACCAAACGCGCTAAAGCATGCCAACCATGCTAGCCGCACCTCCGTGCCAATGGAAAATCATGCCAGCCACACCTAGCCCAAGCTAGCCGCACCTCTATGCCAATGGCAAATCATGCCAGCCACACCAAACGCGCCAAAGCATGCCAACCATGCTAGCCGCACCTCCGTGCCAGTGGCAAATCATGCCAGCCACACCTAGCCCAAGCTAGCCGCGCCATGCCAAACACACTCTGCCTTGGCCCTAGCTACGATGGCCACGCCACGCCAAGCCAAACACCCTTACCTTGGCCCTAGCCGCGCCATGCCAAAGTAGCGCCCGCACCTAGGCTTGCAAACCGTGCAACCTAGGCCAAATTGGCCACGCATGCCATTGGCACATGCCAACACACTCGCTGGTAGCTTTTCTCACCAGGGCGTGGCCCTAATGGCCGAGCAAGCCATTGGCACATGCCAACACGCTCGCTGGTAGCGTTTCTCACCGGGCGTGGCCCTAATGGCCGAGCATGCCATTGGCACATGCCAACACGCTCGCTGGTAGCTTTTCTTACCAAGGCGTGGCCATAATGGCCGAGCATGCCATTGGCACATGCCAACACGCTCGCTGGTAGCTTTTCTCACTAGGCGTGGCCCTAATGGCCGATCATGCCATTGGCACATGCCAACACGCTCGCTGGTAGATTTTCTCACCGGGACGTGGCCCTAATGGCCGAGCATGCCATTGGCACATGCCAACACGCTCGCTGGTAGCTTTTCTTACCAAGGCGTGGCCCTAATTGCCGAGCATGCCATTGGCACATGCCAACACGCTCGCTGGTAGCTTTTCTCACCAGGGCATGGCCCTAATGGCCGAGCATGCCATTGGCACATGCCAACACGCTCGCTGGTAGTTTTTCTCACCAGGGCATGGCCCTAATGGCCGAGCGTGCCATTGGCACATGCCAACACGCTCGCTGGTAGCTTTTCTTACAAGGCCGTGGCCTTAACGGCCAAGCATGCCATTGGCACATGCCAACACGCTCGTTGGTAGCTTTTCTTACCAGGCCATGATCCAAATTGGCCACGTATGCCATTGGCACATGCCAAACACGTACGCTGGTAGCCCAACTTGTAAGCCGTGCAACCTAGGACAACTTGGCCATACGAGCCATTGGCACATGCCAAAACCCCCGCTGGTAGCCTAACTTGCAAACCGTGCAACCTACCGCCAAGGCATTCCGCACATGCCACAAACACCACTAGCAGCTCTATGCATTGCCACTTACACTCAACGTACAACCTACCACCAAGGCATTCCACACATTCCATTGGCACATGCCACACACGCCACTAGCAGCTCTGGCATTGCCACTTGCGCTCGAGGTGCAACCCGCAACAAAGGCATTCCGCACATGCCACACACGCCCCTAGCAGCGCCACTTGCACTCAAGGTGCAACCAACACTCAAGACATCAACACAAACCGGGGGATGCTTTCCAGGGTCTTGGTTTGGCGGTCACAGCTTGCGGCGTACACTACGCTCACATTAAGAAAGCGTGAATAGGAATAAAGCGGTCAAATAAATGAGGAAATAATGGTGAAAACGTTTTCAATCATAAACACCTTGCGGTTACCACCTCCTCACATTATTTCACCCTTTACTCTCTTCCTTCATGAGGCCAGGGTACGTTTCAATCTCGACTTGTATAAATTGGTCTTACCTATTTCCACCAGACAACAAGTCTCGGTCAGGAGAAAAATACAACACTCTCAGAAAAGGCAACTTTGCAAGCTCTCCAAAAAGCTTTCATCTCTTGCAAGCTTCCTAACTTTCACTTTCTGATACAAGTCGAGACACTACTCTCCCAGAACTATTCTGGTCTCAACACCTTTCTTTACTTCCCTCCCCAAATCAACCCTTCTCCTCCACTTTGTGACCGAAGCAAGTCTGGAACGACCATTTCTTGGTTTAGGCCGGACTTGTACATATTGATCTCTCGAATCTATAAAGTTCTCACGTGCAACACATTTGTTTAGGGTTTAAACCAGTTTCTCACTCACCTACCGAATTTACCAAAATCGGCGGAAATGATTTTTACCCATAAACACCCCAAAATGAGATTTTGCCAAAATTCTAAGACTTTCGAACTTTGGTACTACCATAATCGGTAGTAAAGTGTGTTACTTTAACCTCCGAATATAATCAATTTTCGAATTTTAGTACTACCATAATCGGTAGTAAATTTAACTTCCGAATGTATATCGGCCCCAAAATGAGATTTTTCCAAAATTCTAAAACTTTCGAACTTTGGTACTACCATAATCGGTAGTAAAGTGTGTTACTTTAACCTCCGAATATACTCAATTTTCGAATTTTAGTGCTACCATAATCGGTAGTAAATTTAACTTCTGAATGTATATTGGCCCCAAAATGAGATTTTGCCAAAATTCTAAAACTTCCGAACTTTGGTACTACCATAATCGGTAGTAAATTGTGTTAATAAGTGATGCTTATTATCCACCGATTGTGTTCATGCCCCAAATTCAAAATTTCAAAACTTAATAAAATTTTGAAATTTTCTACTTTCTGTCGGTAGTTTATGGTGTTCATTATCTACCGATTGTGCGTAACTTTTAGTACAGAGAAATTGAATTTTTTGAATCAACTATAATCGGTAGATAATGATCAATTTACCTACCGATTATGGTTGATGACCCCTAATTCCTTTTGAGTGGCCCCTAAAAATGCTAGGCTTATTTTTGAACGCGAAATTGGGGGATATAAAAAGGATTTGGGGGATATAAGAAAAGGACAAAAACTGGATCCAGATATCAATTCGGGGTCACCCCTTATCTAAGTATTTTTTTAAATCCTAATCTACCCCTCACTAATCAGGTTTAGTGGTTAATAATAATTAGTAAAAATCTTAAGTATTTGTTAAATGATTAGTGTGTATTTGTATTTGGGTGAATGAGATGAGAGTAGAAAGATGGAAAAAAATTTGAGAGGGAACTTTTTTTTGGTGAAAGTGGAGGATGATTGTGAAGAGAGAATTGCTGCTAAGAGGTTGAAAATTTAATTTTTTTTTCTTTGAATCCACCATTGTTGCAGCTGAAATAGCTCGGTGCCGGCATGGTATTAAACCAAAAACCCATGCCGACATTTGTTGGAAATTTTCATAAATTGTTTGCTTAAATTTCCATGCCGGCATAGTATGTTGCTTAAATTTCCATGCCGGCACATGATGAAAAGTATCCAGGAAACTTCAATTTTTTTTCACTTGACTACCGGCATTGATAGATTTCAATCGAGCATGCCGGCACTTAGTTACGGCATTGAATGTTAGTGAAGAACCATGCCGACACCATTTTCCGGCATGGTTCTTCACCAATTCCGGCATGGTCTTCATCACTTCCGATGTAAAAAAATATTCCGTTTTGAATTTTTTCGGTTTTAATCACCCACTTCCGACACAATTAGTTAATTCTCGAGCATGCCGGCACCGGTTTAGGCATAGTATGTTGCTTTAATTTTTATGCTTAGGCACATGATGTAAAGTATCCGAGCGTTGAATTTTTTTTTCACTTGACTACCTAGGCATTGATAGATTTCTATTGAGCATGCCGGTACTTAGTTACGGCATTGAATGCTAGTTACCAAGAATGCCGGCACCAGTTTCCGGCATGGTCTTCATCAATTCCGGCATGGTCTTCATCACTTGCAGCATGATCTTCATCACTTCCGAATTAAAAAAAATAATAATTCGTTTCCAAAGTGAGGAGCCGGCAGAGAAGGAGAAGAGAATTTGAAAGAGAGTGGGGGAGAGTTTAGAATTTGAAAGGGAATGGGGAATATTTGGGTTTCAAAGCTCTAACCCTTAAAGAGATTAATAAGAAGTGGAGATGGAAATGGGGATATGATTTTTTTGTTTTTTTATTTTAAGTTTTTTGATTTTTATTTTGAAGGGAGAATATTTTAGTATTTTTGCACCCCAAAACCACCCCTTAGCAGACACCATGGGTTGGGAGAAGTAATCAATATCCCCCAATTTCTTTTTATATCCCCCAGTTTCGCGTTATTTTTAAACACGACGGTAGCAGGAATATGGATAACGACAATAATTGAGATAAAACCTGACTATCCCCCAATTTGCTTGTTAATGTATCAAAATTTGTATGAGATAAAACCTGAATATCTTCCGCCTTTTAATGGGTACAATTCCAAAAAAATTGTACCCATTAGCAAGGTTAATAGGGTGTTAGAAGAGAATTGCTTGGCAAGGGAGATAATATACAAATGCACCTTAATTTAGCAATATAGTTTCTAATTTTTGATATTACTTTGTTAGTTTTTACCATTTGTTAAACTATATACTAACCATATGAATCATCAAAACCTCTTCTGGCATATTATCATAAAAGAATTTATTGATTATTACCATGAAAGTTTTGACCATCTCTCCAAGCCCTTTATATGTAATGATAACACCTACTAATCCTCATCAGTTTTTAAGAGGAAAAAGTTCACAAAATAACTTAATTAGGTATTAGTTGAGGGTAACATCGATATGTGTTTTTCTTGGTTACTAATTTGAAATGATTGAAATGTAAGAGGAAAATGAGCAAAAAATAGCGGCTCATATATAAAGGTGCTAATGGCTAATGCTCGTTCATTTTTGATTTTTGATTTTTTTTTTTTTTTTTTTTTTTTTTGATAAATCATTTTTGAGATCTTAGATCATACTGTTGTGGGATTCTTTCATTTTTCAAGCTTAAAGCCCGTCACTATTTCAGGTTTTGCTGACTAAAGAAATCTATTTGGAATGGATTTGATGTTACTTAGAATCCAAGATAACATAATCGATATATGATTTGAGTGCAATTGGATACTGAAATGGTGAAGATCATTTTATGTCGAATAAGTGCGGTTGAAGATATTCATCATTGGTGAATGACTGTAATAGTGGGCTGTTGGATCATATGGAAGGACACATCTTCCAGGAAAAAACGATGAACCCAATTTCAGCTGTTACTCGTATTAGATTTCACTTGCAGAATTTCACTTTATCTACTCAAACACCAACGGATGAATCTCTTAGGCTTAGTATAGTTGATAACAGTCCCACAGAACTAGCTTCAGTTTATGTTGATGCTTCATTTGATCACCTGACTAACTCTATAGGTACTGGTATGGTGTTGTTTTCCATTGCAGGTACCCAGTTTGCAGTTAAAGGATCCTATGCAGACAGAATAGTTGATCCAGAGGCAGGAGAATGCATGGCAGTGCCGGAGGCTCTAAGCTGGATTAAGGAACAAAACATTCTAGAGATTCATCTTAAAGCTGATGCTGAAGTTGTCGTGCAGTCCATAACATCTGACACTACTCAAGTCGGATGGGAAAACTATCATCTCATTAGGAATATTAAAAGTTTAATGAACTCTTTTACATTTTGTAAAATCTCCCATGTTAGAAGAGATTACAATAATGTTGTTGATTTGATTTCAAAGCGATTTACAAGAGAGAAACTCATTCTAGAGGAATACATGGACTTCCCTCCATGGGTTAAGTCTGTTTTACAAAAGCACCTCGTGCCTAAAAACTCTTAATTAATGAAATTTTCAGTTTATCCAAAAAAGACTAAGGTTGGAGCGATTTCCATGTAGAATTTGACTATAACTCTTTATTGTGAGCATGTATGTTCTACTTGGTATTATGAAAACTAATGTCACTAATACCATTATGTACGACCACCGTCCCCGTCACCCTCCAGAATAATCCCTTTTTTTGTTAATTAATAGACTAATACGACAAGAACCAAATTCATTCCACTACTCGATCATGATAGAAATTTATAATACAAAACAGAATGAGTTTTTGAGCTTTGGACGGGCAAATAACATTTTCAGAGATAAATGTTGCATTCAACCATCCCAGTTGCATCTCAGCAAAAGACATCTAAAAGATATAAGAGATGTAACCTCTTTTTATTGTAAATATACTTTGAGTAGGTTCCCTCATAATTAAGATCATAAATAAAAATTAAATGTAATGTAATTTCCTTTAAGACTATTAGCTTTAATTATCTCATTATTTTTTTATATTATACTCTTAAATAGAAACAAATAAACATTTAAATAAATAAATAAAACGACAAAAAATTCTCGAGAATTAATGATCAATAAATTTTAATTAAATCCACAAATTTAAATAAAAAATAAGTTATTCTCCACCGGTTGAAAAATTGTGTGTAAAAACACCAACTAGAGGAAATCCATGATCAATTGTCTTTTTATTTAAATTATGCTTCAAAAAGCAAATTAATAAAAAAATAGTAAGAAATACAAATCATTTACCAAGAACAAAATCCTATAGCGTGCCTAATGGAGAAACAAATCAAGTCACAAAATTGTTTGAAAATTACCTTGGTGATGTACAAACATTTGGTGTAAAGAATCACAAGCACCGTTTTTTTTCATATGGATCAACCCTTTCAATTGATAAACATGTTCAAAGAATCACAATTTTTTAGATATAATGCAAAGAATCACAGTTACATAATGGATGTTGCATGTTTTCACCTCAGTCACGCACCACAACTATGATACATAAAATCGTTGAAACTCAAAGAATGGATTCAACATCCATTCTTTGAGTAGATATGTGATGGAAAATCAAAATTTTCAGTAGATATGTGATGGAAAACCAAAGAATGGATTCAACATCCATCCAGTCGATCTGTACTTGAGAATGTGAACGGTTTTATTAACTTATGTAGATTGAAAATCAAAGACATAGTAGGGATCTATGAAAAATTTAGGGAAATTATTTGAGAAAGTCAGTGATTTTACGGGAGGGAAAATAAAGGCTCATATAAACTTTGGGCTGAAATGTCGTCAGAATGTTTATTTGTTAGCATTATCGAAAACGAGATGATAGTTCCAACGATCTAGGAAGAATTTCTGGGAGGAAATAAACTATATTTATTGCTCATCCGATGAAGATTCAGCATAATGGCGTGAATACAACAAAAATCAGTATCAAAGACTACCAATCTTCGAGAATCGACTGAAGAATTATTATCTTAGGGAAAATAAAACGTATATCTAGCATTTATCAAAAAATATTATTTTACTCAATTGCAAGTGCAACCAAATTTATAATTAGGATAACAAATATTTAAAATTTTCGTACCTACAAATTCACATGAGTCAAAATAAGTCTTGACGTAGTTGACAGTAATTATTAAAATCGTTATAACAAAAATTTATTTCGTTTCATGGCATGCCGTTACGACACGGGTTATTTCTAATTAAATACATAGTATCAAATATTAAACAAACATCCCAACTTTGGAAACATAAAACAGGTGTGCCATCAAAACGCAACACATCACAGTGTAATGAGCATAGCACGGTCTCGAGCACAACGTACCAATAACTACAGGCACAAAACAACATGGCACACAACATTCCAGGCACGCAACTTCGCGTGCTGGGCCATCACATTTTACACCTCCAATTCAACCTATGAGGCGAGCCCACATCATACTGGTGTGAGGGCAATTGGTTCCTCAACTCAAGTGCAGTTGATTTGGTGGGAGTTTTTGTTTATGAAGATTTCTCTCCATGAACCACTTTTGGTTACATAGGCAGATAAATATTCATGGAGAGAGGAATTAAGGCCCCATGAATATTCATAAATACTTTCTGAACTGGATCTGTTATTCAGTTAATTTAGATTATTGGTGCTCCAAGCGATCATAAGGCCCCAATTCAAAATCTTGGCTCAATGGATTTCTTGGCAGATACATCTCATAATTCTTTTGACAGTGATTTTTTTTTTTTTGTTTGTGTTTCCTTATTCTTGGCTTAATAATGGGAAGGATTTATTGGCAGATACATCTTATGATTCCTTCGACAATCATGTTTTTTTTTTTCCCTAAGCAAGTGTGGAATTCTTTCCCTAAATCAGTTACGGCTATAATTTAGAATTGGAAATCATCGAAATCTAGCAACAGAAAGCACAAAATCAGGAACGAACCCAGAAATTTTTCTTGGGTAGGACAGTATATCACTCACTTCCAATTCAGCCGAAGGGTCCAACAATTTTTTTTAGAACGAACTGCATACTAGTGGAAGGTCGAGATTTTCCTCTAAGAGACAAGATGAATAAAAAAACATGACTAGAGAAATCATTTTATAATTTATAGAAGAAAAATAAATAATCAATTAGGTGAGGCAGAAAAAAAATTCATGTTAACAACATTTTTGTTTGAATTCTATGTTTTGGGCTAAAAATTATTTGAGCTACAGACTACTCCAGCTAATTTTGATTTTACGTGAAAAGGACACAAATGCACACAAATTTTCCATACAAATTTGTTGTTGGACCAAAAACAATAGTTGGTAGCCCTGGTTGGCCTCTTGCTAGGCTCGTCTCTACAGAAGATATGGTCAATTTTTCCCCTTGCTATTTGGTGGATTATTTTCCAATAAAAGAAACAATAGATGCTTCTCACTGTCTCACATAGGTCCAGAAACTATAAATAACTTCTTCTTTTTTATTTTTTTCTGAAAGTAAATTCACATTAATAAAATAGTAGTATGTTACATAGTTAGCTTTTGCAATTGTCTTACAGAAGCTGTCTCCTAATGAAATTAGGAGGAGATTCAGACCACAGTATATTACACATATGTTTACGAGCAAACTTTGACCGCCTATCTGCTGGATGGTTACAAGATCTATGTATGTAATGTTATATTACAAGAGGCAAACGCAGGAAACTTTTCAGACCACCACATTAGTGCTATCATAAAACCCTTGCAAGGGGATCCTTGGCTGTTCACTGGCTATTATGGTAGCCCTTACTCTACTAATGATAAACTCCATTCTGGAGAATGATTGAAAATACTTGTGCTACTAACCCCTTGCCTTGGTTAATCATGGGAGATTGTAATTTTGTCCTTCATGAGCATGAGAAGTTCAAATAACATCCTATTGATCAAGGTGAAGCTGAATTGTTCCTAAACAAGATTGAGGAGGCTAATCTCACAGATTTAAGCTATACTGAATGTCCTTTCACCTGGTCCCACCAAAGAACTGCTACCCAACTTACTGAGCAAAGATTAGACAGAGGTCTAGCTAATGAAGCCTGGTTAGAAACCCAACCCAATACTACCATCTCAAACATCTCTGCCATTGGCTCTGACCACAATCCAATTCTACTCAAATACCAACCCCTCTTGGAAGCAAGGACACATCCCTTTCAAATTCTTTGGACCTTGGCTCAACCATGATGACTGCAAGAGCATAATAACAGAATGCTGGAATGTTAACCACAAAGGATCTATAGCTATAAGAATTGCTAGGAAGCTCAGAGATATCAAAGTAAAATTAAAAAAATGGAACAAAGAGGTTTATAGCAACATCAAAACAAATCTTGAAGAAAGCATACAACACCTTGATTTGGTTAACCAAGAATCGGTTCACCTCAAATAGAGGGCAAGATATTAAAGAAGCAAGATTGCAGGTTGAGCGGTGGGCAACATGTCCAAGAATCCTTCCGAAGACTAAAAGCAAGGACCAACATATCACACTTGGAGATAGAAATACTGGTTACTTCCACTTGGTGCTAAAAAGAGATATAGAAGGAACAAAATTGATTCTATACAAAGAGATGATGGAACTGGTCTCAAGACAAGCTTTGAAAATCCATACTATTTTCACAAAGCACTTTGACAACATGGCAACTGCTGAAACTATAAACATCAATCCTCTCATTATAAATCTCATACCTACAACCATAACCACTCAAGAAAATCAGAACCTCATTAGAATACCTGATGCCTTGGAAATCAAAAACATCCTCTTTAGCATGGCTGGGGAAAAGGCTCCAGGACCCAATGGTTTTCCTCCAAATTTCTTCCAAGCTAATTGGGACACTGTGGGAGAAGATATCACTCACATGGTCCAAAACTTCTTCACCTCAGGGCACATCCTAAAAGAGATGAACTCCACCTTCATATCTCTTATTCCCAAAATTGAGAAACCTACCACTCCAGCTCACTTCAGACCTATCTCCCTATGCAATACCACCTACAAAATCATATCCAAACTTTGCCCAAAGACTCAAACCCCTCCTCCCTAAAATCATATCCCCCTTTCAATCTGCATTCATTCATGGCAGACAAATTTCTGACAATATTGCTATAGCACATGAAATAATCCACCACATGAATACCAGAAGAGGGAATAAAGGAAGCAATGGAACTATGGGCATTAAAATTGATATGGCCAAAGCCTTTGACAGAGTGAACTGGAATTTTCTTCTGCAAGTTCTATCTCAAATGGGTTTCAGCCCTCAATGGTGCAAATTAATACATCAATGCATATCTACTACAAGCATGGTTGTCCTAGTCAATGGGACACCAGGAAAATTCTTTAAGCCTTCCAGGGGTTCGAGACAAGGGGATCCCCTATCCCCATACCTCTTTCTCTTCTGCATGGAAGCTCTCTCCAGATACTTAACACATGCTGAATCCCAAAATCAAATCCAAGGGATCAAGATCTGTAAAGATGCTCCAGCCATAAACCACCTTCTTTTTGCGGATGACTGCATGATCTTCTGCAAAGCCAAAGATGCGAGAATGTAGCAATCTCATCGAGATATTCCATGAATTTGGGAAATCTTCAGGGCAATTGATAAACTTCTCTAAGTCTGGCATATTCTTCAGCAGAAACATTGCCCCTGAGTTAGCTGAAAACATAAGCAATTATATGAAGGTGAAGAATAAATACTTCAAATAAATACCTGGGATCCCCTTTATTCACAACTAAGAGTAAAGTTCGAGCTTTCAAACCTTGTGTTGAGAAGCTTAAATTCAGGTTGGCTGGATGGAAGACTAATCTCTCCACTGCTGGGAAGATGACTATGATCCAATTTGTTACCTCTACTTCTAGCATTTATCAGATGAACTGCTTTAAGATCCCAAAAACCATTTGCAAAGAAATCAATGCCATTCAAAGAGACTTCTTCTGAAACAAAGATCAAGACAAATCTAAGGGTATCTACTACTTTGCCTGGGATGCTGTTAATAAACCTAAGGATCTTGGGGGACTGGGCTTCAAGAATATGGATCTATTGAACTTGGCTATGCTCTCCAAAATTGCCTGGAGATTAATCAAGGAGCCAGACACTCTTTGGAGTAGCACCATGAAAGCGTCGCACTATCCCAATACTGAAGTTATAAGAATGGATACCAAACCAAAGTACAATGACTCATGGATATGGAAAGGAATCCTGGAAGGCATAACCTTAATTCATCAAAACTACATTTGGAAGATTGACAATGGAAGGAAAATCCACATCTGGGAAGACAGTTGGATAACTGGCAACTCTGCCAGAATTACCAAACCTAACCTCTGCCCTGATAACCTCAACACAGTTAACCAACTTCTTACCACTTCTGGAGAATGGGATCTTCATATCCTAAACCAATGGTTCACACCCAACATTCAACACCTAATACTTCAAACTCAAGTTTTCCCTTCTGATCATTGATGAAATCCAGTGGTCTCTAACTCCCAATAAGAAGTTCTCTGTCAAATCATTATATGACAAACTAATTCAAGACAAGTATGCCAATGACATTCAGATTGCTCCATGGAATTAAATTTGGGCTCTTGACTCAAACCCAGCCATCCACTTGTTCATCTGGAAATGTGCCCATGCAATTCTTCCAACCAATGCTAAAACTGCCAACATCTTAAGTTACATAAGCCATATATGCTCCTACTGCAATAATGGAGATAAAGATATTACTCATGCTCTCTTATCCTGCCCAGCTGCCTCTGAAGTCTGGAAGTATCTCCTGGGGGAACACCACAACACTTTCTCGGCTTTCACCTCCTTTCATCATTGGTTCAATAGCTGGTTCCAGGCTGACAATCCCTATGCCATCTGGAAAGAAACTTATGCAACTATCTGTTGGTACATCTGGAAAGCAAGATGTGACTGGGTGTTTAGGAAAATCACTCCTTCTGCTAATGTTACTGCTACAAACATAACACAGCACCTCTGCAGTCATTCTAGAATTCATCATAAACAAGGGCATATCATGAACAACCTATTTTACCAGTCTGACAACTCTAATGCTCCTCCAGAGATTTACAGCCATCACAGACATGCCTCTGACAAATTTGGAATCACTATTAGCATGCACTTTGAATCTGTAGACCCATGCCATGCTACTAGTGATGCTCATACTTATACTAATTACTCCTTTGTTGCCATGTCTTTCACAGGACAATGCATGGGAACGAGAAACTTCAAAGACCATACCCCTGGAATCAGCAGAACAGAAAGATCAAGAGGAGGAGCTCAACTTGCCCTAACTTGGGGAAAGACTATGAAGCAAACGAATGTTAACTTTGCTGCTGAAGAGGAAGAAACATTACAAAATATCAAAACAAGTTACCAACTGGAAGTTCAAAACAGGTTCAAAGGAGACACAAGCATACTTCAGGGAGGCAAAAACTACAATGCTCCAATTGATTTCATCCTAGGGAAACTCAGTGCAGTCAATGCCCAACAAAACTATGCTGCTATAAATTTTGCAAAGATAACTAGACAATCCAACCACTTCTCGGACGCTACATGGAGGTGAAGAAATCTTCAAACTATTTTGCT
Organism: Papaver armeniacum; assembly: GCA_023531295.1. NCBI lineage: Eukaryota > Viridiplantae > Streptophyta > Magnoliopsida > Ranunculales > Papaveraceae > Papaver > Papaver armeniacum. Next base: position 213,115 of record JAJJWW010006529.1, on the reverse strand, counting down.
CGCGTTATAGAATTCTCCAAACATCAATTTTCAGTTGGATTACTGTAATAACGCTAATTATATTTTGAAGGATACGTCTAATTCTGCTAACTCAGATAGTATCCAACCTGCTACTATGAGCGGGCAGCCTTTCTAGGCGCCTTATCTCTTTTTCTATAAAAAAAAAAAGATATACATGGCTATCAAATGCACTATGTTTTATGTTTTATTGGGCTCTACACACTAAGTTTTTTTTTTGGCGCTTTTGGCTTTCTATCTTTATTTGTAATTGGGATGTAATTGTACACCGTCTTTGACTGTATTTAATTACCGTCTTTGACTGTATTTAATTTGATGTTACTCTTTTGTGTCCCTGTCACCTTGAGTAACCCCTTTTTCCCAATTTATTTAGCCTTTTTCGGTTCAATAAGAGCATCTCCAACAGAAGGGGTAAAAATTCCTACGTGGATTTTTTATTTAGTCATTTTATTTATGAGGTCTACACATAGAGTAAATGTAGGACCTCATATCTAAAAAACAAAATTGGTTAAAAACATGACGTGGAGGTGCAACCGGAGGTGTAAATAACACTTTCTTGAACACCTTCATAATTAGTAATTGGTCCCTCCTAACTTGTAGGACCCTACTGTTGGAGATGGATTTATGCCAAATGGGGATCTAAAATCTTATGTGTCACTAAAAATAAATAAATCCACCCTCTCTTGGAGATGCTCTAAAAAAATATATTTGAAAATGAGGGTGTGTTTGGTAGAGTCAACTGGCCCGGTGGCCCGATGAATTTGCGCGGTGAGAATACCCACCTTTGGGTGAGCGTCACCGCCCCTTGAAAAATCTCCATTCCACTTTTTCTCAAATAATATGAATGTAACACTAAATATCTTTTTCGGTGTTACAAACGGCAAACAAAAAAACTTGCGTTGAAAAAAAAACGTCAATTACAAAAACACTCTCTTCCTCCATAAAACTACACCAAACCCTAAAAGAGAAAAATCGTAGCATGATGTTTGATCAAGCAAAACAAAAACTTGCAAGGAGCATGAGACTTGCTCTTCTGCTGGACAAGAGATTCTATGTTCATATGAGATCTTACAGCAATCAATAGAATTAGAGTAAAACCAAGAGTAAGTTTAGATTGATCTTCAATATTTCTTATTTTTAAGGTTATCAAACTGTATTAGAGGAATAATGGAGTCCTAGGAAGCTCATTATGAAATTTATGCTATTATTTTTTCATTGCAGTGAGAATTGCTGATTCCAGTTTACTTTTGAGGAGGCTTTAAAACGTAAGTTAGGTTGCTGTTTTTCATTGCAGCATCAACCAGTAACACATAATCGGATTTAGTTTATAAGAATAAGTATATGGTTTTTGGGTGGAGTGTTGATCCTCAACACCATTGACTCAATCACAACTACTATTATAATGCTATAGAATCTACACAAACAGATTGAGATTACTTTGTGCCCGTGCACAACTACATATGATGCCGGGGTCTTCATGTGAGGTAGATATTCGGTGGATCAATTCAACTGAATTTCTAATTAACCTAATTATATCCGATTTCGGTCTCTCTTTTCAGCTTTTTTTTTCTTTTTTTGTTTACAGGTAACGAGATAAGGAAAGGAGAAATGCACGGTTGCACTTTGAGGGTTTGATTCCTTTAAATTTGTATCCTCCAGTATCAATTTCCTGCAGAAAGAAGTCCAAAACCCTGACCACTAGATGGAAGGGATGTAGCCACGTAGGTTTAAAAGTCTCCATGGAACTCGAATGCCAATGTGGTTGAAAACTCGAAATCGTTTGATCCTGATTTCTCACAACAGAATATGAACAATAAACATATATACGTAGATCCCCTAGAGTCCTAGTGATTATTCACTTTGCTTCGCTTATTTTTAGCTAAGATTGTCCTTAAAACATAACCTGACTTGAGACATGATTCAGAAAGTCCATAAAACCAAAGGCCCTGTCATTTTTAAGATTTTGAGTACAATTTTAATTGCTCATTATTGATTAATGTGAATAATCTTTTGATGTATGTAGATCTTGGAGAAATTGAACGAGGGAAGCTTGAGTTCCATGGTGTGGTTGGAGTTGGACACACAGTGTGGCCGGAGTCACTTCCATTGGCTGCAAAGGTCGAGAACTGTTAGGGAGAGGTTGGCGGTCTAATAGTGTTACTGTTGCATAGAGAGAATTTTCTTCAAGACGACATCCTTTACCTATCATCACTTCTAATATCAAACAGCTGAGCTAAGCTGGGGCAGGCTTTGTTAATGCTTAAGAGAAGGAAGTCCTAGACCGGGTCAAGGGGTCGCCAAGATCTCTGGATTTTGTTAGGCTTCCAGTCTATGCGAGGATTTAACCTTAGAATATTAGTTTTCTATAGTGATTAGTTTAGAGTAAGCTGAAAATACCACACATAACTTCGACGAGTCTTTGGTGTTTGCATCTCACAACTAATCTTGCTTGAACCACTCTCCACACAGAGTTTACAGGTAAGTCTCCATAAAGTCTTCTTTTTGTTCCTGGAAGCTGGTGACGTTTCAATGTAGATATGTGTAGCGTATAATATGCTCATAATATGAAATCTCATCTCTGTTAAACACTCCTCATATGGGTCCCACTAAATGGGTCTAATCCTTTTCAGTTGCATCATCTGCTTTTTTTGTTGCTGGATATCCTATGCTATTCATTACCACTCTACATAATGCTAGGACACTCTACTCTGTTTACACATTTTTGGGGTCTGTTTCCTTGGCCACTAGCCACTGCTGATATTTCCATTTTGTGTTTCTAAATCTCTTTAAGGACCACAGTAACAGTTTAAGGACCACTATGAAATTGGAACCAAAAATATAGGGAGATTTAGGCATAATCATTGAGTGATTCATCTTTTTCTTTCTCTACATACTTGCTATCATTGTTGTGCATAATCATTGTCCTTTGCTGAAGCCCTAAATTATGCAGTTATGTTATGATTAGATGATTTCTTGCTCTCTTTTCTCCATGTCTTAGAAAAATATGACACATTAACCAAATTTCAAATATTACACAACAAGAGAAGAAGTGGGTACAGATTTAACACACAAATTGATATACATTAGATAGACAGATCAGATAAATCATTTGTCGAAGTATGATTCGAGTCCTCCCCTTGAAACCAATTTGCCCAAATGTCAAGGTAATGAAGAGCCCCAAGTGCCAATGAAAGAAGTATTATTTCGGTCAGAACCAGGAGTAATGAAATGTTGCACATACACATACGTACATAATAGAAAACTAAAGAGTGATATTGACCTACTTTCTGCTCTTGCTGATACTTTTTTATTTTTTGTTTTGTGTTTCTTTTCAATCCGGACATGCTCGAGGCCTTGCAGCGCACAATTGAGGGGAGCCAGATTTTTGTTGCTTATTGGAAACATAAAGCCCAAGGGTTCATTTTGGTTTCACATATGCTTTTTTGTTTATTAATATGGATATTTCCACTCTTTGGTACTCCGGTACAAATAGTGAATTTTCTATATTGATATGAATTTTCCACTCTAGGTATATATTAATTAATAAGTACATTGGTTATTGTTTTTGTTGAATGCTACTGGAAATGGATTTATATATTTCTTTCAGCTCCTATTTTGAACTTTCAGATAGGTAGTTTGACGGAGTTCGGAAGGGTTGGATTTGTTAGTGACTCACAACAACAAAGAATGAAATTAAGAAGTGTCCTCCTTCTTATAGGACAACAACACCATCTTTTACGAACAGTCTTTACTGGACAAAGATAAAAACAAAATACACAAAATCAAAAATCCTAAGCAATAGGGTGAGGAGAAGCTGAGCCATGCATCGGGAAGAGGCGAGCGGCCGAACCACACCAAATTAAAAATCCTTTGCATGCATCGGGACGAGGCGAAGTCGATCCCTACCAAATAAAAATCCTAAGTGACGGGAGAGGCGAAGCCAAGCCACACTAAATCAAAAATCCTAAGCATGCATCGGGACGAGGAGGCCGAAGCCAAACCACACCAAATCAAAAATCCTAAGCGATGGGACGAGGCGAGCCGAGCCATCACAAATAAAAAATGCACGACCGAGGCGAGCGAGCGAGCCACACCAAATCAAAATGCATCACAACAAGACGGTGGAAACCCGGCGACACCAAATAAAAAATGCGCGTCGGGCGAGGCGAGCCACATCACACCAAACCAAAATATGGTTAAAAGAAAATAAAATGACGATGGATGGTTTTCGGGTCTGCGCCGTGCGTAGCACGGATTCAATTATTCATCGTGGGGATTGAGGGTGTGGTTCGTCTACAACTTGCCACGTATACCTTTTCTGTATGTCTTCAAGAAAAGGGGAAACTGGTCAACAACAGAGATACTTTGAAATGCATTGGAACCATAAACATGGAAATTATGACGCTTAGCTAGTTCCGGGTCTATACGGTGATTTGAACACAAAAGTCAGATGCATGCGCGCCCTATCGGTTCTACACATCATCTCTGTGTTTGAGTAGTCAAATCTTCACCGTACGGAAGCTAATCAATTCGTGTTTTTGCCAGAGATGCTGCCCTCAATTACCTGCCTCCATTCTGTAAATCCATTAAAAAAGTCTTAAATTATTACTTATTAGTGCAGTGCAGTGAGCAGATATTTTATTTCCATCTTTCCTTTGTACTGGAGGAATAATACAACACAACAATCTAATAAATACCGATTGCACATAGTTTATTTTCAACCAGATCCAGCTTCAAGCGGTTTTCTATCTTTCATATCCAGCTTTCTGCTTCTCTACCAGCGAAAATATGGCAACTGAAATTGTAGAACATAGTTCATCTGCAAAGTTCACTTGGAAGATTGAAAACTTCGTTAAGCTGGACGCTCAAGAAGGGACTTTTTCTGATGTTTTCTCTGTTGGTAGTTTCAAATGGTAGAGATTACTACTAATTACTTTGTTTATTCTTGACTGCTCTTTAATTCTGTCCTACTTGGGTTACTCTTGTTTCTTCATATTTCTGTTTCTGATCAATACTCCATGTTTTCGGTTACAGGAAGGTACAGATTTATCCAAAGGGAAGAGGGAAAATACATGACCATGTATCGATGTACCTTTACCCCGTCGACTCGACCAAATTTCCGTACGTGGAGTTCAGCTTCACAATAACTAGTCAAACAGATCGCAAGAATAGAGTGAAAAAAGGTAGTAGTATGACTAGTATCAGCTTGTCAATGGTATACCCGTGGGTAGCTAATCACCTTCATTTGTCTAACCAATTTTTTTGTAATCTGCAGAATCTGAGCATCAATTCATTGAAGATGACGGCAGCTGGGGCTGGTCATCATTTATGCGCCTTAGTGATCTCCATGACCCTGCTAAAGGATATATCGTAAATGACACTTGTATCATTAGAATTGATGTTTCTTGTAGGATGGACGAGAAGCCTGTTGACAATGATGATGCATGAAGGAAAATCAAGTATAGATGAAAGCAACCGAAAGGATGAGTAGAAGAAGTTAGATGTTCCAATGAAGATGAAGTTTATATTTTGGTTTCAAAAGTTATGATTGAAGGTGCGCTGATTTGAAGAATGAAGGATATGTGCAGGTTATCCAGTGTCTTCCAACTTTTTGCTTAAAACAATGTTTTTTTGGTTCTGCCTTTTTCTCTGTTGAATGCATCACTATTTTGTAGCTTGACTGGGGATGGATGCTTATGTACAAAGCCTGATCATGTAATTAAGAACAAGTATGTTTTGGTTGCAAACTTGCAACTAGTTCTGCCTACTTCGATGTTTCGAATGTTTGTGGCAAATCTTGTGTTAGGCCATATAACATTTTTCTTGTTTTTGGCGAATTTATACTGCAAAGCCGTCTATCTTTAAAAAACAAGTTCTCCAGCAATGTTTTGCTAATGATTTATACTGCCTCCCCCCAGTGCACCACCGATTTAAACGAACCAGGAATAATTTTCAACAAAAGCTCCGAGATGTGACGGAGCCAGACTTTGGCATATTCATATGGTAACAGTCTGTATATACTAGTAGGTATACGGCCGAAGGACGGCCGAATTTTTTTGGACATTTTATTGACTTTTTAGTATTAACTAAGTGAAAATCAAATCATAAAAAATTTGGATTTAAATTAGATATTGTAATTTAAATCGTTTTTTTGTTTTTACGTCATACATCTGATGCATTTGTATTAATTTTACATGAATTTTATAATTTTAACCCCATTAAAAATAAATTTTCAATTTTATCAAGCATATTTGCGCCCACAAGATATGTAAATTACAAAACTAGTTTGTCACCCGTGCTACGCATGGGTTTGTTTTTAGTTAAATAACATACCTATTAGAATTAATCATAATAAAAAAAGTTTAAAAGAAACTATTAATGGGATAGATATCTTATTAACAAAAATAAAGTTAACTATTAATTGTTATCCAATAATATTAACTAAAAAGTAAATTATTAATGGGATAATTTTTTTTTGTTTTTCTACCGATTTACAATGCGAATGAAATGTTAAGATCTTGTTAAGTTGACAATGTATGGACTCCATTTTTACCCATTGATAATCCCAATACATAAAACACTTTCATAAACCACCCCATTTCCTGTTGGGACTTTTTTTTTTTTTTTTTGATTCAGAAAGGGCAAAATTCATTAAAAGCAAATACATCACTAAGAAATTAATGGTATTGTTCAAAGCACCTCCCTGCGGTGCAACAAAATTATGGATTTGTAGTCAATTATTGTCAGAGCCTATAGTGCTTAATCCATCTCCGTGAACGGATTAAAAGTGCGGCTCCCGTCTTTTCTCAAAATATCGATTTTCTTTAAATCTATGGCTCATGCTTTTATTTTTTTTTATATACTTTTGTCTCTCCAACATAGGGAGAACTTATAGGTTGTATATGGGACTAACAACCCTAAAATACAATATCCTTCTTGTTATTATCAAAACAAATCAATTAAGGATGTGATTTAGTTTTTCCTCTCCCAGTGTTGTTCACCAAAGAAAGATCGTGTCCGAACAACATCGAGAATTTTACCTAACCTGCAAGAGGAAAATGTTTTTAATGTCTTTAATTAATGTATGCATTGCATTCTATTCTCAACAAATGATATATAAACCTAGCTTGAAAAGATAAGCTAAACTGAAGTCTCAAACCATAATACGAATAATACGAAAAAAAAGAAGAAAAGACGCCCGGTCCCCAGTTATTTACGATAATATTTCACACTCCCCGCAGTATATGTCTCTGCAAATAGCAAGAAGAAACCCGATCCCAGATTAAATGTCATAATTGAAGCATGTGCAGTAATGACCTTTAGAGGCTGCCTATACATCAACTTTATGGATTATATCTCAGATTAGACTACTGAGAGCACTCTGATCAAATTCCAAGGACATCAAAAAGAAAATGAAACACACTGAAAGCACTAATCAAGATTTTGAATTTTATTTTTATATGGTTAAGTATGAAAAGTTTCTCATGCACTTGGATTCTTTAATGAAAAGTTTTGGTTGGCCTTTCAAAACGATGAGTACGCATTGATTTCTTGCTCGAAGTAGCGTGCGGAAGAAGACCCAATTTGGTGGCTGACCAATGTGGTTTATTTCTTCCCTTCTATGAATGCAAATGCAGTTCGATCCGCTTTGATTTTGTGCATATGCTGCAGAAGCTTGGATTACTACCATGTTTCTATTTCGATCGCTTCGATCTCACTGGTATATATACCAACCATCAACGTCGTCCATTTTTAGGTGAAGATGATGCGAGCAATGAAGTCGATGACCCATCTCACTTTAGGCATATCTGTTAAAAATGAGGATACATCTCCTCTCTCTCGTACACATTGGATCAACATCATCAGCAATGACCCGCTTTAGGCAATTTGGATATCCATCATCAATTAGGTCTATCTGTGATTCGATCGCAATGAGTATTTATACTACATGTAGGTCTACAATACGTGGAGCTTTAGCACAAACAAACCATTCAATAAAAGAATACCCGTGCGTATTAGCTTCTGCTGTGTCACCCAAAGCTAAAAATTGGATTTTGTTGGAACGTCCTGACTCTGCCACAAACAGAAATGAAAAGTTACATTCTTTCTTAATCCATGAGAAAGTTTTCCACACATTTTCAACTCAGATAAAAAATAAAAATATAAGGTAATAATAATCAACTTATATATAAAATAACAACAAATCATGGCCTATGAAGAGGAAGATTGAAAGAAACCAACTCCTTTTGCATACTCTCCATGGCCTATGTCTTTTTGCTTATGATTCATAAAAGAATATATCCTTGATAATTCTTTTGCAATATGATATATATACACCAAATTTATATTAGCAACAAAACAATTCCTAACTTTGTCGATCGAAAAGATTGTAGCTCGCTTTAACGTAGATTTCAAAAATATTGTCAAATACAGGAAAACTCGTGTAAACAAAAGTTCAGCTTAAGTTTCAGTAGTTAAAGAACAGATTTAGAGACTAATCAAGACTAATCAAATGGAAAGATAGAGAAGCAACATAATATTATTAGGAATACGGCACTCTTCTTAGAACCCGAGACGAAAAAAAGATCAATAAAGATGTTAAATATCATATCAAGAACATTATTAGGAAAGAACGGATAATTAATGTCAACGCTTAACTTCCGTAAGTGTACCTGAAGAGATAAAAAGGGCGACAACAACACCTATAAAATGAAAATGCCATGAAAATGCCTTCTGAAATCATTGAACTAAACAATCCCAACCCTGGTAGGTTGAGAATTTTTTTTTTTTTTTTGCGTAGATGAGTACCCTGCATTGACAAAAAAATGTGAGATATAAATGTTAAGTTACAGTTTACAGTTTTATTACATGTACATGTTGTATCTGTGCATTTTCTTTTCTTTTTGATAAATTTTCATGAGTTTGCATTGAATGTTGTGCTTGTTGACCGGCTAAAACTTTGTCTTGTCGATATACTTGTTCGGAATCTATGGCTTGTAGGTGGCTTATTTTTTGTTGTGCTTATTTTTTTCTACGTGCTTGTTGTCCTAAGCACCTTGCCCGTAAATTTTGGTTATAAAATTATCGTCTAGTGTCAGTAAATTTGTGTTTTAACAGATTTTTTATTTTCATTAGCAATGCTTTGTCAGGCTCAGATGATTAGTTGGTCTGCATAAGGTATGGACTACGGAGATAGCAACAATTTTTATTAAACCATTAAGATAATAGAAAAAACTCAGAAAACTGATTTTGTTGTCAAGAAAAATTAAGATATAGTTATAGAAAGAAGGGGACTACTGCCTACTTTCTTCTCCGTTAAGGAAATTGACTACATGAACTTGATGATCATTACTTCAAATCCTCCCCTGGCTAATAAATATACATGTTTTGGTATTTATCAGTGAAAATAAAAATAAATAAACTAAAATATTATTTAGGTTTAAGTTCTTATCAATTTCAGACTCAAGATCTCTCAAACCAATAACATTGATTAGTTTACTACCCAACAACCAAATTGTTAAAAGAGAAAATTAGCGAAGAACAATCATACAAACACGATCAGTCAGTAATAAAATTGAACAAACCTTTATTTTTCTGAATGAATAACAATTAGCAAAACGCGTTTGATGCATCAAAAGACCTGCAAAACAAAAATAAAAATTGTGTTTCATATCCAAATGACAATAATATTTGATATACCTTGATATTGCTTGACTATGGACGGCTACAAAAGCTACATACATGATCAAATATCCTGTAAACAAACAATGACAATGGATCAAATATAACCATATAAATTTGAAGAAAAAAATCTAGAAGAAAGAAGCACCGTCGAAACAACTTGGTTAGGCTTGTTCACGAATGCTTTATATAGAGAACCACCAAACCAACAAATTCATAAAAAATTGTTTGTACCGTGTTGTTTATGGGTAAAAATCGTTTCTGCTGATTTCGGTAATTTCGGTGGGTGAGTGAGAAACTGGTTCAAACCCTAAACAAATGTCTTTTGCACGTGAGCACTTTATAGATTCGAGAGATCAATGCATAAGTCCTACCTAAACCAAGAAATGGCCGTTCTAGGACTTGCTTCGGTCACAAAGTGGAGGAGAAGGGCTGATTTGGGGAGGGAAGCAAAGAAAGGTGTTGAGGAGAGTAGTATCTCGACTTGTATCAGAAAGTGAAAGCTTAAGAAGCTTTCAAGAGATGAAAGCTTTTTGGGAGAGCTTGCAAAGTTGCCTTTCTGAGAGTGTAAGTGTAGTATATTTCTCCCGACCGAGACTTGTTGTCCTGGTGGAAATAGGTAAGACCTATTTATACAAGTCGAGATTGAAACGTACCACTGGCCTCATGAAGGAAGAGAGTCATGGGTGAAATAATGGGAGGAGGTGGTAACCGCATGGTTTAATGGGCGAAAACGTTTTTCACCATTATTTCCTCTTTTATTTGACCGCTTTATTCCTTTTCACGCTTTCTTAATGTGAGCGTAGTGTACGCCGCATCTTTTGGACTCATAAACCAAAACCCTAAAGAAGCATCCCCGGTTTGTGTCGATGTCTCGAGTGTTGGTTGCATCTTGAGTGCAAGTGGCGCGCTAGTGGCGCGTGTGGCATGTGCCAATGGCATGTGCGGAATGCCTTGGTGGTAGGTTGCATGGTTTGCAAGTTAGGTTACCAGCGTGTGTGTTTGGCATCTGCCAATGGCATGTGCGGAATGCCTTGGTGGTAAGTTGCACGGTTTGCAAGTTAGGCTACCAGCGTGTGTGTTTGGCATGTGCCAATGGCATGTGCGGAATGCCTTGGTGGTAGGTTGCACGGTTTGCAAGTTAGGCTACCAGCGTGTGTGTTTGGCATGTGCGGAATGCCTTGGTGGTAGGTTGCACGGTTTGCAAGTTAGGCTACCGGCGTGTGTGTTTGGCATGTGCCAATGGCATGTGCGGAATGCCTTGGTGGTAGGTTGCACGGTTTTCAAGTTAGGCTACCGGCGTGTGTGTTTGGCATGTGCCAATGGCATGTGCGAATGCCTTGGTGGTAGGTTGCACGGTTTGCAAGTTAGGCTACCGGCGTGTGTGTTTGGCATGTGTCAATGGCATGTGCGAATGCCTTGGTGGTAGGTTGCACGGTTTGCAAGTTAGGCTACCGGCGTGTGTGTTTGGCATGTGCCAATGGCTCGTGCGGCCATGTTGACCTAGTTGCAAGTCTTGCAAGCCTAGGGCGCTATATTTGGCGTGGGCCAAAGGCATAGCGGGTTAGAAATATGGCTTATGACACGTGTTGGCATGTGCCAATGGCACATGCGGCCATGTTGACCTAGTTGCAAGTCTTGCAACCTAGGGCGCTATGTTTGGCGTGGGCCAAAGGCATAGCGGCTTGGAAATATGGCTTGCGGCACGTGTTGGCATGTGCGGCCATGTTGCCCTAGTTGCAAGTCTTGCAAACCTAGGGCGCTATGTTTGGTGTGGGCCAAAGGCATAGCGGCTTGGAAATATGGCTTGCGCACGTGTTGGCATGTGCCAATGGCACATGCGACCATGTTGACCTAGTTGCAAGTCTTGCAAAACTAGGGCGCTATGTTGGGCGTGGGCCAAAGGTATAGCGGCTTAGAAATATGGCTTGCGGCACGTGTTGGCATGTGCCAATGGCACGTGCGGCCATGATGACCTAGTTGCAAGTCTTGCAAACCTAGGGCGCTATGTTGGCGTTGGCCATAGGCATAGCGGCTTAGAAATATGGCTTGCGGCACGTGTTGGCATGTGCCAATGGCACAGTCGGCCATGTTGACCTAGTTGCAAGTCTCTAGGGGCGCTATGTTGGGCGTGGGCCAAAGGCATAGCGGCTTAGAAATATGGCTGCGGCACGTGTTGGCATGTGCCAATGGCACGTGCGGCCATGTTGACCTAGTTGCAAGTCTTGCAAACCTAGGGCGCTATGTTGGGCGTGGGCCAAAGGCATAGCGTCTTAGAAATATGGCTTGCGGCACGTGTTGGCATGTGCCAATGGCACGTGCGGCCATGTTGACCTAGTTGCAAGTCTTGCAAACCTAGGGCGCTATGTTGGGCGTGGGCCAAGGGCATAGCGGCTTGGAAATATGGCTTGCGGCACTTGTTGGCATGTGCCAATGGCACGTCTTGGCCATGTTGACCTAGTTGCAAGTCTTGCAAACCTAGGGCGCTATATTTGGCGTGGGCCAAAGGCGTAACGGCTTTGGAAATATGGCTTATGGTTACGTGTTGGCATGTGCCAATGGCACGTGACCCATGTTGACCTAGTTGCAAGTCTTGCAAGCCTAGGGCGCTATATTTGGCGTGGGCAAAGGCGTAGCGGCTTTGGAAATATGGCTTGCGACACGTGTTGGCATGTGCCAATGGCACGTGCAGCCATGTTGACCTAGTTGCAAGTCTTGCAAGCCTAGGGCGCTATAATTGGCGTGGGCCAAAGGCATAGCGGCTTGGAGATTTGGCATTGTTCTGCATGGTCGCAAATATGCGGCTTGGTTTGACATTCTTGCCATGGTGCGCAGATGCTCGCGACTGTTTGGCATTGTTGCCATGGTGCTGCAGATGATATGCGCTTGGTTTGACATTGCTTCTTGCCATGGTCGCAGATGCTGCGCTTGGTTTGGCATTGTTGCCATGGTGCGCGGTGGTGCGCTTTTGATTTGGCATTGTTGCCATGGTGCGCGCGGGTGCGGCTTGGTTTGGCATTGTTGCCATGGTGCGCAGGGTGCGGCTTGATTTGGCATTGTTGCCATGGTGCGCAGTATGCGGCTTGGTTTGGCATTGCTGCCATGGTGCGCAATATGCGGCTTGGTTTGGCATTGTTGCCATGGTGCGCAGGGTGCGGCTTGATTTGGCATTGCTGCCATGGTGCGCAGGGTGCTGCTTGATTTTGGAATTAGGGTTCTGTGTTGAAAACCCTAATCTGGTATTTTGAAAAAATACCCCTATTAATTATTTATACCTAAATGCTCTTAGTTAATGTGTTGCGGGTAACACTAGGTCATGGGGTTTTACGATTTTACCCCTTGTCTAAAAACCACCATCAACATGTGTATAAAATATACGGGAGGCCCGCAAATCAATACAGAGAGGCATGCAGGGCAGATTAATGCCAGGAGGCATGCAAGGCAAGTCAATAGACATGCAGGGAGTTATATGCAGAATTAATGCATGATTAATTCTTGGAGGTTTCATGCAGAATTAATTTCAGGAGGTTTCATGCACAATTAAATCCAGGAGGTTTCATGCAACATTAATTTCATGAGGAAATAAATACAAATTTATGTTTACCTCATAATGAGGGAAATAGCTAGTTCAGAATTGTATAAATATAGAGAAATGTAATTCTGATGGAGGGGGGAAAATTGGAGAGGCTAGCTAACACAGAAAAAATCCATTGTGATTCTACATATCAATAAAAACATCACTCCCCAAGGGGATTCATCCGTGGACGTAGGCACATCTTGCCGAACCACGTAAAAACCTGTGTCACTTTTATTTGTTCTTCAATTCGCCTCCAACCCTAAATTCACACCAAATAATCCATTCACCGTGTTTCGTGCTCAAAAGTAACTTGGTTAGGCTTGTTCACGAATGCTTTATATAGAGAACCACCAAACCAACAAATTCCATAAAAAAAATGTTTTGGAAATATAATATCAATTAATTATACCTGAAATATAAGAGTATCTTTTCAAATGGTTTTGGAATGTGGAAATTTCTGAGGAGCCCAAGTTTAAATCCTCTCTCTTCTACGAACCCATCATTAAGATCGTATATATGCATAGCCCAAAGTATAAGATCTACGGTTAAGATTAGAGGTTTTAGATTGAATTTATAATCTCACATTTACATTAGGACCAAATTAACCTTAATTAGTTAATTTTATTAACAAAAATACTTTTAATTATCTACCATTATTTCCGGCAAGTATAGTTATTATCTTCAATTTATTTCCGCTCAATTAACGTTTTTCTTACCCGAAATATTTTACTTTTTTCACTCAATTTACTGCTTTCTTTAGGCCGCGGCTGAACCCGTTCTCTCCTTCTTCCTCTTTTTTATTTCTTTCTTTTCCAATACCTTTTCTTTTGAGTGTGTTCTAACTTTAGTATTAGGATTAATATTCTCCTTACATTTTTATGCAATCGTATGTGCAGATCTACCACCATTATATGTAACTAAATCCCCATCGTACACCACCATTCCATACTAAGTTCGATCCTTAATGGATTAATATAGCCGGTAGTCCACGTGTGAGATCATCTACCTATTGATATATTAATGGGAGTGTTGTATCTTGGTATCGACCATTCTACAAATCAATGATTAACACCTTAGTCTCACGGTTTCGTGGAAGTTCGATTTTATTTTATACTTTGCTTCACGATCTAAAGTAAATATGGCGTCATCGTTGGAATATTGAACTTATAACTAATTTTGTACAGAATTTTTTTGAATAAGAAAGTAGTAATTCTATTTTTTGCAAACGCGATTGATTCCGATATGAGAAAGTTGTGATTATCCATATATTGTGAAAAATAAAATTTTCAATAAGCGGTGATAAGTATGATTATCAATTTTTAGAAGGTGATGAATTGTCATTTTCACAAAATGCAACATCAGAAAATTTCCGATTATCACTAAACTATGAAAAATAAAAAATTTGGTCAAATGGCATGTAAAATAAATGCAATCGTCTTTGCTATAAAAAAATTTATATTTTCACCTAATTTTAAGGCGATTTTTTTTTTATCACCGGTGTTTCTATTGAAAATTAAGATTATCACTATTTATGAAAAATCGAACTTTCAAGGACCCGTTGATAATTGTGATTTTCACAAAACTTAACCGATTATAACAGGTGGAAATTTGTAATTATCACTAAAATTTGATTAAAAGGTAGAAATTTTTGATAATTTGGATTTTCACATAACAACGGTTCCAACAAGTTAAAATGGCCATTATTAGTTTATTTCTAAATTGTGAAAATCAAAGATTTTTACATTTATACTCGATTATCATTAAATTTGAAAGAGAATTTAAAGGAGCTAATTAAGCCCTAATTATCGTTGAACTATATTTAAACTTTTAATATTAGTTGGCAACGAGAATTTTAGGGAACTAATTAATGAGTTGTTTTAGGAAAAAGTCTAAATAAAAATACATGTCAAAAGATAGAGCTAATTTAGGGATAATTTAAGATTACGTTTTTTAGTTTCTTGTTATATTTTCAACGATTATTTGTTGGAAACAAAAAGAAAAATCAGTTTAGCTAATAGGATAAAAGGTTAATTTAGTAAACTAGTATTTAATTGGGTTTCACATATTATGGATCTTAATGGTGGGCTACACATAAACAAAAATGAGAAAAAGGGCTAGAAATAAGTTCCCCGTTTTGGAATAGAATCAATGTTTTCATTATTTTGGAGATTTTGGAGATGAATCGTATCGTCAGAAATAATAATCAGTGTATCATGCACATTTTTTTAAGGTAAAAATATTCATTAATCCTTTATTTATGGAATGAAATGTTACCCAAAATATTTATCACGATTTCGAATAGTTTTAACAAAAATATTGAAACCCATTCATATTTTCTATTGCATTTTTGTACTGATATTTTCTCCTTCTCTGAACGTTTGCTTGATATTGTTTAACACGAATTTGTTTTGAAATTTTCTTCACGAATTTCTACTAATAATTTTGTATTTCGGCTATTTGGCAGGATCATGAACTAATTTTTTCTTAGAAAGAAGTATACTTCAATCTACGGGTGCGTTTCCACAACTTTATATAATTTGATTTTAGAATTTATTGATTGATCTAAGTTTGATTGATCTTTTTACTTTTTTATTAGTGGTTTGTAATTGTAACTAAAATCAATTTAATCAAAAGAAGTGTAACCGGACATTAGATATTGAACCTTTTTGTTTATTTATTTCTTGTTTAATTATTTCGTGATTGATTTAAATTTTAGATGAACCATGATGAACAATAATATCGTGATTTGATTAGCATATTTTAAATATGGATTATTAGGATTAAATTAATTATTATCTATTTTTCATTTTTGATAATTTTTAATTTTTATTAGATTTAGATATTTTAGGTAATATATTTCCTTGAATATCATTGGCCAAA
The DNA here is from genome assembly GCA_023531295.1 of Papaver armeniacum. Lineage (NCBI taxonomy): Eukaryota > Viridiplantae > Streptophyta > Magnoliopsida > Ranunculales > Papaveraceae > Papaver > Papaver armeniacum. The sequence goes on along the minus strand of JAJJWW010006529.1, from coordinate 196,959 downwards.
AAAATATATTATGGGGCAGAAGCTATGAAGCACGAATACTGATACGGGGATTCGTCAATTTTCAAAAAATGGGGATACGGGATACGTTGGAATACGTGTATTAATTAAAAAATATTTAAAAATTTATTAGTAGTGAAAAGAATCGCATAAAGTAAGAAAATTCTAAAATACTATCTGGAATATCAAGATAAAAAAAAAGATAACCTATCACTCATCAATATTGAATAAGAATGTTGGGGGTTAGACATTTATATACTGCTTCTATAGAATAATTTTTGATAAATATGAATATATTACTGTTTATGGGTAAAAATCGTTTCTGCCGATTTCGGTAAATTCGGTAGGTGAGTGAGAAACTGGTTCAAACCCTAAACAAATGTGTTTTAACGTGAGCACTTTATAGATTCGAGAGATCAATCTGTACAAGTCCGACCTAAACCAAGAAATGGCTGTTCCAGACTTGCTTCGGTCACAAAGTGGAGGAGAAGGGTTGATTTGGGGAGGGAAGCAAAGAAAGGTGTTGAGGAGAGTCGTATCTCGACTTGTATCAGAAAGTGAAAGCTTGGGAAGCTTGCAAGAGATGAAAGCTTTTTGGGAGAGCTTGCAAAGTTGCCTTTCAGAGAGTGTAAGTGTAGTATATTTCTCCTGACCGAGACTTGTTGTCTGGTGGAAATAGGTAAGACCTATTTATACAAGTCGAGATTGAAACGTACTGGCCTCATGAAGGAAGAGAGTAAAGGGTGAAATAATGGGAGGAGGTGGTAACCGCATGGTTTAATGGGCGAAAACGTTTTTCACCATTATTTCCTCTTTTATTTGACCACTTTATTCCTTTTCACGCTTTCTTAATGTGAGCGTAGTGTACGCTACATGCTGTGACCGCCAAACCAAAACCCTAAAGAAGCATCCCCGGTTTGTGTCGATGTCTCGAGTGTTGGTTGCATCTTGAGTGCAAGTGGCGCTGCTAGTGGCGCGTGCCAACGGCATGTGCGGAATGCCTTGGTGGTAGGTTGCATGGTTTGCAAGTTAGGTTACCAGCGTGTGTGTTTGGCATGTGCGGAATGCCTTGGTGGTAGGCTGCACGGTTTGCAAGTTAGGCTACCCGGCGTGTGTGTTTGGCATGTGCCAATGGCATGTGCGAATGCCTTGGTGGTAGGTTGCACGGTTTGCAAGTTAGGCTACCAAATACGTGTGTGTTTGGCATGTGCCAATGGCATGTGCGGCCATGTTAACCTAGTTGCAAGTCTTGCAAGCCTAGGACGCTATGTTTGGCATGGACCAAAGGCATAGCGGCTTGGAAGTATGGCTTGCGACACGTGTTGGCATGTGCCAATGGCACGTGCGGCCATGTTGACCTAGTTGCAAGTCTTGCAAGCCTAGGGCGCTATGTTTGGCGTGGGCCAAAGGCATAGCGGCTTGGAAGTATGGCTTGCGACACGTGTTGGCATGTGCCAATGGCACGTGCGGCCATGTTGACCTGGTTGCAAGTCTTGCAAACCTAGGGCGCTATGTTTGGCGTGGGCAAAAGGCATAGTGGCTTGAAATATGGCTTGCGGCGCGTGTTGGCATGTGCCAATGGCACGTGCGGCCATGTTGACCTAGTTGCAAGTCTTGCAAGCCTAGGGCGCTATGTTTGGCGTGGGCCAAAGGCATAGCGGCTTAGAAATATGGCTTGCGACACGTGTTGGCATGTGCCAATGGCACGTGCGGCCATGTTGACCTAGTTGCAAGTCTTGCAAGCCTAGGCGCTATGTTTGGCGTGGGCCAAAGGCATAGTGGCTTGGAAATATGGCTTGTGGCACGTGTTGGCATATGCCAATGGCACGTCGGCCATGTTGACCTAGTTGCAAGTCTTACAAGCCTAGGGCGCTATGTTTGGCGTGGGCCAAAGGCGTAACGGATTGGAAATATGGCTTGCGGCACGTGTTGGAATGTGCCAATGGCACGTGCGGCCATGTTGACCTAGGTGCAAGTCTTGCAAGCCTAGGGTGCTATGTTTGACGTGGGCCAAAGGCATAGCGGCTTGGAAATATGGCTTGCGGCGTGTTGGCATGTGCCAATGGCACGTGCGGCCATGTTGACCTAGTTGCAAGTTTTGCAAGCCTAGGGCGCTATGTTTGGCGTGGGCCAAAGGCGATGGCTTGGAAATATGGCTTCTTTTGCACGTGTTGGCATGTGCCAATGGCACGTGCGGCCATGTTGACCTAGTTGCAAGTCTTGTAAGCCTAGGGCGCTATGTTTGACGGGGCCAAAGGCATAGCGGCTTGGAAATATGGCTTGCGGCACGTGTTGGCATGTGCCAATGGCACGTGCGGCCATGTTGACCTAGTTGCAAGTCTTGCCAAGCCTAGGGCGCTATGTTTCATGGGCCAAAGGCGTAGCGGCTTAGAAATATGGCTTGCGGCACGTGTTGGCATGTGCCAATGGCACGTGGCCATGTTGACCTAGTTGCAAGTCTTGCAAGCCTAGGGCGCTATGTTTTGGCGTGGGCCAAAGGCATAGCGGATTGGAGATTTGGCATTGTTGCCATGGTGCGCAGGGTGCGGCTTGGTTTGGCATTGCTGCCATGGTGCGCGAGGTGCGGCTTGGTTTGGCATTGTTTGCCATGGTGCGCAATATGCGGCTTGGTTTGGCATTGTTGCCATGGTGCGCGAGTGCGACTTGATTTGGCATTGTTGCCATGGTGCGCGAGGTGCGGCTTGGTTTGGCATTCTTGCCATGGTGCGCGAAATGCGGCTTGGTTTGGCATTGCTGCCATGGTGCGCGATATGCGGCTTGGTTTGGCATTGTTGCCATGGTGCGCGATAAATGCGGCTTGGTTTGGCATTGTTTCCATGGTGCGCGAGGTGCGGCTTGGTTTGGCATTGTTGCCATGGTGCGCGAGTGCGGTTTGATTTGGCATTGTTGCCATGGTGCGCAGTGAAGTGCGGCTTGGTTTGGCATTGTTGCCATGGTGCGCAGTATGCGGCTTGGTTTGGCATTGTTGCCATGGTGCGCAGTATGCGGCTTGATTTGGCATTGTTGCCATGGTGCGCAGTATGCGGCTTGATTTTGGAATTAGGGTTCTGTGTTGAAAACCCTAATCTGGTATTTTGAAAAAATACCCCTATTAATTATTTACACCTGAGTTAAATGATCTTAGTTAATGTGTTGCGGGTAACACTAGGTCATGGGGTTTTACGATTTTACCCCTTGTCTAAAAACCACCATCAATATTAAGTCCCCTGCTTAGCTCGGAACAGGGGCTTTGTTGCGAGGTAAGCATAAGATGGTGACAAACTGTTAACAGCAAAACGTAAGGCAAATTGAAAGGAGGTTTGTATGACCTTTATAAATAGGATTTGGAATCCTTGCCTCCGGGTAGTTTTGCACAAATTGGGAGGCTGGCACAATTGGTGGGCCCGGTGCAGCTTGGGCGACGTTAGGAAGTTGGCGTGAGTTGGGAAACTGAGTGTGCTAGCTGGTGGGACCGACGCAAAGTGTGGAAGTCTTGCGTGCTTGCAGGCGTGACTTGTGCGACCATTGGGACGTCGGCGCAAATTGGTGGGGCCGGTGCAACTTGGAAGCCGTGCTTGCAGGGCGTGATTTATGTAAATAAAGAGGAGCGGGACGTTTCTTCAACCAAAGAAGTTTCCTTATTTTGCTTTCCTTCACGTACGGCTTCCATTAGGGCATCATCCATGCCAAAAAATATGGAAGCATTATGTCTTTCATTGCTCCCTTTCCTTTTTAAGGTTCCGTATTCATATCCAACGCGAATGTATCGTCTCCCTTGTTTGAGAAGGGGTTCTTCCTGTTGATTCCCCTTTTCCTTTGCTTTGCTTGCTATGCGTTTTCTTCTTCTTTTTTTTGTTCACTCCATCCTCTTTTTATATGCGTGTAGACGGGATGGAATTTGATCATCTTTCCATTTCTTGCAAAGTGTATGATGGGATCTTCCAGAGACGGCCGTGCCTTTAACCTTTTGGAAAAGGACTTCAGAATCGGTGGAGATCGACCTTCTTCTCTTGAGGAGGTATTGGTTGGGGTTGAATCTTTGTTCCATGAAGCTAACGAAATTATTAAGGACCTCCCTTCCTTTTATCCTCACGAAGAACAGGTGCATGTTCGGACTCTCTTGGGTTCAATGGACGCGGAGGAGAACGCCATGATTCTTGATTTTGATGTGGATGAATCAAAAAAACTTCCTTCAAATGTTGATGAAAAAACTTTCGAAGGAGTATATGATAGAAGCGAGACAGCCTTTGAAGTTGATTCCAAAGGTGTTATTGATGATACCTAGGAGGGTCATGGTGGCGTATCTTTGGAATAGTTGTCGGGGAGGACAACTGCTGCTCTGCTGTGGGTCGCTTCGGATAGGATGTTGAGGTTGCGCCGCTAAAACCGTTGAATGGAACCTTTGTTTCCCCGAAGGATTGCTTTGGAAATGCTTGAAGATAGCTTTGCCCGAAGGGACTTGCGCTCCATCCTTCGAGGGCTAGTTCCTCCTTTTGTTTTCTCATTAGTAATGCTTAGTTCCCCGATGTTTTTTCCTTTTTTTTTTTTTTTTGTAAACACATCTTTCCCTTCTTCTTCATCGAAGAAACCTTTTGCTTCATATATATATATATTTGAAATGGGTTGCGGTATGATGGCTCTGCAATGGTTTTCTGGGTTCTTCTGATGTATTTCTCTGATATCTGAAGGATTCGCTCGGGAAGAGACATATTTATTTTATTTTATTTTTATTTTTTTTGACAAAAGGGGAGATCTCCATGGAAAAATACAAACGGTGTATTCATCCTGGGGAAGTACAAATTATTAAGAGGAATGATTCAAAGGAAGTACTGAAAAGGGGAGTGATTGGAAAATACAACATTTTAGGGATTGGATTCCTTGAGCCATCGCGAGTGAACTATCACGCCTTCAGGTGTGTCGGTATTGATGAGCTTGCAATATCCTCCCAAAAGGGTATCCGCAACCCAGTGCACAACTCGCCTTCACCTTCCTCGGGCAAATCCATCTTTACCGTCATCCTCCCAACTTGAAACGAGCTTTCCTTAACCACTACATCTCCGATTGAAAACGGGTTCGAGACGTCGTGTAACCATTTGAGCCTTGGCTTCGTTGGTTTCGCTAGAAGCTTCCAAGCTTCTTGCAAAGTGTTCGAATGGTCCAGCTCCCCATTCACATTTTTTGACAAATAAGTTCGTGCCGGTTGTTGCGCCGAGTCCCCATGACGAGAATGGGGGAAGAAAAGGTCGGTTGCGAGAAAAGGTTGCTCGGTCAGACTTACTTGCATTTGAAAATCATGGGCTAGCGCCAACAGGTCCTCTTCGGACGCTTGGGTTCCCTTTAATAGCTCGTTGATGTGGTAACCCGTGGGACGATTTGTTGGGAATCCCTTCGAGCAGGGATGTCGGCAGAGGGTGTACGCCCAGTTTTGCTTTGTTGTCGAGCGCCCATAAGCATCCCAAAATCATGTCATGATCTAGTTCTTTGACAATGTAGAACTTGTCTGTGCGTTATAGCGTCTCCCATCTCGATCTCTAGGTTGATGTAGCCATGCGCGTTCAAAGCCTCTCCTCTCAAGCTCTTAATCACAGACGGGAAATAGGTAGCGTCTTGTTTTGTAAATCCTTTGCCTTTAGTGTCTTGAAAGTGATAATGTTGTGGTCGAGGTCGTGTTGATGAGCGTGTCGTCAAATTCAGTACCTTTTAAACGGGATGTGGTCGCAGTCCCAGTTCTCGCTTCGCTTGTTTGGGAAGCTGGAGCCCTTGACGTGGATTCCGAGGGAGAAAAAGCCGTTTGCCGGATACAACACGATTGCGAGCTGCGAAAATATCTTGGCGCTGAACCTTGGAGAGATAGAGAATTTCGCATATATGTCGCATCATGGATTGTACAGTCTCGTGCACGGAGTCTCGCAGTTTCTTATTGGGAGTGGGTCTCGATGCACTCTTTCGTCTCCTAGTTGGAGTTCTCCTGCTTCTATCCTTTCCTTGAAAATATGCTTTAGTATGTTGCAATCGCTAGTCGGGTGGTGAACGAACTTTATGGTAATGGCAAGTATTTGGGGTTTGCCATCTCACCTCGGTTGGTGGACGCCCCGAGCGGTGGCGGGCCGATGACATCATCTTGAACCCAGGCTTCTAGGAGGTCAATCACCTCCTCGATGGGAATGGGAAATCAAGGATATTTCCTTCGGCCTCACGATGCTGCACAGGAGTTTTAGTGGCCATCTTCCGTTGCGAGGGCTCCCGTTGCGCCGGCGCTTCACGTTTCGGCTGGTGGCTCGTAGTTGCGGCTTTCCTTTTTCCTCTTTCGTTCACTATGTTCACGGAGGATGAGCCGGCATTAAATTGTTTGCTGATGAGGCGCCTACTCCCGCGAGTTTCACGTGCGTCTTGATTCGAGTTGGCCTAGTCCTTTCCAGAATGCTTTGGTGCTGTTGTTGCAGATCGTCTGGCGGCCTCATGGAGTTCGGAGAATGTTTGGAAACGCAAGTTTTCTAGAAGGGCGCGGTAGATCGGGACCATACCGTTGATGCATGCGTTTACCAATTGTTGCTCGGTCACGTTTGGGTCGTGACAGTCGAGTGCTTGAACCTCGAACCTTTTGACGAAATCATTCGGATGTTCGTTATCCCACCGGGTACATTCTCCCGAGGTCCGAAAAGGTAACTTGTTCGAGACACGAAGAAATACTTCCTCAGAAACGCGGTGACCATGCTACTCCAGCCTGGGAATGTTGTTCGGTGGGATGTCACAGTACCATGTATACGCCCTTCCTAGTAAGTGATTTTGAAAATTCCCTTAAACGAAGAACGTGATTATATTCATGTTCACCCAAGGATTCCAGGAAACGAGAAACATGTTCGCGTGCATTCCCGGTACCATCGTACAGGGTAAATTGAGGGGAAGAGTATCCCCTTGGGAGAGGGATTCTCTGTATTTCGGACGGGTAAGGGGGTTGGTGATGATGTACATCGAACTCATCATGCTTGATGCGGTCACGTAGGAGTTGTTCCAAATCTTCTCTCGTGACGAAATTTGGTGGTTGATTTCTCTCCAACGGGACCCTAGTGCGAGTTTCTTCATCCATGGAGGCGTGCCTGCCGAGGTGCCGGCGTCGGGGTTGTTGGAGATGCTTCTAGGCGTCTCTCGGAGGATGCGACTCACGGGGTAGTCGCTCTGTCGGTGGTTTTGAGAAAGGTGAGTACCTCCTTTTGTGTTGAAACCATGTCTCGTCATGCGGGCTTTAGCGAGCGTCTCCCCGTCGTTCCATCAAATCGGCGATGGTGACGTAAGGGCGACTTCTCTGGTCCCTCCGGTCTCTCGTCCCGTCGGCGGGGTAATTGGAGCCTTAGTTGTCGGAGGCGCCATGCTTGGAAGAAGTATTCGGGGGTCGCGGTGGCCGCCCTAGCCCCGTGATCGGGGGCGTGACACTCGAAAAGATATTCTCGTTGTCGTGATTAGAGGGTTGTGCAGAGACGCTAGAGGAGGCAGCGGCTCTGGCCTTGGTGATAGGCGGTGTTACACTTAAGGGAGTGCATTCGATGTTGCTGTTGTCAGCTGGTGAAGTAACAATGTTATGGGGGGAGACGCCAACATCAGGGATGCGTTCTGCGCTGATGTTCTCGGCAGCCGCTCCAGACCTGAGTTCCACCATGTTGGGATTTGACGTTCGGAAAACGAAATCAGGAGTTGGAGTTGATATTGTAGCCGATAGATCAATCCTCTTGTTGTGGTCGACAATTGTTTATGGGTAAAAATCGTTTCTGCCGATTTCGGTAAATTCGGTAGGTGAGTGAGAAACTGGTTCAAACCCTAAACAAATGTGCTGCACGTGAGCACTTTATAGATTCGAGAGATCAATCTGTACAAGTCCGGCCTAAACCAAGAAATGGCCGTTCCGGACTTGCTTCGGTCACAAAGTGGAGGAGAAGGGTTGATTTGGGGGGAAGCAAAGAAAGGTGTTGAGGAGAGTAGTATCTCGACTTGTATCGAAAAAGTGAAAGCTTGGGAAGCTTGCAAGAGATGAAAGCTTTTGGGAGAGCTTGCAAAGTTGCCTTTCCGAGAGTGTAAGTGTAGTATATTTCTCCGACCGAGACTTGTTGTCCGGTGGAAATAGGTAAGACCTATTTATACAAGTCGAGATTGAAACGTACCCTGGCCTCATGAAGGAAGAGAGTAAAGGGTGAAATAATGAGAGGAGGTGGTAACCACATGGTTTAATGGGCGAAAACGTTTTTCACCATTATTTCCTCTTTTATTTGACCACTTTATTCCTTTTCACGCTTTCTTAATGTGAGCGTAGTGTACGCTGCATGCTGTGACCGCCAAACCAAAACCCTAAAGAAGCATCCCCAGTTTGTGTCGATGTCTCGAGTGTTGGTTGCATCTTGAGTGCAAGTGGCGCCGGCTAGTGGCGCGTGTGGCATGTGCCAATGGCATGTGCGGAATGCCTTGGTGGTAGGTTGCACGGTTTGCAAGTTAGGTTACCGGCGTGTGTGTTTGGCATGTGCCAATGGCATGTGCGGAATGCCTTGGTGGTAGGTTGCACGGTTTGCAAGTTAGGCTACCAGCGTGTGTGTTTGGCATGTGCCAATGGCATGTGCGGAATGCCTTGGTGGTAGGTTGCACGGTTTGCAAGTTAGGCTACCAACGTGTGTGTTTGGCATGTGCCAATGGCATGTGCGGCCATGTTAACCTAGTTGCAAGTCTTGCAAGCCTAGGGCGCTATGTTTGGCGTGGGCCAAAGGCATAGTGGCTTGGAAGTATGGCTTGCGACACGTGTTGGCATGTGCCAATGGCACGTGCGGCCATGTTGACCTAGTTGCAAGTCTTGCAAGCCTAGGGCGCTATGTTTGGCGTGGGCCAAAGGCATAGCGGCTTGGAAGTATGGCTTGCGACACGTGTTGGCATGTGCCAATGGAACGTGCGGCCATGTTGACCTAGTTGCAAGTCTTGCAAGCCTAGGGCGCTATGTTTAGCGTGGGCCAAAGGCATAGTGGCTTGGAAATATGGCTTGCGGCGCGTGTTGGCATGTGCCAATGGCACGTGCGGCCATGTTGACCTAGTTGCAAGTCTTGCAAACCTAGGGCGCTATGTTTGGCGTGGGCCAAAGGCATAGCGGCTTAGAAATATGGCTTGCGACACGTGTTGGCATGTGCCAATGGCACGTGCGGCCATGTTGACCTAGTTGCAAGTCTTGCAAGCCTAGGGCGCTATGTTTGGCGTGTGCCAAAGGCATAGTGGCTTGGAAATATGGCTTGCGGCACGTGTTGGCATGTGCCAATGACACGTGCGGCCATGTTGACCTAGTTGCAAGTCTTGCAAGCCTAGGGCGCTATGTTTGGCGTGGGCCAAAGGCGTAGCGGCTTGGAAATATGGCTTGCGGCACGTGTTGGCATGTGCCAATGGCACGTCGCGGCCATGTTGACCTAGTTGCAAGTCTTGCAAGCCTAGGCGCTATGTTTGGCGTGGGCCAAAGGCATAGCGGCTTGGAAATATGGCTTGCGGCACGTGTTGGCATGTGCCAATGGCACGTCAGGCCATGTTGACCTAGTTGCAAGTCTTGCAAGCCTAGGGCGCTATGTTTGGCGTGGGCCAAAGGCGTAGCGGCTTGTAAATATGGCTTGCGACACGTGTTGGCATGTGCCAATGGCACGTGCGGCCATGTTGACCTAGTTGCAAGTCTTGCAATCCTAGGGCGCTATGTTTGACGTGGGCCAAAGGCATAGCGGCTTGAAATATGGCTTGCGGCACGCGTTTGGCATGTGCCAATGGCACGTGCGGCCATGTTGACCTAGTTGCAAGTCTTGCAAACCTAGGGCGCTATGTTTGGCGTGGGCCAAAGGCGTAGCGGCTTGGAAATATGGCTTGCGGCACGTGTTGGCATGTGCCAATGGCACGTGCGGCCATGTTGACCTAGTTGCAAGTCTTGCAATCCTAGGGCGCTATGTTTGACGTGGGCCAAAGGCATAGCGGCTTGGAAATATGGCTTGCGGCAAGTTTTGGCATGTGCCAATGGCACGTGCGGCCATGTTGACCTAGTTGCAAGTCTTGCAAAGCCTAGGGCGCTATGTTTGGCGTGGGCCAAAGGCGTAGCGGCTTAGAAATATAGCTTGCGGCACGTGTTGGCATGTGCCAATGGCACGTGCGGCCATGTTGACTTAGTTGCAAGTCTTGCAAGCCCTAGGGCGCTATGTTTTAGGCGTGGGCCAAAGGCATAGCGGCTTGAGATTTGGCATTGTTGCCATGGTGCGCAGTGCGGCTTGGTTTGGCATTTTGCCATGGTGCGCGGGTGCGGCTTGGTTTGGCATTCTTTGCCATGGTGCGCAGAGATGCGGCTTGGTTTGGCATTGTTGCCATGGTGCGCGTAGTGCGGCTTGGTTTGGCATTGTTGCCATGGTGCGCGAGGTGCGGCTTGGTTTGGCATTCTTGCCATGGTGCGCGTGGTGCGGCTTGGTTTGGCATTGCTGCCATGGTGCGCAGATGGGGCTTGGTTTGGCATTGTTGCCATGGTGCGCGATATGCGGCTTGGTTTGGCATTGTTGCCATGGTGCGCGAGGTGCGGCTTGGTTTGGCATTGTTGCCATGGTGCGCAGGATGCGGCTTGGTTTGGCATTGTTGCCATGGTGCGCATGGTGCGGCTTGATTTGGCATTGTTGCCATGGTGCGCGCAGGGTGCGGCTTGGTTTGGCATTGTTGCCATGGTGCGCAAGATGCGGCTTGGTTTGGCATTGTTTCCATGGTGCGCGAGGTGCGGCTTGATTTGGCATTGTTGCCATGGTGCGCGTGGTGCGGCTTGATTTTGGAATTAGGGTTACGTGTTGAAAACCCTAATCGTATTTTGAAAAAATACCCCTATTAATTATTTACACACGAGTTAAATGCTCTTAGTTAATGTGTTGCGGGTAACACTAGGTCATGGGGTTTTACGATTTTACCCCTTGTCTAAAAACCACCATCAACAATTACATATCTAAAAATATTTAACATATTCTGTATATAAATATTTGGCAATATATACTATAAGAAGTGTCCCCTTTAGAGTATCCGAGAAGTATCCCAAAAGTATCCGTTACCCTTTTCGTAATTAATAAAAATGGACACTTTAAATGAGGTGTCCGACACGTATCCTCAAGTGTCCGACACGGATACGTCACCGGTTTTGAGGTGTCCGTGCTTTATAGGGCAGAAGATTCTCCTCATTTTCAATGTTAGATTAAATTAGGAGTAAATATTTTTGATGATTTTTTATATTTATTTGGTAATTGAATAATATTTTGTGAAAATTTTCTCTTTTTGATAATAACTTCTCATAAATGTGTATTTCCGGAAAATATATTATGGGACAGAAAAGTATTTTCTTAGATTTTTTTTTTTGAAATTATTTAAAATTACCAAAATAAATAAAATGGTGGGGCCAGAATCAACCAGAAGCTCCGATTAACCACGGCGCTCGAAAAAACTCTATTTTTATATAAAGAATTATAACCATATATCGATGGGATTTCAAAAACAACTGGGGTGTCGGCGGATCCATTTGTCCCTACATCCCTCATTCCCTGGCTCCAAGAAATGGAACATCAAATGAATATGTCTGGCTCCAAGAAATGGAACATCAAATGAATCTGTTTTTAATCACAACGGAATTAAAATTTAATCCATTGCATATTTTAGCGACAGTGTGCGAGACATTGATGAACACACTATGCAAGACATACGACGGATTCATTAAAGATCTTGGAATCCAATTAATCCTCAAAGACATTTTCTTTGACGACGATACGGTGGTCACATACCTCAATTTTTACCAGATATCTTTTATTTATTTTTTGATCGGCACAAAACCTTTTATATTCTAAGCTACATGCGAATGCCAATACAGAAAAGTTCCATTTCACGCTGGCTATATAGTGGGGCAAGAAAGTACCCTGGTGTTCCTAGTTAGCAATTCCGGATTCGGCAAATGTACGGAACGGCAAACATATGAGTATTATACGGTTTTGTAAAACCCAAATGCGGTCCAAAATCGGCCAACGGGACGTGATTCGTCAGTAATTCAGAACGGTATACGTACGTGTATAATTCGATTTATAAATGTGAGTTCGGCTCTGAAAATTCGGTATCTATTATAATAAATTATTATTATTTATAAGGACATAGACTAATTTTTATGCATTTGAGAGTTATTTAAAGAAAAAATAAACTTAATATGATGATATTAATAATAATATATACAATATTAGTCATCAAAAGGACGTGGTATAGTGGTTTAGATGCACCTTCAAATCTCTTCAGTCATTATTGTTTCATAAAAGTTACAACAATGTCTAATATTGAGCTGTAAAAAAAAAAAAAAAGTCTAATATTGGGCTGTGTATGCTCTGGAGGCAGTAAAGCCCAAAAAGTGGGGCCTTTAAAAACGTAAAAGCTAAAGAATTTCTGGCGAATTAAGTGGACGTATTATTCGGGATACGTAAAGTTCGTGGAAGATTCGTGAATAATCCGGGAATGCCATATAATACGCGTCTTGGGTTCGGAGTTGCAAACGTACGCGAATAAGACGGTAAGCAAGGTGAAATTCTAAGGTCCTGATGCATAGTGGTATTTCATATATACCATTTATGCCCTTTTATTTCGTATTTACTCTTTTACCCCCTTCTTTCCCTTATTTCCTACCTTTGTCCTTTTTGTTTACTACTTATTGTTTAAACCCTAGGTCTTCTAGTTTTCAAGTTTGTTTTTGTTTAGAAAAGTGGTGTAAGAACCCTAAATCCTTCCTAAGAGAAGAGCCTCCAACACTTTGTTATTTCCAATTTGTAATTGGGTAGAAATTTCAATTTGTAAGAGATGCATCTATTATCTTCTAGTTTCCAATCTTAGAATTGGGTAGAAATTTGAAGATTATTAGAGAAGAACCTCAAATCTTTGTATCTTCCTTGTTCCAAGGGTAGAAGAAGCATCATTTGAAGGTTGGTTATTTTTATTTCACGGTGTTTTGTTATAATTTAACATCCAAATTCAATTATAAGTGTTACTTTACATAGTTGGTATCAAGAGCTTTGGTTTCTTTTTTGGGGGAAATTGTGTAGAAGATTTTGATTATTAGCTTGGGGGTTTGAATCTTTGTATGTGCTATTGTCAAATTAGGTTCATTCTCCTTGTGGTTTCATTATGGCTCCAAGGAAAAGAGTTAATCAAGGTGAAATTTCTATGAAAGAGGAATTAGAGGTCTTTAAGCATGAAGTGTTTGATGAAATGCAACAAAGAATGGATACAAAATTTGAAGATTTTTTTTTAAGATTTGGTAACTTAAATATCCATCAAGATAAATATAGAACTCAACATCATCATTATGAAGAAGAAGTAACGGATGAAGAGACCACTGATAGGTGTCTAAAACACCTAATTTTATATCTAGTATTTATGCTTTCTTTGCTATTGTCGTGTAAATTATGTATCTTATGTTTGCTTTTGAGTCAATTAGGTGCAATGGAGTCATTATGAGCAAAAGAAGAAGAAATTAGCCATTTGGAGCGAAAGGGAGCACCAAGGTTGTTTCACATGCGAGCTATACTTGGAGCGGGTTAAAGTGCACGAGGAGGAGCTGAAGAATTGACTGTCAAGTCCCCATAACTGCAGTTGAGCAATAGATCGAATAGGCAGTCGGTTCTATGGAACTGACAGGTTATACATGAGTTAGATGGCCCTTATCTAAGTTTTGGGTGCCTGCAGTGATTTTTATCATTACCAAACCCTGAGAGTGAGAGAAACTAATCTCCTCAATCATTCTTGTCTGAAATTTAGAGAGAGTAAAGTAAGCCATGGCGGCTGCTTCTGAAAGTTAAATTGGGAGATGAAGTCTCAGAGAATTGAGTGGCCGGGATATTAGGTTCTGATATTGAATCGAAGAGAGGGGATGATGAACTATGTTGTTAAGTAAACAAGGAGAAGTTATGAAGGGTTGCTGTTGATAGTCAAGGATTTGAGAGAGGGAATCGAGAGTTATGATGAATTAACAGATCGATCTGTGTTGGGTTGGATTTGTAGAAGAAGCTTGATCGAGAAACAAATGATGTTTGTAAATCTGGTGAAGATTGAAGGTGGAGATTTAGAAGAATCGTTACTTCTATGATTGTGTTGATAGATGGGGAAATTTAAAGAAGAATTGGAAGAGTCCACAGGTCACACAGTGAAGAGAAGTTGAACTTTAAGAGTTAGGGTTTGTCTTTTGGGGGTTTCTCTCCATTTGGGTTCTTTTTTTGGAGCTGTTGGTGATTTGTTAAAGATGGGTTTTGATTTGAGATAAAGATGCTGAAGCTGAACTGAGCCAGAGAATGGTACAGATGGAGGTTCTGGTATTGTCTTCTACTGATGCTGTTAAACTATTGCAATGAGATGTTGCTGGATAGGTTTGGATGATGTTGTTGATGAAGAACACAGGGTGTTGTCTGTGTGGTATTTTTCACTGAGAATGATTACAAGATGGAGGAACTGGTGATTGAAATTGAGATGAGTTTGATTGTTGCTGATGATGACAGAAGGAAAAAATAAAGATCTGAGAATGGTTAAAATTGCAGGTAGCAATGAGCTTGTATACCGCTGAGATGGAGGAACTGAGGTCTAGAGCAAGGGAGCTGTTGAAGTTACAATTGTTGGCGACGGAGAATGAAACTGGTGGTAAGATGAAATGAAGTACATGGAAGACTCGGATGCGCCTAGTTGTATGCCTAATATTTTACAGGTTATTATATGTGCAAAGTGTTGCCACTGTAATGGGATATCATGGTTTGTTGAGCTGCTACAAGGTGATACTGTCAGTGAGTTGTAGTTGCAGCTCAGATGGAGATTAAGATGCAGTGAGTTATGCTGTGCCCTGTGATGGGTATTTTGCAGGTTATGATTGACACTGGAGGTGATATGTGGTGTTGGTATGTAGCTACGGAGATTGCAGGTGGAACATTGCAGGAGTTGAGCTAGTTGGTGAGCTGAGTTGCAGCCAAGGCTAAATTGGCTGGTGGTTGCAGGACAAGTTGTGTTTGAGCTGGTATATGAACTAAAATGGGTCTAAATGGCAAGGGTCCTGATGTTGCATTGATGAATTGGTTGTGTAGCAGGTGCATGGAATTGGACAGGGTATTGGCTTATGCTGCTGTTGGAAATTGAGATATGAAGCTGCTGCTAGTGAATGTGTGTATGAAACTGAGCTGCGGGTCGAGTTGGAAATTTTAATGCCATATGGTTGCAGTTGTAATGTTAAGGCACAAACTGAAGAGATGGGCAATGTGTTGGTGTGGGGAGCTGTAGATTTGTGTGAATTGCAGAGTTGATTTGATGGCTTAAGAAGAGGAGGCATTATAGGTTATGAACTGAAGTTGCAGGGAAGGTACAACCATCATGGATGAAGTGCAATGATTGCACTGCAGAGTTTGGCCAGTGTAAATGGATTATGGCCTGGCAACTCAGCCCAATCATCCAGAGAGATCTAACTCGTTTCTGACTCAAGACTCGACTCACCTGATGACCCGGTTTGACTCAGTGTCCTGACTCAGTTGACCCGACCGAGTTGAATCGTTGACCGGTGACCGGGTGGACTTTGCCGGTCACCTGAGTTGTTTTCCGGTGACTCCTCCGGCCGATTTCCGGCCAAAATACCAGTTTTCCGACGACAGTTTTTGGGGCATATTTTTCTACATGGGTTTCTCTCACTTATGGGCTTGGTGGATTTTCATCTAATGGACTTTGAAGACTAGACCTAATTTTGGAACAAGAGGAGCTATAAAAGAGAAGTTTTTCTACAACTTTATGACGTTTTTATTCTTGGAAGCTAAGGAGAGAGCCGCTTTTGTTTACGCTACTAGGGTTTGCTTTTGTTCATCTTCTTCTTTATTCAATTCATATTTTTGTGATGAACTCCATAGCTATGAGTAGCTATATTCTATATTATTGGTTAAGGATGTAGTCCTATTTTTAAAACTTGTGTTTGATTTATGTATTAGTTTTCTCTCTTTATTATCGTTCACATCTCTACTGTTTTAATATCACATGATTGATGTTTTGTGATAGGATTAGATGTTTGTTTAGTTGAGTGGCCAATCAATTCAACTTTCATCCTTTTCCATAGCTATTTTAGGGTTTTTCATCGAGCGATAACCCTGAATAGAAGTAGCATGATATGTTTACGGTTTGTAGTGATACATTCTCGTAATCATATGTAGAGTTTGACCATTGTCCGAATTGTTATGCGCAATGTATGACAATTGCATTGATTAGCCTATTTCTAAAACTTAATGCTCCTAGGAATTGAACTTAATTAGCGCAAGGCGTTAGGTTATTCTTTAGGTAGAATTCACATACGCAGCTCTAATGTGTGTGTTGATGACTTAGGAAATTAATAGATTATCTTGCTCTCTTGATTCTCTAGGCTTTTGATAATACAAGAGATTAAATTGTAATTCTAATCATATATTCAATCACATGTCTAAGATTGAAGATGAATTCCTTGACCAATATCTTTCTCTCATTGATTACTTTCTATAATTTACTTTGTTTTTGATTTACTTTTATTGCTTACAAAAATCAGAAATTCCCCCCAAGTGGTTACTTTAGGAAATTGATTACATAATAACTACAATTGCCTCTCTGTGGAAACGAACTCTTTATTATCATATACTTTACGAAAGTGAAATTATTTTTGACGCATACGACAACGATCAACCACTTCTTTTGATAGTAATGTTCATCAACAAGGGAGACGCCAAATGTTTGAAGAAAGACCGAGATACCACAATGTTGCTACTTCAAACTGATGGGAAGGTAGAATCAAAGTTGATATTCCAGAATTCCATGGAGGTTTAGCTCCGAAAGAATCCGTTTATTGGTTAGCAACGGTTGAAGAAATCTTGGATTTCAAGGAAGTGCCCGAAAATAAGAAAGTTGGGTTGGTTGCAACAAGACTTCGAGGAAGAGCCGGCGCTTGGTGGCAACAACTTAAACAAATGAGGTTGAGAAGAGGTCAAGCTAAAATTGAATCTTGGGAGAAGCTTAAGAAACATATGAGGCTTGCATTTCTACCCCATAATTATACAAGACTTATCTATCAACAACTTCAAAATCTTAGGCAAGGGTCCAAGTCGATTAATGACTACACCAAAGAGTTCTATCAATTGGTTGCTAGGAACGATATTAACGAAACGGAAGAACAACTTGTAGCAAGGTATATAGGAGGTTTGAGAATGCAATATCAAGACACTTTAAACTTATTTGATATTTATTCGGTGTCTGAAGCATATCAAAGGGCATTATCTTTGGAGAAGCAATACGCAAGGAGAGTTTCACATACCAATTGGAGTACTCACACTCAAGGAGGTGTTAAAAATACTACTTCTCCAATTACAACTCATCGATCTCCATGGTAGGATTGGGAAGGTGGTTTATTTTTATGCCTACTTGTGATACTGCAAGTGCACAATATCTATTGGAGGCAAGGGCAAGCACAGGTCGATCCCACAGAGAAATGGAATGTGCAAGGCTGATCTAAAGCTTACTCTAACTGATTTCAAGGAAAGTAACACAAATGTTTTAAGTTGTTGGTTGTCGATACGATCGATGAAGATGTGTTGTGACTCTAAACTAAGGTAGCAAAATAGATTATAACAAGTTGGAGGGCACCGGGTAGTGAATCCACCTCTAATCTCATGCTCAGGCAATGTACCTTAAACTATGCTCTTGTACCTTCCCATGAAGGTCTAAAATGGATATTTGTTAACTGATTTTGCTAACTAACCCCTAGTATGAGCTGTCTTCTTACAGTACAGCTCATCACAGGCTCATAAGCTTCCTCAATTACTTACTAACCCTAGCATCATATAACACAGCAAGAGTAAAGCATAAGGTAGATATGTTTGACATGAAAATCAGGGGTTTCATCAACACCCTGGTAAATTAAATTAAAACATAATTAAAGCAATCAAGATACAAATTATACTAAGTGGTGCTCTGGCTAGCCCAGGCATGAGCTTAAACAACAAACTACCTCTTCTATTTATACATGCAAAGACAAACCCTAATTTACTCCAAAACAGAAAATAATTCAATATCCTCTCACCCATGTCGCTCAATCGGTTGTCTCCTCTGTTTATTCGGCTAAGCAACTCCATTGATTGATTGTTGGGAAACCCTAGCTCTAGTTATCTCTAATTTAGCTTCTAGGGTTATGAGAGAAGCTAAGAGAGAGATAGCTAGACCTAGAGAGGTGGTGAAGGTGGTTGCAGGGATGGTTGTTGCTATGTCAGGAGATGATGGAGGTGGTGAGGTGGTGGCTCTGATTTTGGTATGGGTGAAGGAGGTGGAGGTAGGGTGTTCTCTGGAGTTGTTGGAGAAGAAAGAGAAGATGAAGAGAGAAATGGGTTTGGTCGAATGGGTATAGGTATGGATGGTTTTGTTGTGGAGCGGGAGCATCGAGTGATGATATGAGGGACGTAGCGAGCGTTGGATCTCGGTGAACCCGATGCGTGACTCGATGTGACCGTAGGATGAAATCTAACGGCTCGGAAGGAATGGGCTCGGATCCGGGTCGGGTCTTGGATAGCTCGAGCCCATGTCTTGTAAATGGGTTGCTCCTTGTTGGGTTGCAACGATCGTGCGCGGCTTTGGCTTTCTACGCTCCATAGACGCTTGTTTCCAATTCTCTGCCCTTTTGGCTCCTCAATTTCTCCGAGCTTTATTTACTACCTAAAAACACAAAATTAATTAGTACAAATATTTATTCTTGAAAACAAAGAAAACACGAGAACGGGATAATATCTCGATTTCGAGCACAAAAGATGAGTTAAATGCCAATAAAAAGGTGTAGAAATATGCAATATTTGGCACTCATCAAATACCCCCAAACCTGAATTTTACTTTTCCTCAAGTGAAACAGAAATTAAGAAATCCTAACTATACCACTGTCGCTGGTCTCTCGAATACATTTAGCGTATGCACTAAGCCTTTAAACCCCTAGGTGTCCCTAGTGGACGAGTTGTAGTCTCGTGAGGGTTTACCAGAGGTGTACCCACAAAACCTTCTCCAACTTCGAGTGTAAAAGAGTCTCAAGCATCCAAGGAGCTATGAGGACACGGGAATTTACGCATGCTAGTAACAAGAAGTTAGAACTACCAAAGAACGCATTCTCATCCTTAAGTCTTGAGCGAGAAATAACCATACCATATGAAAGAATTCGGATTCGATTGTGATCATAAGCCTCGACTTCGCCTCACCAATAGGGTTTTATGATAATTGCACTCAAAAAGACCGCTTTTTAGTTTCTCATGTGTGCGAGAGCGGAAGAGACAAATCCCGCACACGTTGAAGGTAAGAAGGATAACCTTCCAAATAATTTCTCGAGACTCCACGAAGTGTGGACAAAAAGAATCTTTTCTGATGATCTCTAAGAAAGGAAATCAACCATTAGCAAGGATGGGAGTACTCACTTACCTTTTCACCCGATCGGAAATTAATATCACTCTCTCAGCATTCATAGAAACGTCTTCAATCTTCGGTCTTCAAATGTTGATGATGAACTTCTGAACTTCACAAACATTTTTTTTTTTTTTTTTTTTTTTTTTTTTTTTTTAAACATACATGAAATGAAAATAACAATAAAACTCAATTTTCACAAACTTCATTAATTCTCATCCTATTTTCTTTTCTTTCCTTTGTTGCATGTAACCTTGGACTATCTCAACTTTTCTTCAAATATTCCTGATGGTGCTCCGCTTGCTGACGACGATGTGTTTCTATGAATCTGTTGATTGAGAGGGAGAGAGTGATGCTAACTGCAAATCGGTATTTTAGAAGGAGTTTTCATCTTTAAACGTCACCCTCATGATTGACGAAATTAGCACTCAAGAGATCAAAAATAGTCTTTGAAAGTGGTGCGAAGTTGGGTAGCTCACCATTCCTACCCGGAATTGACGTACGGTGACACACACTCTAACAACTTTTCTAGAAAGTCACAAAGAGTGAAGGTAGGTACCTCGCTTGATGTAAAATGGGTAGTCTCCACTATGGTGATCACAATTCTACTACCGAATATCTAAACAGCACCTAATTAGCCCTCCCTATGGTTAAATCCAACTTTAACGCTCTAATCAACTAAGAAACCCGATTGTGTTCTCCAGTACTTCCAAGTTCTGTTATTTCTGTCAGACTCTCTATGTAAACATAGCTAGAAGCATGCTAGTGACTCTAAGATCTCTAAAAGTTGGAGGTTTTATGTACATATTTACAAAGAGTTTTTTTTTTTTAACAAAGAAAGACTAAAAACTCTATATGCAAATGCACCCCCAAACCTAAATCAAACATTGTCCTCAATGTTTCAACAGATAATAAACAGTCACATACCATGAGAACTATGCTGATAAGAGAAAATGGAAGAGATTACCGGATGTCGGCGGGAGCAAGGTTAGAGCTTCATTAGTCAAGGCTAGAATCCAACATTCTCAGCGGAGATCATATCTGATTAGCACAATATATGCACAAGAAGACTCAACCGATTCAAGAAAGAAAATTTAACAAGTCCTACTGGATTATATACAATGAAAATTCACCATACACCAACAATCTAAAGAGTTGAGGATCAACCCAAAAGACGGTATGCAGAGACATCAACAGCCTTACATAAATATAACATGAGAATGCAAGTACGGCTGCACAAGTGAATGATTTACCCCCAAACCTAAACTTGTCAACAGATGTATTTTTGAGCACAAAATCTTGCAAATTTAAAGGTACATCATGCACAAGGTCTAACTCAAAATGAGTTTTGTTAAGAACATGCAGACATACATATTCCAACTGTGGTTCCTTAAAGGTGTTATACTTTGATGCAAAATAGTCCAAGAGGACTTGGGAAGCACAAAGCTCTAGGCCTAAATTAGGCATTTTCAGAAAAGTTGGTTTTGCAATTTTGTTACAAACTACACCTAGGTCTCGGTGGAAGAGTTTCAATCAGTGCCTTAGGAGAGAGATTAGGTACATCTAAGTTGTTTTCATGTATAAGATCATTTGCACCATCACACACTTTCCTAAAGTCGACAAAGGTAAATCATGCTCACTTGCATAGAACAATTCATCAATTTCCATGTCATAATCATCGAGGAGGCAACATATTGTGACATGGGCGGGGGAATCGTGACACAAAAATAATATCATGATCCAAAAGAACATTAGTGTCAACGGAAGATTCATCCTTTCTTAAGTCACAAACAAGTTGTGTAGCATGCTCACTTTCACCAAGAATTTCACAAACCCAAACTCAGAGTTAACATCACATGTATGAATGTTAGAAGAAGTATCATTCATAGGGTTCACAGAAGAGACGCCTAACGTCTCTGAACCTAAAGATTCCACTACATTTTCAAAGTACACATGCTTTTCATATTCATCATCATCATCATCATAACAAAAATGCATTTCCCTGTTCAAAATTGTAGCATTTCTAGTGTACTCATTCACCTCTAGATTAGGTTCATATTCAGTGTTAGTTGCATGAGTAGGAATAGAAACACTATTTTTAAAATTATCGAGAGATAACAAACATCCTATCATGAACTTCCCTCCATTCTTCATTTTGTAACCGAATCGAGGTTCATTTGAAGAATCGAAGTGAGATGTTCAAGTGAAGGGAGTCTTCACTAGTGGGTATGCATGTTTCATATGAATGATCATTACATGGTTGTGCACATGGTTCACTAGAGAAGGGATGATCATGCATTTTCCATCCAAGTATATCCTTGTTTTGCTCTATGAGCTTTTCCATTAGTGACTGCATACAAGGGGTTAGGGGAGTATAAAATTGTTCAACTCCCCACTGTGGTGAATGGTGATACATGTGTGAAGAATGACTAGGGTATGTGAAGTCAGGGTCAGGGCCCTGAGAAGGTTCATAATATTCCCTAAAATCATCGTGGACTGTAGGGAGTTCATACTGTGAGGCATTCCCGTAAGCAAGTTCTCTGATGGGTTTGTTTCCATCCCCAGTTGCAGACCAAAATCCTGACATGATCTAGCAACTCAATTTGAACTCGAAAAGAAGCATAGCTTAGCATACATCAAGCATGTACAACCAATGATGTCTCAAAACAGGGAAGCTAAGCCCACAGGGGTGCAAAGCCCAGTTGTCGTACGGCCCAGTTATGTGGGCTTTGGTTTATGTGGGCTTTGGTTTATGTTCAGCCCAGTGGTTATGGAAAGCCCAGTGGTGTGGGTTCAGTTTTGTGTAGAGCCCAGGTCTTGTGCAAATGCACAGCCCAGTGGTTGGCACAACCCAGTTGATGTGGGCTTCAAGTTTGTGCAGAGCCCAGTGATTTCACAGCTTAGTTTATGTGGAGGTTGGGCTTGACAGGATTACAGCCCAGTTGTGTGAGCTTCAGCTTGTGCACAAATTTCACAAAGTGACACTCAAATTTCAGCACACATGAGTGCTTTAAGAATTACACAGCACAAGTCTAAGTGCAGCTCACATCACAACTTAGATTACTCACAAACTCACATTAAATGACACAACACAGGACAGTTTAAGAGCAGCTCAGCTTATGCACTAGTTTTGTGCACAGAGCAAAACAGCAAAACACAATTTCACACAAAATGACACAACACAGGATAGCTCAGTGAAATCAACACAGGGAAACACCAACTCACAAAATGACACAAAGATCAAGCTATCTTGGCCTTCTCGGATAAAGACAAAGTTATATCTTTGGTTGAGTTATGTTCAGCATAGCTTGTGTTCTGCTGGCAGGTTTACACAGCACAGGATATGCTCAGCACAAGATAACCTGGTCTGATGGCAAGTGCACAAAAAGAAACGACTGTGTATGGTGCACGGGGTAATGGTTGTGCTCACTCAAGGTGAAGCATGTGCTGGGATAGTGCGTGGCATACAAGTGAGATGCTAATATAGACTCAGTTATTCAAGACTCATTCAAACACCACAGGGCCACTCACAGATTACAGATATTGCAAGGGTTTGTTGCTCACATGCTATCAACAGATGCACAAATTGAACATTTTACAGCACAAGGTATCAACAGCAGGGTATATCATTCATACATTCATCACAGATTAGCACAATGTAGATATAGACTTCACAGATGGAGAAAATGAACAACAAATGAACACTGTCAGCACTTTACAACATGCTCAGAGTATGCAAGGTGTCTGTCAACACTTGGTTCAACAGGGCTGTAGCAAAACTGAAAGGAAGATGGCTTAGCTAAGTTGATGGCAGCAAGATTGCAATACTACAGCTCACACTCAACAGAATTGCAGGCCTAACATTCAATAAGTGCAAAAGGAAGCAAGTTTGCAAACTACAGCTCACACAAGGTCTCAGGACTACACACAAGTTGCGGCAGATGCAGGGGTCTGGCAACAAACTTGGTTATCCAAGTTATATCTCACGCCCAACAACTTCGGGGATGGAGTCGAAAGCACGGGCGAGTTGTCAAGCTTATACAAATGATGTCAACGGGGTCGATTGATGTCAACCGCCACGTTGACTTCAAGTGGGATTTGCGAGGAGCTTGACTATCTAAGTTTAAGCTTAACTCACTCCGGCTATAGGGGCTGGGAGTTAAGATGCCTGAGCTCACGAGTAATGATTTCGTGTGTGAGCAATACCTATCAATGGCTTCTCGGCTAGCATGCGGGTAATTCGAAAGATCATGGAAATTCGAGATGAATACCAACAATTGCAGAGGCTCGTAGTTTTCAAGCTTCTAATTTATCATGCATTCGAGTGTATCACACATGCATCACACAGAGTAGAGTTAGAAAGCAATACCACCGATAAAAATCGGGTTTAGGCAATTCCACAATTGGTTTTGCTGCTCCCTTTTCTTGTATGTAATTCAGCTCCAACAGTACCTGGTAACTCAGAGGAGAACTTCAGTACATAGAAATGAGCAAGTCATGCAAAGAAATACTAAAGTAGTGAATTGTTTTACTACTACCAGCAAGGCAGGAACTGTAAACTATGTAGATGTGTTAACTGAGAAACTAAGCTGTCTCTAATTGACAAATTTGCACAGGAGAGAATGGAGCAGAAAGTGTGAACAAGCTTCAAATGGAAGATGAATAGAAGAAAATGCAGAATGCTTGGATATATTACAGGGGAATGAACTCTAATTTAATGATTTTCTTAACTTCTACAGATGCAAATGTTATGATAAATCTAAGTTATGCTAAATTATTCACAGCTACAGATGGCTTTAAACAGTTAAACTATAATGGCAGGCTACAAATTTCCTAAACTAATTAGCATAGTTCAAACAAATTACAAAAGTAAAGATGCAGGGATGAACTTGAATGCAGAATGGTTTAAGTTACAAACTAGAACTACTACAGAATGCAATGAAGCTGAAATGAAACAGATGTGACAGACTAAATCGGGCAGGCTTGAGCTCAACCTAGGCCAAATGCTGGCTGAGATAGTAAGTGCAATGTAATACTATTTTACAGCTGAGAAATTATGGGCTAAGTTACTGAGATAATGATGAATTAAGCTAAGTTATACTAATAGCAGAAGAGAACAAAGGATATATATATACAATGGATGAACTGAAAATCAGTAAAGCAAGCTAATAATCAAGACAAAGCAACACTACCAAATCCCAATGGCGCCAAAAACTTGGTAGGCTTGGGAAGGTGGTTTATTTTTATGCCTACTTGTGATACTACAAGTGCACTGTGTCTATTGGAGGCAAGGGCAAGCACAGGTCGATCCCACAGAGAAATGGAATGTGCAAGGCTGATCTAAAGCTTACTCTAACTGATTTCAAGGAAAGTAACACAAATGTTTTAAGTTGTTGGTTGTCGATACGACTGGATGAAGATGTGTGGTGACTCTAAACTAAGGTAGAAAAATAGATTATAACAAGTTGGAGGGCACCAGGGTAGTGAATCCACCTCTAATCTCATGCTCAGGCAATGTACCTTAAACTATGCTCTTGTACCTTCACATGAAGGTCTAAAATGGATGTTTGTTAACTGATTTTGCTAACTAACCCCTAGTATGAGCTGTCTTCTTACAAGATCTGACTCATCACAGGCTCATAAGCTTCCTCAATTACTTACTAACCCTAGCATCATATAACACAAAGAAGAGTAAAGCATAAGGTAGATATGTTTGACATGAAAATCAGGGGTTTCATATCAACACCCTGGTAAATTAAATTAAAACATAATTAAAGCAATCAAGATACAAATTATACTAAGTGGTGCTCTGGCTAGCCCAGGCATGAGCTTAAACAACAAACTACCTCTTCTATTTATACATGCAAAGACAAACCCTAATTTACTCCAAAACAGAAAATAATTCAATATCCTCTCACCCACGTCGCTCAATCAGTTGTCTCCTCTGTCTATTCGGCTAAGCAACTCCATTGATTGATTGTTGGGAAACCCTAGCTCTAGTTATCTCTAATTTAGCTTCTAGGGTTATGGGAGAAGCTAAGAGAGAGATATCTAGACCTGGAGAGGTGGTGAAGGCGGTTGCAGGGATGGTTGTTGCTATGTCAGGAGATGATGGAGGTGGTGGCTCTGATTTTGGTATGGGTGAAGGAGGTGGAGGTAGGGTGTTCTCTGGAGTTGTTGGAGAAGAAAGAGAAGATGAAGAGAGAAATGGGTTTGGTCGAATGGGTATAGGTATGGATGGTTTTGTTGTGGAGCGGAGCATCGAGTGATGATATGAGGGACATAGCGAGCGTTGGATCTCGGTGAACCCGATGCGTGACTCGATGTGACCGTAGGATGAAAATCTAACGACTCGGAAGGAATGGGCTCGGATCCGGGTCGGGTATTGGATAGCTCGAGCCCATGTCTTGTAAACGGGTTGCTCCTTGTTGGGTTGCAACTGATGCGCGCGCGGGCTTTGGCTTTCTGCTCCATAGACGCTTGTTTCCAATTCTCTGCCCTTTTTGGCTCCTCAATTTCTCCGAGCTTTATTTACTACCTAAAAACACAAAATTAATTAGTACAAATATTTATTCTTGAAAACAAAGAAAACACGAGAATGCAGGATAATATCTCGATTTCGAGCACAAAAGATGAGTTAAATGCCAATAAAAAGGTGTAGAAATATGCAATATTTGGCACTCATCACTCCAACTATTAACGTTCCATCAAAATCCAATACTTCTCAACAAGTCTTTCAAGTTAAATGTAACAAGTGTGGAGACGAAGGACATAAAGCATATGATTGTAGGAAGAGTGATCGTTCGGGGAAGAACTTACTTGTTCAAGGTGACGATGAAGGTGATGCATATTTGGATCTTATGGAGCCACCAATATTTAATAAAGAACCCGACGAAGAAGTGGAAGAGGAGTTTATCACCGATGACCAAGGACCATGTTTGGTTGTGTTGCGTAACTATTTTACTCCAAAACTTGACGAAGGTGATCGATGGCTACGCCACAATATTTTTCAAACCACTTGCACAATTGGTGGGAAAGTTTGCAAGCTTGTGATTGATTCGGGGATTTTGTGAAAATACCGTTTCCGAAGAAGTGGTTCGAAAGTTGAAATTAGAGACAAAAGACCATCCTTCTCCATATTCTTTATCATGGCTTAACCAAGGAAGCGAGGTAAAAGTCACTAAACGTTGTCTCATTAATTTTTCTATTGGTAACAAATATGTAGACAATGTTTGGTGTGATGTTGCTTTGATGGATGCATGTCATTTACTTTTTGGGCGCCCTTGGAAATATGATCGGTTTGTGAATCATGATGGGAGAACAAATAACTATTCGTTAGTGTGGAGCAATAAGAAGTTGACTCTTGTACCCAATCGTGATCTTATGCCTAAGGCACAAAATGGTGATGGTAAAAATCTACTTACTTATCAAAAGTTCATAGAAGAGTTGGATGATTCGGAGGTTTTCTATATACTTCATGTTAAAGAATCTCCATCGTATGATTCCGTGCCACCGCTAGTCAAGCCAATTATCGAAGAATTTCAAGATATTTTTCCTATCGACTTACCGGATGTATTACCACCATTACGAAATGTGCAACACCAAATTGATCTAGTACCCGGTTCAAGTCTTCCCAACAAAGCCCACTACCGATGAGTCCCAAAGAACATGAAGAATTACGTCGCCAAGTTGAAGAGCTTATATCCAAAGGTTTTATAAGACCAAGTCTTAGCCCTTGTGCGGTACCGGCCTTGTTAGTACCAAAGAAAGATGGTTCATGGCGTATGTGTGTGGATAGTAGGGCAATCAATAGAATCACATTGAAGTACCGATTTCCAACTCCTCGTTTGGATGACTTACTTGATTAATTAAGTGGAGCATGTGTTTTTAGCAAACTTGATTTTAAAAATGGATATTATCAAATTCGTATCAAGGTGGGAGATGAATGGAAGACCGCTTTCAAGACTAGAGACGGTTTGTATGAATGGATGGTTATGCCACTTGGGCTATCAAATTCTCCAAGTACATTTATGCGAGTAATGAATCAAGCACTTCGGCCGTTGATTGGGAAGTGTGTGGTTGTTTACTTTGATGACATACTTGTTTATAGTCCTAATATGGAATCTCATATACGTCATCTCCGTGAGGTTCTCATGATTTTGCGGACACAATAATTTTATGCTACCTTGAAGAAGTGTGCATTCATGACCGATAAAGTTTTGTTTCTTGGTTATGTGGTTAGTAAGGATGGGATTTCGGTAGATGAAGATAAAGTGGAATGCATAAGGAATTGTCCCAAGCCAAAAAATTTGTTTGATATTCGAAGTTTCATGGGTTAGCTTCTTTTTATCGTCGGTTCATTGCAAACTTTAGCGGAATCATGGTTCCAATAACCGAATGCATGAAGGGTGGAAAGTATTCATGGACTCAAGAAGCGGACGAAGCCTTTGAATTGATGAAAATAAAGTTAAGTACATCTCCAATCTTAATATTACCAAATTTTGATAAACCATTTGAACTTCATTGTGATGCTTCTAAACTATGCATTGGGGCGGTTCTTAGTCAAGAAGGGAAACCAGTGGCATTTTATAGTGAAAAGTTGAATGGGGCAAGACTTGCATATAACACTTACGATGTTGAGTTTTATGCTATTGTTCAAGCACTCAAGCATTGGAGGCACTATCTTATTCACAATGAGTTCATTTTATTTTCGGACCATATGGCATTGAAGCACATCAATTCTCAAGACAAGCTTTCTACTAGGCATGGTAAATGGGCTTCTTATTTGCAACAATTTACTTTTTCCATCAAGCACAAGTCGGGCGTACAAAAAAAGGTAGCGGATGCCTTGAGTCGACGTACTTCTCTTCTTACACAAATGAGGGATCGTATTTTGGGATTCGATGATATTCGGGAGCTCTTAAAGAATGATACTTATTTTGGTCCTCTTATGGTTGATGAAAGGTCACTCCAAAATGGCGATTATGTTCTTTTCGATGGGTACCTTTACCGGAAGAATTGTCTTTGCATTCCGCAATCAAGCTTGAGATTGAAAATTATTAAGGAGCTTCACGATGAGGGGCATATGGGGACTACTCGTACTTGGAACTTGGTTTCTAGCTCATACTTTTGGCCGGGAATGTGGAAGGAGATTCATCGATATGTGAAGAAATGTCATATATGTCAAGTATCTAAAGGAACGACCACTAATGCGGGATTATACATGCCACTTCCTATTCCTTCTCGTCCATGGGAAGATTTGAGCATGGATTTCATCTTGGGATTACCGCGTACTCAAAGAGTTATGGATTCAATATTTGTAGTGGTAGATCGTTTTTCCAAAATGTCTCATTTTATTGCTTGTAAAAAGACAACGGATGCGGTCATGGTAGCTCAACTATTTTTTAAAGAGATTTACCGTTTACATGGTATTCCTTCTTCCATCTTCTCGGATAGAGATAGTCATTTTGTGGGGCATTTTTGGCGCACCTTATGGAAGTTGGTCAAGACCAATTTAAGTTTTAGCACCGCTTATCACCCTCAAACGGATGGGAAAACCGAAGTGGTAAACCGTTCCCTAGGTAATCTTCTTTGTTGTTTGGTTGAGGAGAATTTGAAGACATGGTATCAAGTTTTATGCAAGGCGGAATTTGCTTACAACTATGCGGTGAACCGGAGTAGTGGTTATTCACCATTCATGGTGGTATACGGATTCAATCCAAGAGTACCACTTGACTTGTCCTTAGTACCGGATTTGAAAAGGCAAAATGCTAAGGCGGAAGACGTTGTTTCTCAACTTCACCTTATACATGAAAGCACCCGAAAGCATTTAGAAGCCTCATTAAGGAAATACAAGAACAAGGTTGATCAAAGACGACGCGTGGTTGAGTTTAAAGTAGGAGATATTGTTTATGCGGTTCTTACTAAGGAACGTTTTCTCGTGGGTGAGTACAACAAGCTCAAGGAAAGGAAGATTGGACCATTTCCAATTGGAGAAAATATAAATGATAATTCTTATCGACTCAACTTACCAAGCTCAATTCGTACGCCCGACGTCTTTAATGTTAAGCACTTGGTTCCATATTGGGGTGACAATGCTATGGATGGAGAGATGGACAATTCGAGGGCGAATTTCACTTAAGGAGGGAAGGATGATGCATAATGGTATTTCATATATACCATTTATGCCCTTTTATTTCGTATTTACTCTTTTACCCCCTTCTTTCCCTTATTTCCTACCTTTGTCCTTTTTGTTTACTACTTATTGTTTAAACCCTAGCTCTTCTAGTTTTCAAGTTTGGATTTGTTTAGAAAAGTGGTGTAAGAACCCTAAATCCTTCCTAAGAGAAGAGCCTCCAACACTTTGTTATTTCCAATTTGTAATTGGGTAGAAATTTCAATTTGTAAGAGATGCATCTATTATCTTCTAGTTTCCAATCTTAGAACTGGGTAGAAATTTGAAGATTATTAGAGAAGAACCTCAAATCTTTGTACCTTCCTTGTTCCAAGGGTAGAAGAAGCATCATTTGAAGGTTGGTTATTTATATTTCATGGTGTTTTGTTATAATTTAACATCCAAATTCAATTATAAGTGTTTCTTTACATTAGGTCCCAAGGCATGGCCAGACGGGCCATGTGGGGTTCACGAATATGTTTTGGTCGGCGCAATGGCGACTACAACTTTGGCCCTTTCTATGTTTCAGATGATTGTCACGAGTCGTCGATCGATAGTAACAATGTAAAATTTTCAACAATGTAAAAACAATGCTAATAAGGATGTCACATCACTTAAGGAGTTAAGGGTGTATTAATCCAATATTTTAGATGTTTGTCTTATATATGGGTACACCCAAGTAAAATAGATACTCCTTTTAGCAGCCGTATAATTTCAAAAAAGAGGGAAGGTGAATTATTTTTTTCCAAAGAGAAGGTTATATTAAAAAGAAAATGAGAAAAACCAAGGAATAAACCAAGGTCAATACAGATAGGACTACGTACACATTAGAGTGTCCCAGTTGCTCCAAATTAAGTTAGGATCAACGTATATCGTTGTCATAAGACCATAAGACTACCAATTGTTTAACCAAATCAATACTTTCTTGCGCATCTTTGTGATGACCTCCAAAAACCCTTCAGTTCCTTTCCTTTTAAAGAATCCAACAAATCGCATAATGCAATATTTGCCAAACATCCTTACCTCTACCTTGCAACACATTGGTAGACCATGCTTCGAATAGGTGAAGCAAAGTTCTTGGCATTGTCCAAGATATCTTAAAAGCTTTAATGAAATAAATCCAAATCTTAAAAGGGTACTTACAATGTATATACATGTGATTTGCAGACTCTCTTTCCTCGTCACATAAAACACACTGCTCGCTATCAATGTCTACTCTCCTATGGCGCAGCATATCCCTGGTTGGGAGCGAATCATGGAAAGTAGCCCAAAGAATAAAACCCACCTTGTTGGGAATATTACCTTTCCAAAGAAACCGCATTCTTCCAGGTCACCTGTAAGCCTTTCATAACATCTTGAAGCACTGAAACTATCCATTATCACCATTTCGTCATCCACCTCTACAAGGCTTGGAACTTGATTAAGATCACGCCTCAATAAGTCCCATTCTAATTGCTCATTCAAATTTAACGGCCTCTTGAATTCACAAACCCATTATCTATTCGCTATTAGATCGAAAATTGTTGCATCCTTCGCCTTGACCACCTTGGAAACCACCGGAAATAAGTCTTGCAATCTCCCCCTATCTAGCCAATGATCCTTCCAAAAGCGAATGCCTTTACCATTTCCTAACGTGAAACTCGCCATACTCTGAACTGTCGGAAACATGTTGGTAACATTCTTCCACAGACTTCTACATTGTGGTTTATTATCCACATCAGGAACAAGTAATTCGCTATTATGAGTGAATTTCTCATTTACTATCTTTCTCCAAAGATTTTTTTTTGACTTCGAATATATCGAAATCCACTTAACTAAAAGTGATTGATTTATTTTCCTCAAGTTTTTCACGCCTAGACCCCATTCAACTTTGGAACACAAGGCTTCTTCCATGAAACCCAAACCAACTTCCTTCTACCTTCCGCCGTACCCCACAAAAAATTACGCATAATCTTTATCATTCTTTTTTCTACACTCACCGGAAGATGAAAAAGAGAAAGGTAATAAATTGGTAAGCTCACAAGACAACTCTTAATGAGAATTAATCTACCTGCTTTATATAGTTGCATTTTCTTCCACGGCGCCAGATTTTGTTTCATTCTAATCAAAACATGCTCCCAAACTGAAGTACTACGCCAGTGTACTCCAATTGGCATTCCAAGATAAGTGAACGGAAGTTTTTCTGTCTTACAACCAAGTTCTCTAGCTAGCACATCAATTACCCCATCATCACCCACACTAATCATGGTACTCTTATCTAAGTTCAGCTTCAAACCAGTAATAGTTTCGAACATAGCCAAAATGATCAAGAGTCGTCTAACTTCCTCCACCGAAGCATCAAGAAAAATCAAGGTGTCGTTCGCAAACTGAAGATGGGAAATAATAGAACCGTGGTCCACCACTTGGAAACCAGAGAGCTGACCTCTATCCACCGCATCATTTATTAGCTTAGATATAATTTCAACCACCAAAAGAAACAAATACGGGGACAAAGAGTCACCTTGACTTAAACCCTTACTCGGTTTAAATTTTTCTGTAGAGCCTCCATTCACAAGAAGAGATAAATGAGTAGAAGTTACGCACCATTTGATGCATGAAATCCATTTTTCACCAAAGTCCTGCTTCTGAAGAATGGTAAACAAAGCTTTCCAATTAACATTATCAAAAGCTTTCTCCATGTCAATCTTGCAAAGAATGCCCGGACTTCATAGACTTGATCTGCTATCTAAACACTCATTAGCAATAAGAACACCATCAAGAATTTGTTTACCATGAATGAAAGCCCCCTGGAAGTCAGAAATTAGAAGCGGCATCACCTTCTTCAGTCGAACTGCAAGTAGCTTAGATAGGATCTTATACACGATACCTATAAGACTTAAGGGCCTAAAGTCTCTCGGAGTACAAGAATCTTCTTTTTGGGGAACAAGAGTGATGAAAGAACAATTAAAACGCCAGTCTATTGATCCAAAACTGTGAAAGTCCCACACCCATGAAATCTTCTTTTAACGTGCTCCAACAACTCTTAAAGAATTCAGCAGTGAATCTGTCTCGGGACACGAGACTTATTACTCCCCATTTTCTTTATCACATCCCAAACTTCTTCCTCCGTGAATTCACGCTCAAGCCACACCACCACCTCTGTAATTTTTTCAAAATGCAAACTATCCATATTCTAGTTCACTTCAGCCCCCTGTGTAAACAGATTAGCATAAAAACTTCTGAGTTCTTCCTTGATGATGTGCTTATCAAAAAAACAGTCTACACCTCCTACTTGCAGTTTAGCGATAGTATTTATTGCTGTGACTAGCTGGCGATCTGGCTCATGATGGATTTGGCTCATAATTGCCCAAGAAATTATCTTACACACTATGGGAAAGTCAACATAACGATTATAAAATGTCAGTAGTTCGCTAGAATAAAGATTTTGTTGTGAAATATACATAAAATACGATATATTGTGCCATGTTGTCTAGTATTTTATACATATTATGACGTGCTTTCTTAACGTGTTGTGATGTGCCGTGCTACGTGCTTATCCGCGCCGCGTCTTTGTCTTTGCACTCATCTTGTGCCGATTAGTCAAAACCAAATTGGTCCCATAAAACTAACGTGTTGTCTTGTCTTGTCAATGGGCTGTGTTCAAATTTTAGCGTGCTGGGCTGGGATGTGCTCGTGTTGGCACAACACAATTTACACCTCTATTTGGTTGAACCATTTTGGTTTACATTAGCATAAAGTTCAAGTAGGCTGATGAACATTAACTAATGGAATTGGGGATACCAAATTGCTTGGGGTGTACCTTCAATGGATATTTGTGTTTTATATTTATTTTGTACACCCTCCATCAATTTCGTACCCTATTAGCAGCCTTGGGAAATGAGGGAGTGTTCTATCCGGTCCTCGACAACTCGGTAGTATTTCTTTTGAATCCTATTATTGGGGTTGTGGGGGGCCGAGTTTCTGGGGGCTTAAAATGATAGTTATAACCAAAGCGTGGATATGGGGGGGACCTAGTTTAGGTAAAATATCAAAACTATCCCCACCAAATTAAATATACTACCTTATTATCCAACTTAATCTAATTAAAAAGAAAAAAAAAACTAAATCTATTATCCTTTTCTTTTCTTCTCCTTCGTCAATCATGATCAAAATCATAAACTTTTTTTTTTTGACGGATCAAAAATCAAGAAATTGAAACAACTAAACAACCTTTTCCACCCATAACTTTTATTAGGTAAGAATCGACAAACCTGTTAATATTTTCTGATTACTAAATACGTTAAAATGATCAAAATATGATTCAGTTTCAGTTTCAGTTTCAGGAAATACTTACGACTAGGAATTTATCTTTTCCAAGCCGTAAGTAATTCATTTACGGCTAGGAAGCCGATATTTTCTTCACTTACGGCTGGGAAATGATGAATTCCTAGACGTAGTAATGTTTACGACTAGGAGTTCATTATTTCCTAGCCGTAAGTTGACCAAAAAATACAGAACGAATATTTGAAGTAAATTTTATACTCAATCTCAAAATGAATAATGAGTATATGTATCACTTTATATTCGAATTCAAATAGAGTATAAGTTATTTCAGAATGGGTATGGTTTTATACGGATTTCAGAATGATACGTTTTCTACTCTATTTCAAAATGACTATAAAGCTATACGCGATTTCAAAATGAGTACAAATCTATAAACAATTTCAAAATGAGTAGAAGTCAATATTCGATTTCAAAAAGAGTACAAAAAGAGTACAAGGTTATACTCGAAATAAGATCGTGTATGACTATGAAGTGATACTAATTCTTAGGTCTACTCATTTTATGAGTATCATTATGTACTCAACCTTAAAACGAGTTCAACTATTATACAAAATTTTCACATTGAGTATAGGCTCATTACGGCTGGAATAATGCTGAGTTTTTAGCCGTAAAAAAGAGGTTACAGATGGGAAATGTTGAATATGTAGCCGTAAAGCAGGTATACGGTTGGGAAATGTTAAAATCCAAGCCGTAAATATATGTTTACGGTTACAAATTCCTAGCCATATGCACTTCTGATTATCATAAAAAATGAAAAAAAACAGAGATACTGCTGCGGCAAGGTTTTCCCAGAATTTTTATAATTTTTAATAGATTTGAATCAATCAAAACTGTTACAGGAACATGTTTATAAGGTTCTCTTGACTATTTTTTAGGATATATTTCATCATTTGCTTCAAAAAATTTCATCCAAATCCCCCTCTCCTTCTTGCAAATCCAGAAAAAGAAAGAAAGTAAACCAGTAGTTTTGATTTTCAAAAGTTTAATCTAATGATTAGTATAATCCTTTCACTAATCTTAATTAATTTAGTGGATTGCTATTTCATGACCTTATACGGCCCCAAAAAAAGCCAGCCGTTTAGAGCCCAATAATAGGATTCTTTCTTTTTCCAATTGATTGGTGCATATGTGAGTGAGTCCATTGCCTTCTTTTATATGTTTGTCTTCTTTGAGGGTGTTGTAGTTAGGGGTGTCAACGGTTCCGGGTCCTCCCGGGTATCACTAGACCCGGACCCTACTTACAAAGGTCGGGTCCGTGTCCTTACGGTTCCGGGTCCGGTTCCTAAACTTGTGGACCCAGAATCGGACCCGTATAAATACCCGGGTACCCATTGGGTCTTAAGAAAACTATTAAAAAACCTCAAAAACTTAATATTTTTCTTTTTTTTTTGGCTTGGATTTAAATAATTTTTATAAAAATTTATTATTATTTCTTATTAGTTTGAAAGGCTGGAGAGAATAAGAAAACTCAATCCAAGTCTTGACCCCATCCACCATACAATCGGAACCAAAGGGAAGTCTTTTTGAAACCTCTATCTCAACCATAGTTTCCACATTTTTCTCATAGAAATCTCTTCCATACGGATCTTTGAACAAAATCAATTTCCCTGCTGGATGAACAATTCTCTCTAAAGCACTGTAGGTGATGTAGTCGTTTGGTACCCTTTTCAAAGTGATGCTTATTAGGACTCTTTCAAACTCATCGTCTTTTATCTTAGGGCTTTTTAATAAAGTGGCCAACTTTTTGAACCATATTTAAGAAAGTGGCCGTTTTTTTGAATCATTATATAAAATGACCGAGTTTGACATTTTCCGTCCAAAAAAAACGGGTAACGACGGTTATCGCTTACGTGTCAGTTATCCATCCACTGAAAAGACGT
Source organism: Papaver armeniacum (assembly GCA_023531295.1). Classification (NCBI taxonomy): domain Eukaryota; kingdom Viridiplantae; phylum Streptophyta; class Magnoliopsida; order Ranunculales; family Papaveraceae; genus Papaver; species Papaver armeniacum. Next base: position 161,130 of record JAJJWW010006529.1, on the reverse strand, counting down.
ATAAGTCCCTCAAATCGGCCGAAAGGGTCCGAGTCGATTAGTGATTCATTACCGAGTCAACTCAGTAACCTAAGTTGAAAACAAATGGGTTGTCATAAATAACCATGTTCATCTTCTTCCCCCAACAGTTCATCACCATTATCGATCAAGCTATGGTCAACTAGTTCTAAACAAAACATGGAGGAGACAGACTGATGTCATCACGAATTGAAAGAATAAACAACAATCAAACCATTGACAAATCAACAATTCACAAACAATTCAAAATTAACCAAATAAGACTTGTTTATGATTCCCCCGTAACAAACAAATTAAATTGTCACTAGTACTAACACACCATCATTACAAATTGATAAACTCAAGTTATTAGATATCTAATCCAACACGAAATACAAACCGATCCGAACCCTAAAAAGCGTAAGACAGACATTAGGTCTAGAATCCTAAATTTTCAATCCCCAAAATCAAACATCAATACATGCAATTTAACTTGATTGCTGCCTACCCATACCTCTAATTAACGCAAACAAATGATCAAACACATATTAGAATAATCCCCATCTATTTTGTGATGGCCTCTTATATTTCCATCGCCTGTTCATAATCCCGGAGAAGAAGAAGTTACATCACCGGAGAAGACGAAGTTCCATCACCACAAATGCGCGGAAACTCAAATTGTGAATGGTGGTGTTTGTAAAATCATCCGGTTCTCCGAGTTGAGCAAAAAAATGGCAACAGAATACCAAATCCCCTGAGCGGCTCTTTCTTCTTTTGACATAGTAAAAATAAGACCTGCTAGAAAATCAAGAAGGGTAGTTAAGTAATGATTCACACGGTTTTTACCTTTTCAATGGCATTGGACCAATATAGTGGGTCCTGACCTAAAATCTAACGGAATGGCAATTTTATATAAGGCAGGAAAAAAATGGCCGGTTTATTATGGGTCAGGAAGCTGGTTATTTTATTAATTTGCCCTTTATCTTATGTACTCCTTCAAAGGGTATTTGGATGATAGAAAGAGTAGAATCATGGATCAACCATGGTTTTGGATAGTTCACATATAGAATATCTGCTGCATGATTGAAGCGAAAGTGGAAGAAGTTTTTCTTCTTTTGAAAAGGAGTAACAATCACTTCTTTGTTTAAATTCCAATATTTTCTAGCATACGTTTGAGCCTCTTGGTAGTTGACGTTGGTGTTACTATGAAGCTTACCCACTCACTGCACACCATTTATCATCTTGAGGTGGTTTTGGTTATAAGAGAGGCTTTGTTGAGAAAAACAACATGCCTTAATGGATCATGAATAATCTAGCTGGGCTTGCATTGCTGATGTTAGATCATCCACCGAAGTAGAATCAGAAGAGTTGGACATGATTAAAATTTTGAATGATTTGAACGTATATCCAGACCTAGAGGTGAGAAAGGGTTTGGTTTGTGAAACTCCAACACTAGACACTGTAGAAAGAGAGTCTCTCCAGAGTTGGGTTTGTTTTATTTTGGAGTTTTTGAACTTTAAAATGGAGTAGCTTCCAAGGACTTGCTCGACCGTGACCGATGAAAACCCAAGTACAAAGATGCTCTGAGTACCCCTTGCATGGGGAGGAGATGCTGCTATTGTTTTGTCTTGTGATCCCTCTTTGAATAGTTATGATGAAACACTGAAAAAGTATGAACTTTATGGACACAAGTTTTGGTTAAGGTTGAATAACCATAAGTAGGAAGGCACATGGGAGTGGTGGCAGAATGAAAGTGACAACAGCTAATCCATATCTCAAGTTTTGACAGCCCTAGTTGTAGTGCACATTTGTACGCTTTCACCTAGAAAAATTATTAACAAATGGAGAAACGAGGTGACAACAGAGACACTTTTGAAATGCATTGGAACCATAAATATGGAAATGGTGCCGTTTAGCTAGGTCAGGTCTATACTCAGTCTGCTATGGAGTAGTCAAATCTTCAGCGTACGGAAGCTAATCAGAATCAACTCCGTGCTTTTGATATCTTTGCCAGAGATACTGCACTCAATTACAGTACGTGACTCCATTTTGTAAAATAAAACCATTAAAAAACTCTTTAGTTACATCTTTCCTAACCGGGGGCCTAATATTACAACACGACAATCTTATATAAATACCCATTGCACATAGTTCATTTGCAACCAGATCCAGCTTCAAGCAGTTTTCAATCTTTCATATCCAGCTCTCTGCTTCTTCACTTGCGAAAATATGGCAACTGAAATTGTAGAACTTAGTTCATCTGCAAAATTCACTTGGAAGATTGAGAACTTCTTCAACCTGAACGCTCAAGAAGGGACTTATTCTGATGTTTTCTCCGTTGGTAGTTTCCAATGGTATGGACGACAGATTACTAAAGTACTAATTACTCTTTCAAATTTTGAGTATTCTTTCTATCCTAGTAAGTGGTTTACTTTATATTCTTCATTCTTTCTGCTTACAGGAAGGTACGCATTCATCCAAAGGGAAGGCTGAGAGTGTATGACCATGTATCACTGTTCCTTCACCCCGTCGACTCGACCAGATTGCCGTACGCGGAGTTCAGCTTTACCATAACTAGTCAAACAGATCGAAAGAACAGCGTGAAAAAAGGTAGGAGTATCATCTTGTGAATGGTCTATTTTTGGTTATCTGGTCATATTCTTTTTCTTTTTTTGATCGGAAAAGGGAATGAATATATTAGAAGCGGTGAATGTACATAAGTCTACCAGACGGAGAAAGAAAACAAAAAAGAAAAACAGATAGTCCCAATCATTTAGCCTCAGCTGAACTCTCTTCCCATCAGCTGCTGCCGGTTGAAGAATAAAATTTAGGACTGTACTAGCAAAGTTCACATGAACTCTCTTCCCATCAGCTGCTGCCGATTGAAGAATAATTTTTTTTAGCTTCAGTACCCAGATCACCATCAGTTTTGAATGTGTTATCTGGTCATATTCATTTGTCTAACAAACTTTTTGGATTCTGCAGAATGTAAACATCAGTTCACTAAAGAGGAGAAGGCCTGGGGTTGGTCATCATTTATGCTCCTCAGTGATCTCCATGACCCTGCTAAAGGATATATCATTGACGACACTTGTGTCATTAGAATTGATGTTTCTTGTAGGATGGATGAGAAGCCTATCGAAGATGATGCATGAAGCAAAATCAAATATAGATGAAAGCAAAAGAAAGGATGAGTAGAGGAAGTTTGATGTTGAATTTTATATTTTGGTTTCGAAAAAATTACTCTATATTAAAGAATGAAGGATCTATATAGTTTATTTTATGCGTTCAACTTTTTGCATAAAACAATGTTTTTTTTGGTTCTGCGCCTTTTTCTCTTTCGTATGCATCACTATTTTGTAGCTTGACTGGGGATGGATGCTTAGAGCATCCACAGTCATCGACCAAAACTAAAAATTTGGTCGAAAACACAGACGCAGCGGAGAGGACTATCGATCAAATATCAGACTATAACCAAAAACCAAACCATATTTGGTCTTTGGTTTAGTTTTGGTCGGGCGTAGATTAAAGTTGCGCCTGATGGGGCGCAAGATTTTGGTTGCGCCCGAACTAAAAAAAAAAAAAATGGGACGCAAGATTTTGGTTGCGCCTGATTGGGGCGTAACTCAAAGTTACGCCCCAACAAAAGAAGAAAAAAAAAATACATGGGGCGCAAGATTTTGGTTGCGCCCAACATTAAAAAAAAAAAAAAAAAAAAATGGGACGTATTTTGGAGTTGCGCCTGATTGGGGCGTAACTCAAATTTGCGCCTACCAAATTTTGGTCTCCTCCACCTGTGTTACAACACGGACTAAAACCAAAATTTGGTTTTTTTTGCTCTTTGCTCTTTTTGGTTTATGATCGCACCACTCGCAGTTGCTCTTATGTTACTATATATGTACAGAGCCTGATCATGTAAGAACAAGTATGTTTTGGTTGCAAACTTGCAACTAGTCGTGCCTATTTCGATGTTTCGAATGTCTGTAACGCCGTTTATCTTTAGGCCATATAACATTTTTCTCATTTATACTGCAACGTCGGTTATCTTTAAAATACAAGTTCTCCAGCAATGTTTTACTAATTATACTGCCTTCCCCCCAATGCACCACCGATTTTAACGAACCAGGAATAATTTTCCAACAAAAGCTCCAAGAAATCAAACATCAAATGAATCTATTTTTGATCAAAACGGAATTGAAATTTCATCCATTGCATATATTAGCGACGGTATGGGAGAGTGATAATTGGGTCCTGGAATGACATTGATGAACACATTATGCAGGACATTCGGCGTATTCATTAAAGGTCTTGGAATCCAATTAATCCTCGAAGACATTTTATTTGACGATATGGTGGCCGGATATCTTTTACTGTATTTATTTTCTGATAAGCACATAACTTTTTATTTTCTAAGCTACATGCAAATGCCAATAGAGAAAAGTTTCATTTCACGCTGGCTATATAGTGGGGGCAAGAAAGTACGCTAGTCCCTGGTTAGCTGGGGAGAGGAATGAAATACAACTGGATCTTTAAAATGGAGGGATAGTTACAAGTTTATACTCCCCCGTGCCACTATTACATGCCCTACTTAGTTTAAAATTTTGTCCCACCATTAGTTGACCTATTTAATTAAACAAGAGAATATTTCTAAAATTATCCTTTTGATTGATTATTGTTAGTATAAAAAAGGTATATAATTTGATATCCATATTTATACTCGTTATGTAGGTGTTTTAAAAGAACCCACAATTGGGGGATATCAAAACTAATTGGGGGATATGAATTACTTCCCCCAACCGATAATTTCTGCTAAGGTGTGTTTTTGGGGGGGCAAAAATACGAAACTACCCTTTACAACAATAAAAGCTAAATCAAACATAAAAATACCCTACTCCCTTTTAAATTCGAAACATTTCCGGCATAGTTATTTAGGATGAAGACCACGTCGGTCTGCGAGTTCTGGCATGGTTATTTAGGATGAAGACCAAGCCGTTATTGAGTTCCGGCATGCTCGATATAAATCTATCCATGCCGGTAGTCAAGTTAAAAAAAAAATCAATTTTCTGGATACTTTTCATCATGTGCCTAAGCACAAATTTAAGCAACATACTATGCCTGGAAGCAAGTCTTGGCATGCTCGAAAAATTAGATAGGTGAATGTCTTTAAGTGGACTGATTAGAACAAAAAAATAGGTTTTGAAGATCAATTTATGAAAATTTCCAGCAAATGCCGGCATGGTTTTTTGGTTTAATACCATGCCAGCACCGAGCTTTTTCAACTGCAACAATGGTGGATTCAAAGAAAAAAAATCAAATTTTCAACCTCTTAGCAACAATTCTCTCTTCACAATCATCCTCCATTTTCACAAAAAGATGCCCTCTCAAATATTTTTTCCCTCCTTCTACTCTCACCTCACTCACACAAATTCTAATAAAAATACACACTAATTTATCCCCCAAATACTTAAGATTTTTACTAATTATTATTAACTACTAAACCTGATTAGTGAGGGCTAGATTAGGAATTAAAAAATAATTACATAAGGGGTGACCCAGCTTTGATATTTAGATCCCTATTTTGTCATGTAGCTATATCCCCCAATTAGTTTCTATATCCCCCAATTGTGCGTTTTTTTAAAATGCTTTCCAATGATACAAAGTTTACGAAAATCCATGGTATAATTTGAGAAATAAATCATTTACAAATTTTACAAATTATTATTCATAAGGGTATACTTGTAAAAAATACTTAAAAATACTTCTTCCCATTCCTTGCCTTAAGAATTGTGCAAACTTCAACTAAGTCATCTAATAGTGGGATGGAGGGAGTACCATTTTTGAGTGATTAACATGTTCATGACATACAGATTATGGGAATAATCCCAACTTCATTTGACATGCTATTACGATGAATATACTTGATCACAGTACAAATTTTGCCTATTATCAACGTCTACCTATTTATCGTCTTCGGGATTTTTGTATATTACACTTGCTAATTCCAGGTTAGGTTAAGAAAGGAAAATTACGACCAAAATACATTTTAGTTATTTATGAACACATCAAATAAAAATACCCAATGCTTTACATTGGATTGCAGAGAATGTGCAACTTTTACCAAGCCGGCATCTGTCTGTTGTTTTGGATTCTGGCTACTCTGTATAAGTTGTTCTTGCCTTTTTTTTTCCCCATCGATTCTGTTGGCCTAACGACCTTTTATTATTCAGGTTAAGATCGTTGTGCTCTTGGGAACATACTTGCTGGGCAACGCTTGGATTCTGATTAAAAGACCATCAAAAAAATCAGTTATGTTGAATTGGTTTGTGAGAAGAAGATCATGATGCTGATGTTAATTAAAGTTAGGGTTTCAAAATTAAAGTTAGGGGTTTTACCGAGTATGCATCTATCTGTTGTTCTGGATGATAGCTACTTCGATTCTGATGTTGTTCCTGTTTTTTTTTCTCCCATCGTTTCAGCTGGCCCAAGGACCTTTTATTACAAAGCTTAACATCAATGGCATCTGTCTGTTGTTCTGGAATCTGGCTACTCTGAATAAGTTGTTCCTGATTATTTTTTTCCCATCGTTTCTGTTGGCCTAACGATGCTTTACTGCTAATGTTGAGATAAGCACCTTTTGGTGGCATACTTGCTGCAGGAACTGATTTAGAACGGAATTCTTCACTTCACCCTGAATATATTTTATTTGCCGTAACCTAAATCAAAGACTGGTAGAACTATTTTTATGGTAAAACTGTGAAGCGATATTAAGAACTGGTAGAATTGTTTTTATGGTAAAACTGTGCGGTGATATATATATATATATATCTATATATATGGTAAATCTCGTTCTTTTTTTTCTCCCATCGTTTTAAATAAGCGTGGCCCCCTTTCATTCCTAGCCGTCCAAGTCAAACGAAATCTGGATGATCCCGACCGCGAGATGACCCTCTCCGGCGAATCCTATCCACCGATTGACTCTTTGATCAAGGAGTCAATTACCACATCTTTTTGTAACAATGATACAAAAGTAATTGAGATGCCAAAGGAAATTGAGAATAATGATTATGAAGGGAGTGTTGACTGTTGACGGATACTGTCACTTTTTACAGAATTTAAACTTATGAAAGATTTTCGGGAATTAAACAAAAATGTCCCTCCCATAATATGTTAATTACAAAAGTATCATTGTTTCAAACAGAATTAGAAAAATGTCCTTCACCTAATGTTTTCCATCCAAACGGTGTTAACTCGTCGTTAACTGATTTTGGTCCCACCAAAAAACATTAAATAAACCAGGTCAATTACCAATTTATCCTTACTAAAATTAATCTGAAATTTAAACTCGAGTTAATCTGAAATCTAACACCGATTCGATCTCGAGGATGATCGTACGTCAATAAGAGGGACACGTGTAAAAAATCACGAGAATGCGGCTAATAGATTATACACGTGTGATCGTACGACAGAGGCTCTTAATATATATGGTATGCGAAGAAACCCTAAAATCATAACCTACCCACTTTCCCTCACTTACGCCTCCCTCTTCTCTTCTTCCCTTTTTTCTTCTCTTCAAGGTCTCTGTTGATGAATAATTGATCATGTGTAATTAACGTAAGTGAAGATGGGTGGTGATGAAAGTGATTCGAGCAATGGAAGGTAAGAAGTTGTTCTTGCTGTTTTGATTCTCGAAAGGATGCTATTATTTTAGGGTTTTTTTAATCTTGAGAACTGTTTTTGTAGTTTTAGGTTTTATGTTTATCTCTCAATCTGTTTCTGTAATTTTACGGTTTATTTTTTGCTCGAATCACTGATAAAAGTGTAGTTTTAGGGTTTATGATTTTTTCGATTTGATCGATGAAATGAATATGATGAAATCCATTTACCCTTCTTTGATTTTTGATTTTCATTTTCGAAACCCTAATTTATAAATTTGGGGATTTTTCCGAAACCCTAATTTTGGGGATTTTTTAATTTATCGATTCATGGATGTTATTGACTGGTAAAAATGCTTCATTTGTATGTTAGATTAATAATTGTTTGTATGATTTGTATTTCTGTATATATGTTATTAGTACGGTTGTTGAATTGTTTGTATGGTTTTGTTCTTGGAGGACAGATCGATGGGTGATTTAGAGTCTGAGAAGTAAGAGAAGAACATAACTGTGAAGGTATTGAATTTGAAGCCGATAAAATGAAGGAAGTAGTCTGATGCTGTTGTTAATTTGTTGGTTCATGGTGGTTAGATTTTGGAAAGAGGTTAGGAGTTGGTGGTGTTGAGATACGAAGATGGATATGCAGTAGTTATTGGTGGTATTGAGAAGTCAAGGATGGAGGTGATGTTACAAAGAAGTTGGAGTCTGCAACCATGGTTTTTTTCTGAATCAGTGAGGAGATTAAAAGGGATTTTGAGAAGTTGAGATGGAATCAGTGGTGCTGAGGTTCATGGGTTTGGATGTGGTGATGTTATGAAATTGGGATTCGAGTTAGTTTCATATTGAGAACTCAATGAAAGAGATGTTGTTGATCCGTGAAATGGTGGTGGGTATAATTGATGATGGTTGATGGTGTTTACATTGGACGAGAATGAGCTGCTACTGGTGATTACTCTTGTGTACAGGTGCAATATGGAGAAATATCTGATGCTATTGCTTACAATGGCGAGTTGATGGAGTTTGAGATGGTGCTGCTGCTGATAGGAATGTGTTTCTTCATTTGAGAATTGGTAGTGATGCAGAATGGATGTTCAAGTTGTGCAATTGAAGCAAATGGAAAGGAACTGTTAGTGATAGATGGAGAAAATGATATGGAGTATGTGTTGTTGTTGAGCTCAAGATAAGTTGGTGGTTAAGTTAGTCAAATGAGAGCTGCAGGATTGAGAAGTTGATGATGTTGGTTAAGTTGTTGATGTGTTGTGCAGAGGTGCAGGTAGTGTTATCTCTAGTGCATGGACTAATATTGCAGGTGAACATGAAATGTTGTGGGGTTTGGTGTCTGAGAGTTGATTTACAGGCAAGAGTTAGTTGTGCCATGGAACTAGCTGGTAGTAATGGAGTTACTGCTTTGTGGTTTAGAGCTGAATTGCCATAGAAATGGAAGAAATTGTGTTGTCGCACTTGAAAGAAAGGGTACAGTGAAGAGATGACGTGTTCAAGTTGCCACGTGTAAATGATTCCACGTCAGCTTGTATAGTTAACTACCTAGAGTTAAATGTTGAGGGCAGGTTTGTCCACTATTGGGTGTAAATATGTGTGACGTGGCACCGTATTTTTGTTTTGAAAAATTCGGATGGAAAAACTTAACACAGGGATACTTTTATAATTCTATTTGAAAGAGTGACATATTTGTAATTACAATTATAAAGAGGGACATATTGTTAAAAAACCCAAGATTTTCCATCTTATTATGTTTTTCTGATTCAAAATGTCTGAAAGAAGTTCGTTTGGGTGGATACCATGTCTTGCTTATAGATATTGTTATGCAATGAGGTCAAGCCAATGTCATACTCAACACGGACGGAAGTGCAACAGCTGGTAAGTCAGAGTCTTGATTGTATTAGCATGGACGCAACTGATCGAATTAGTAGTCGCATTCTTAACTGATACTTAATGAGTCAATGACTGACGAATGATCACGCCTGTCTTTTTTAACCATATAAGTCATTCGTTCTTGGTGGAAGATAGTCGCTTGATATACAATCAATTTTATTAATTCGGTTTTCTCTATATTGTCATGTTCTGTATTTTCTGATTTGTTATTATGCAATGTATTTTTGCTTCGCATGTTTTTACATACCAAGTTGTATGAATTTAAGACTTTATATAATCATTTTAATTTCTAATGATTCCCATGATTTCTAATATTACAATATAATGCACTTAAATCTTTTACGAGGTTGATTTAGAAAAATATGACCATTGAAAATCATAATGAAGATTTACATAACATTTTTCATGCTCACATGAAATGGTAAATTTTAGGTTGGTACAAGCCAGGATGCATAAACTGAAACGCAAATATGATGATGGATTACATGTTCTATTAATCAGAAAAGCAAGGTGAAATTCTAAGGTCCCAAGGCATGGCCAGGACAAGCCGTGTGGGGTTCACGAATATGTTTTGGTCGGCGCAATGGCGACTACAACTTTGGCCCTTTCTATGTTTTGATGTTTGTCACGAGTCGGCGATCGACAGTAAAATTTTCAACAATGCTAATAAGGATATCACATCAATTAAGTTAAGGAGTTAAGGGTGTATTAATCCTGTAGGAGCAGAATCTCGCACCAGTTATGTCTTACGAAGTTTTAACTAAAAGATGGTTGCGAAAACCATCGCAGAGTGTTAGAGAAGTGATGTAGCGAATGACGTCAGCTTAATCATGAGGAAAGTGTGAAGATTCTGCGAAGATCGAGATTAACTTGTGAATAAAACCCTTGTAAGCTTGCGAGAATGACGCGAGATCGATCCGAAAATAAAGGCCGGCTTAGCTGTCATCCACTATGTAATATCCTATATAAAGGACCAAGCAGAGTCGAGAGAGGGGAGATCTTTTTAGAGAGTTAGAGGAGAACAAATATGAGAGAGAAAGTCTAGAGCTATTTTGATTTCCTTGTATTCTTATTACTCTTATAAGATTCTTCAGAAAAATAAAGAAAACTTTGTTAATTGATCATGGAATTTAATTAGAGTATTGTATAATCTTGGAGGGGTGTGGTTGTAGGAAATCCTGCAACCACATATTGGCGCTAGAAACATGGAGGAGATTTGAGGAAGGTTTTAAGAGATTGGTCAAGAATTTGTGAAATTTGTAAGAGATCACTAAAATTGAAAAGATGGTAAGGAGAAGCACAAGAATTGCAAGAAGGAGGAGAAATGAAATGGGATAATCTTCTAAGATGGGAACAAGAAACGAAGGAGAAGAAAGAATTCAACTCCCAATTCAGCAGGCACCTAATACAAGCTGGAAACATTAATTATGATAGAGTCAGTGTACACACCTGGAGGACGGACTCAACAGAGGGAATAGAAGAAACACAACAATTGAGGCGAATGGAAGGAGGAATAATTCATGGAGAAGATGGGAATGAAACACTAGAGACATTAAGACAAAGGATATTTGAAGAAAGGAGATTAGAAGCAGAAGAACGTTCAAATTTAACACGACAAAATCATGAGTTGAGAATGGAAAATATAAGGCTGCAAATACAAGATCGAGAAGTACTACAAGATCAAATTCAAGATCAATTAGAAGAGAAGCAAGACGAGACTCGCTTGAAATAGGTGTCGTTGAGGACATTCAAGAAGAGATGCAAAATCTTGGTGGTGGACATCATGAAGAGAGGGAAATAACTTAAGATCGTTTTATCCAACGTGGAGAAAATTATCATATTGAACAAAATGATAGAGGTCAGAGGGATGAGCAATGTCATGAACGAAATAATCAAGATGGTGAAGAAAACCGGGAGGAAGGAAGAAGGATATTATATGGGAAAGAAGTACAAAGGAATCGACAAACAGTGGAAGATGAGATTGAGAGGCGAAATGCCGAACAAACACGTATAGCTTGCGAAAGAGAAAGAAGAAGGGCAGAAATTGAAGAACAAGAGTTTCAGGAGGCTATACGCTAGAACAATCATGATAACCGGGAAAGAAGGCGCGAACGGAATCGCAACAACGATAATATTAATGAAGAAGAAGATAGAACACGAGGAAGGATTGAAAGGCGAGAAATAGAAATAGCGAGGAATGAACCAGAACACAGAGGAAAAGATGAAAGACGTAATCATGTGCGAATACATGAAAGGGGTGAAAGAGAAGATCGTAGAGGAAGGCGAGAAGAATGGGATGAAGAGGAAATACAAAATCTCGCAAGGTAAGATGTACATGAACGCAAAAGAAGAGAAGCAAGGTTAAAGAGACCAATGGACCAAGAGTCAGGCGTGAATGAAGATATTTTAAGAGAATTGGCAGAGATGAGGGGAATGCTCAATAACAGAAGAGAATGAGGCAAGAGACAATTGGATGAAGCAATAGAGGAAGCTGCGAAGATGCCGTTTACACAAGAATTACAGTTAAGGGGAATACCGCCAAAATGCAATTTACCTGCATTAACCAGTGTCTTCGATGGGACAACTTGTGATGTTCAACATATCAAAGCTTACGTGAGATGCATGCTGCAATGGGAAAACCATGACGCTGTGTTGTGCAAATACTTTGCATCAAGCTTGACGGGAGAAGCGTTAAAATGGTTTGAAGGACTGCCAAATGATACCATAGCATCTTTTAACCAACTGCAAATGGTGTTCTTAGGAGCTTACATAAGTAACAACTCATTGCGTCCTGGAATTGAAGATGTATTTGGATTGAAACAAAGAATTGGCGAAAGTTTGAAGCATTTAACTATGAGGTGGAAGACAATGTGTAGTAACATGGATGGCCAGCGTGGATGAAAGATATCTTATTTTATCATTCATTAATGCAATGTTCGCAACAAATTTGATGTATGTTCAAATATTTAGGATCAAGAATACTATCAGAATGACTGAGTTACGAGAGTTCCAAGAGGAATACATTGCTCTTGAGGAGAAACAAAATGAGATGGATTCGTACCAAGTTGCGAATACAAGCTCAAAAATTGCGAATGCCAGCTTATTGCCCAGATTAACAAACACAGTGGCGAATGCTTCGCAAGATCCACAAAAAGAAATGGAAATCGAAAGTCAACAAAAGTTGGTTGCAATGGGAAGTCGTGATCAAGAAGAGTTCGAGAAAGAGATGAGGTTCTATAATCGTGGCGGAAATAACAAGATTCAGAGACTTGACCAACCTCAAAAAAATTATGGAGGACAGAAGAATAACTATCAAAGGGGACAAGGATCTAACAGGGTAGTATGGGAAGAAATAATAATGCCTCCTTTAAATGCTAGTGTGGAAAAGATATGGGAAGCCATAATTTTGATGGAAAATATCCCATCACCTTGGAACATGGGGAAGGAGCCACCACCGAAATACATAACTCAGGAATTCTGTTCATATCATCACTTTCATGGACATTCCACAAATGATTGCAGAAATATAAAGAGAATTATCCTTAGAATGATAGATCAAGGAAAGTTGAATCATTTAATGATAACACAACCGCAACCTTTACCATTACCACCACCACCAGAAGACCGCAGAGCAAATGCAACAAAAAGAGAAGATACATTTTTTATTGAAGTCGGATTGAAAGCAAAAAACCTATTTTCTAATTCTATTGTACACTCATACAAAACAATAGAGGATTTTCATGATAACGTTCTGAGCAGAGTGTTCGCAAGAGATGTTGATGGTAGAGAAATTATGAATATTGCGAAAGTCTCGCCACTAAAAGAATGGCAGAAACAGCCTATTTCCTTTACAGCAGAATAAATTCCCGAAGGTGGGGAAATGCATGATAATCCTTTGGTGGTAAAGTTAGATATCAACCCGAAACCAAGGGAAGATGAAGATGATGAAGCTGAGCTTTCATGGGCGATTGACCGGTTGTCAGCCGAGCAAAAATAATTTCACTTTCTCACTCTACTAAATATAAATGAAGTACGTGATAAGAAAGAGTTCGTTCCCACAGAGAGGCTTTTGTTGTTATAAAATTTCAGTTTCTTAGTAACCAAGGGGGGATTTTTATTTTATCTAAGCAATAAAAGTAATTAAAAGCAATAAAATAATTTGAATAATCAAGAAAGAGAAGATATTGGTCACGGGATAGTATCACTCAAAAACATGTATATTCATCAATGATTAGAATTGATAATTTAATCTCTCATTTACTAAAAGTCCTAGGATACCTTGATCGCAAGAATATCCCGCTAATTCCCTGATTTCATTACAACCACATTAAAAGATGCATATGTGAATTCTTCCTAGAAAGCAACCTAAAGTGTAAAAGCACAATTAAGTTTAACTCCCTCAAAGAACTAAGTTTTATGGAATAAGAATAATCAAGGCAATCAAACGTGTAAAAGCACTAATTCAATTTAACCAAGGTTATGATTCATATGCAATTATAAATATGTATTACTACAAGTAATAACCACACTATGCTATTTAGAATCAGGGATAAACAACTATTTCATATTGAAAACTCTAATCTAGCAATAGAGATGAATGTAAATCGGATTGATTCCGGACTCAACCAAACAAACAACAAATAATATGACAATATTAATAATGAATCATAAACAATAAAGTATTGAGACAAAACTAATTCATAGATTTAAATAACATGTTGAGAAATCAACTTTATCCCATAACCAATAATATGTGTTTAGCTACTCATAGCTATGGAGTTCATCACAAAAATATGAATTGAATAAAGAAGAAGATGAACAAAAGCAAACCCTAGTAGCGTAAACAAAAGCGGCTCTCTCCAAGTTCCAAGAATAATACGTAATACCAAAGTTGTAGAAAACTTTTTCCTTTTGTAGCTTTTCATCTTTCCAAAACTAGGTCAAATCTCAAAGGTCCAATAGATAGAAGTCCACCAAGCCCATATGTGAGAAAAACCCATGTAGAAAATATGCCCAAAAAAATGTCGCCGGAAAACTTGTATTATGGCCGGAAATTGGCCGGAGAAGTGACCGGAAAGTAGCTCAGGTGACCGGCAAAGTCCACCCGGTCACCGGTCAAATGAATCAACCGAGTCAACTCAGCAAAAGACACTGATTCAAACCGGGTCATATGAGTCAGATAAGAGTCGTACTGTCTAGTCGACAAATCAGATCTGAGTCACCTTGACCTAGGCCATTTGCACTCTTGCACAGACTATTAGGAGTGATGCATCATCATGGCGCTTCATTCCTTCTCAGTACCATCTTGCAGCTCCAACTTTCTATTTGTCCCAGAACCCATCACTCAGCTGCTTCATCTTTCTCCACCAACTCTTCAGCTCAACGCAACATCCATTCACTAGCTTGTCCTCCTTACAGCCTCTGATCCATGCCAAGAACCATCTCCAACTGCAGCTTCTCCTGCATCTGCACTGCGGTTAAATCTCTGGCCAATCACCAGCCCATGACCTACAATTGCAGTTCACAAGCAAACCAACACCACCAGTGCATCTTCTTGAGCATCAGTTTCATCTCCAATGCAGCTGCAACCACAACTTCAATCAAGGCAACATATACAACCAGAAACCTCCTCCATTCAATTCATCTCAGACCCATGGCTACAACAAAACTCCATCTTCTTCCATATGATTCAACCACCTTGTGCTCAATTCACCGACAGAGTTTCATCACTTGAACCACTATGAACTACGAGCATCAACAACACCAATAACTCCACCAGTTCCTCACAACAATCTGGCATTCAATTACCACAGACCCTTCTCAGCTGAAATCTTCTCAGTAACAACTCATTTTCATGTCTGCGGCAGCAACACAAGGCCTTCCCTGCAATGCCAACACTGACTCGAGCACATCTTCCAGCTTCAACATTCTCCAGTTCCATAACATCACAGTCAACCCCCTGCAAATCACCATTAGCACCAGCAACAGCCCATTATCATCATAGCACTACCCAAGATCAGTTTCACTGCAACTTCTTGTGATTTGACCACCTGAGCTTCACCTCCACAAAACATGCTGCACAAACCGTTCGCCATCTCAGTCATATGCATCTGCACCAGTACCAACTCCTTCGTGC
The DNA here is from genome assembly GCA_023531295.1 of Papaver armeniacum. Taxonomy (NCBI): domain Eukaryota; kingdom Viridiplantae; phylum Streptophyta; class Magnoliopsida; order Ranunculales; family Papaveraceae; genus Papaver; species Papaver armeniacum. Next base: position 145,452 of record JAJJWW010006529.1, on the reverse strand, counting down.
CAACAGCAGTAGCTCATCTCCATTCCCATCTGTTCTTAGTATTACAGCATCAGTCGAACTCAACCCAGGGCCAACCACTGTGACCCGCAAGCTCAAGCCAGTTCCTTCTTTGTCATCTCCATCTTGGTCTCTTCTCTTCCCTGAAATCACTAACTTCACCACCATTACATCCCACTCTTGCCATTCATTACTGCGATATTGGCAGCAACTCACATTAACCTCAGTTCCACCATTTCTGCCAACACGAGCTCGTCATCCAACTGCCTTCATATCACTGCCAATAATCGAGTTCACAGCTTTTCTTTCTCATCGTCTCTGTTGTACTTCCATTTACAACAGCAACAAAGCTCGATCTCCACCAATCCATGTTAGTTTTCTAGTTCGATCACCACATCTCTGTCTTCATCTCCAGCAACACCCACGATACCACAACTCCAAATCCTTCTTGTCACTTCCATTCTATCTTCATTGTAACCGCTGCTACCAAACCACAGCTAAAACACAACTCGTTACTATCACTGCCATACACTTTCTCAGTAAAATTCCTCTTCCGATTCAGCCTTAGTCTTGAATTGCTTAATAACAACTCAACCCATTCATTCTTGACTTCAATCAACAACAGCCCTGGTGTTCTTCCCCGATTTGATTCGAATCCTCCAACACACATCTCAACTTTCAATCTCAGTAAACCCTAACTCAATCCCCATCTTCTAATTCAATATCGGTTGAGCTACGGACTCGATTTCTCGATCCAGACTTCAGCTTCTAAATCTTCTCCATCAAACCCTAGTTTCATGGCATGCTCACGTGAGAACATCAACTCTCTATCAATCTCAGAATCAAATCGAAACTAACTTCAAATCATCCATACCCATGACTCAACAGCTTCTCCGTCTATCAATTGTCGAAACCCTATCTCCTAATTGCATCAGGTTCTTCTTCACCTTCCATCTCAGTTATGGCCACAAACCCATTATAAATTCTTCCACCACAATAGCCATCTCTCCCTGCATCTCTCGATCTCTCTGATAAAATGGTGCCGCCATGAGTTCTCTATTTCAGGCAGAGAGAAAAATAAATGAGAGCTTCTCTGAATTTTAGGTGTTTGTGTAGGAATTGTAGATGGCTATAGCCACCCATGTAAAATAGATAAGGGATACCCAAATCATACATGGCTTGTCGGTTACATAGAACCGACAGCTCAATTCCTTTCTCAACTCAACTGTCAATTCCTCAAATCTGCAGTTCATTCTTCACCTCCTTCTGGTGCACTCTAGCCCGCTCCAAGTATAGCTCGCCTGTGAATTAGCCTTTTTTTCCCTTTACGCTCCAAGTGAACGTTTTCTCCTTCTTTTGCTCATAATGACTCCATTGCACCTAATAACTCAAAACTAAACATAAGAGATGCAATTCACAAGGATAATAGCAAAGAAAACATAAATACTAAATATAAAATTAGGTGTTTTAGACACCTATCAAATTCCCCCACACTTAGACTTTGCTAGTCCTCGAGCAAATCAAACAAAACTTATTCTAAAGCATACATACAACTCCGTGTCGTCGAGGCTACAGTCACACTTAGCACGTATAACAAGCCTTTAAACCCCTAGGATTTCCTAGTGGACGAGTTATAGTCTCGTGAGGGTTTACTAGAGATATACCCACAAAACCTACTTTTCCAACTTACTAGTTCTCTGTAATGATAGCATCCAATACGCTAAGAAGATATAGATATTCTGCACACTAGTCATAAGAAGTTAGACACATAAATGAACACAATCTCATCCTTAAAAGTGGAGAGAGAAATAACCATCCCTTATCGAAAGAAATTCGGGTTCGGAGTGATCAAAAGTCTCGACTCTGCCTCACAAGAAAGGGTTTTAGGAAATTGCTCTCAATAATAAACAGCTTTTTATGGGTCACACATGTGTCCGGTAGGAATGAAGAGAGAATCTGCGACACGTTGAATGGTAGGAAGGCAAAACCCTCCGAATTGTTTTGAAAACCCACATCTTTTATCATTTTTAAAATCCCATTTTTCTGACGATCTCTAAGAAAGGAAATCAACCATTTAACGAAGGTGGGAATATGCTTACTTACCTCGTTATCCGTTCGACGTGCAATTAGTACCACTCTCACAGCATCCATAGAAACGTCTTCGGTCTTCAATCGGTGTCTTCATCTTCGTCTTCGGTCTTCAACTCTTGATGATAACTCTTGAACTTCGTAGAATCTTGACAATGTAACTCTTTTCCTCTAATTCCTTGTTTCTTGAAACATCATTGTAGATATTCCTTCTTCCATTGGCTTTATCGAAAGAATACAAAACTAAAAACGAACTATACAAACCCAAAATATGATACAATGAATTTTTCTTGTCTTTTTTTTTTTTTTTTTTTTTTTACATTTTTATATATATGAGATAAGAAGAATAAAACAAATACAAAATGAAAACAAAACAATAAAACTAGTAATGAACATAAAGGAAATTTTCTCTTGTCTCTTCTTTTTTTTTTTTACTTTTGTTTTTTTCAATTTTTTTTTTTTTTTTTTTTTTTTTGAGACAAGAGAAATAAATACAAATAAAATAAAAATGTAAGTACAAAGGCCATGGTGTAAGTACTTGACTGCTTGATTCTTCACAACTTATATGTCTTGATATCATAAACTTCTCGAACTCTCATCTTGATAATCTTCGCTCTTGTACATAAAGTCTTCAACTTGTAAAAATTCTGCTCCTTATCTCGTTGCTTTACTTGAATTTGAAATTCACTCATGTCTGTACCGTTGCTTGTAAACCTTGAACGTCTTCAACTTTCCTTCAAATTTGTGATGCTCCTCTTGTTGATGATGATGGTGTTTTTATGGACCTGTTGGTGTAGAGAGATAAAGTGGATGGTGCTAACTGCGAACAAGATTACAAGTGGTATGTAAGTTAGCAATTCGATGTCACCATCATGGTTGATAAAAATAGCACTCAAGAGATCAAAATAGTTCTTCTATTGGTGGGAGTTTGGGTAGCTCACCATTTTACCCGGAATTTACGTACGGTGACACACACTCTAAAAGCACATATTTAGACAGGTACAAAGAATTGAAGGCCAGTGCCTCTCATGATGTAACATGGGTAGTCTCCACTATAGGGGACCACTACTCTAATATTGAATTCAATCTGCACCTTATTTGCCACTGGCATGGTTAAATCCAACTTTAACTCTCATACAATTAAGAAACCCGATCATGTTCTCTGTCATCTCTAAGTTCAGTCACTTTTATGAGAATCTCGATGTAATCTTAGCGACATGTATACTATGTGACTCTAAACTAACCACAAGTTGGAGTTTTCTTATTCACTATTTTACAAAAAATTGAAAATTTCATGAAAAATTTACAATGCAAATGCTTAACCACTCCCCCACACTTAAACTTTACATTGTCCTCAATGTAAATTGAATCGTCCAAAGTAAGTCAAGGTGGGAAATTCTAACATGATATGTGACAAGCAATCAGAAAAAATAAAAACAAGACAAGAAAAAACTGAAGAAAAAAACAAGAAATAAATACAAGACAAGAAATACTCATCCGATGGGTTGCCTCCCATTTAGCGCTTGGTTTAAAGTCGTCAGCCCGACTATCTCCTTGCTTTCTATGACTCCTCCAAAGGGAATACATCCACAAAGTTAATTCCTTCCACCACTTTGGAAGTGAAATTCTCATAATATGGTTTAAACCGGTGCCCATTAACTTTAAGTTCTTTTCCTGTAGCTATGCTACGAATTTCCACTGCACCATGAGAAAACACATTAGTAACAATAAAAGGTCCTATCCATCGTGACCTTAATTTACCCGGAAATAAATGCAAGCGAGAATTAAACAAAAGCACTTTTTGCCCAATGCAAAATTGTTTCCTAGAAATCATGTTATGATTTCGTCTTTTCCTTATAAATGCGTGAGCTTTCAAATGCATCATTGCGAAGCTCCTCTAGATCTTGGAGTTGTAACTTCCTTTGCTTTCCAGCCCCATCCATCTCCATATTGCATTGCTTAATAGCCCAAAATCAATGTATAATTCACTTGATCTTGGTCCTCTTAAAAAGGCTGAAATTGTATTGCAATTAGCCGATCGCTCTAATGTCTACCCAATGGGTATTGTTGAGGATTTTCTTGTGCAGGTTAATTAACTTGTATTTCCAGCTGACTTTTGTGTGTTAGAGATGAATGAAGGGTCACCGGACTCGTCTCTTCCATTGCTACTTGGGCGTCCCTTCATGAAAACGGCGAAAACCATAATTGATGTGGACAAGGGAAAGTTGACCATGGAATTTGATGGAGAAATAATACGTTTCAACATTTTCGAGACGATGAGATATCCTAGTGATGTCCACTCTTGTTTCTCCATTGATGTTATGGATACATTGGCACAACAAATGTTTGAATTAAATGGTGACGACGCTTTGGAAACCGTGTTAACTACATCCATGGATAATGGTGTAGAGTGTGGTAATGAAGTCAAGGAAGCCCTTGGTGATCTTAATTCACTACAAGGATGCCCTAAACTCATAATATCTCTTTTATTTCTTTACCATGCAGTGATGAAAAGCTTGTACCTTCAATTGTTAAATCTCCAAAGTTAGAATTGAAACCTCTTCCCGATCACCTAAAGTACTTGTACTTGGGTGATAATGAAGAGTTACCTGTAATTGTTTCTAATGAGCTTAGTAAATTACAGGAGCAAAACCTTCTAAGGGTGCTAAGGAAGTACAAGACGGCCATAGGATGGACAATTGCTGATATCAAGGGTATAAGCCCTGCCGTTTGTATGCACAAAATCCGTTTGGAGGACGATGCAAAGCCTACAAGGGAAGCACAACGTCGTTTGAACCCTCCCATGATGGAAGTTGTGAAAAAGGAGATACTAAAGCTTTTGGAAATGGATGTTATCTACCCCATATACGATAGTAAATGGGTGAGCGTAGTACCAAAGAAATCAGGTGTGACAGTGGTGGAGAATGATAAGAACGAACTTGTCCCAACTCATGTGCAAACCGGTTGGAGGGTTTGTATTGATTACAGGAAATTGAATGCCACCACTAGGAAAGATCATTTTCCATTGCCTTTTATTGATCAAATGCTTGAACGTTTAGCTGGACACTCTTACTATTGCTTCCTTGATGGTTATTCAGGTTACAATCAGATTGTGATAGTTTGGTTATTTTGAGCAGTTTCTCAAATGGTAGTGCATATTGTCTTGATATGTTGCCAAAATCCATGTTATGATTAATGCCAATCTTATAGTTGGCGTATTTGTATGTTGCTTAAGACCAAATTTATTTAGTGATTCCTCAAAACAAATATAATTAAGCTTTCTATCTATGCATTTTCCTTATGAAGTCAATCAATATTAGTATGATGTTTATATAGATTTTAAGTTTTGATCATAGTTTCAGAAAGATTGTAGTGATGTGTTTATCTTATGAGTAGATTGTTTTTCAAAACAATTGAAAATTTTGAATGTTTGAAATTTTGAATAGTTTACCGCATGCTGTTCAAATAAAACATGAAAAGAATGAGGACGTGGATGCATATGAATGCTGAATCAGTTTCATCTGGAAGAAAGGTAAGTGGTCATTCTCCGACATAGTCATTTTGTTAAGGATCATAACTAACTAACTAACCACGTACCCAAGTATTGTGGTTGATTAAAAGAAGTTGGATTATTTTTAGTTTAACATACGAGTATATAGGTCGCAAATAAAAAGCAATCTACAAAAACAAAAGGTTGAGCCGGGCCATAGGCCCGATGATACCTAGTGTAAGGCTTAGTTTGGTATTGCTGCAGCTTTTATAAAAGCACTTTTCTGTTGTGCGTTGTTGTGCTGTGCTGTGAGAAATAAGCAGTTAGACGTTTGGTAAAATATTAATTAAAGTTAAAGCTGATTAAGAAAGCAATCAAAGTGTGTTTGGTAAAATATCATATTCAACTGTTATTGTTGTGGCAAATGACAAAAACAGACATATCTCTGAAAATAGTTTTATTCAATTTTATTGAGTTTAAAAAAATTATTTTTCTTACTATTAAATATAAATATATAAAATTATTAAGTTTACTAGTTGTTACTATTATTATGATTGGTAAAAAAAAATATTCTACTTAACCAATTTTTGATATATATATTCAAACAAAAAATCAAACTAAAATTAAGTAATTATTTAATATTTGTTTTTATTTTTATTTTTGAGAATGTTATAAAATAGTTTGAAAATAAAATATAATAATATTTAAAGAATAAAATATAAGAAATAAGTAAATTATTACTTTATAATAGATGGAGGGTTAAGATTAATACAACAATTATATGTTAATACAATTTCTAGTCGGTGGTAGGAATTGGTTGTATATATATATATATATATATATATATATATATCTAAGGGTAATTTTTGTCATTTACAAAATAAAATAGGGATAAACAGGATAAATCAAGCATTAATTTTGGGTGGGACCGAAGCTTATGCTTTTGTAGCTTTTAAAAGCTTCCCCTCCCCAGCTTTTGAAAATTGAGGAATTTGAGAAGTGCTTTGGATTAAAAGCACTTTGATTTTTTTTTACCAAACACCAACTTCAAAATTTATTGACATATATAGGTTTTGAAAGTGCTTTTGGAAAAAAAAATGCATTACCAACCAAAGTCTATACTTGAACCTTAGAAATTAATGAGAAATTGACGCAAGATTGGTAATGCCTACGATATTTCTTTACTTGAATTTATATACTTTTATGTCTTTATTTTCGTGTGAACTGGCATGAAATACTCATCCAAAAGATAAGTTTTCATTTATTTCATTTTTGTTTCTTTAGCCGTCTCTACTTCACGCATTGTATTATTTGATCGTGGTACTAAATTATGCCAGGATTTGACATAAGTTTCTAGTGTTGTATATGTTAGACTTTTTTATGGTTTAGCAACTAATCATGTTTAGTTTGATAAAACCGGATTAGTCTAATCTTAATCAAGTGTGTGTTTAATGTTTAGTGTACTAAATGCAAGACTTTTTCTGTTTTGTGGGGATGGTACATAAGGCTTAAGTACATCAAGTAAATCCACCAAGTGACATGCAAGTTTTTATATGAAGTTAAGGGATGTGTCTCCACCTCATGATGGCTGAGTGGTGACACATGTCTATGCAGTAGGAGGTGGACTCCCTTCTAGCCTTATTTAAAGCATTTCTGCCATTAGAAGATAAAGGATATAGAAGTGGAAGAGCTTCCAGTTGAAACAGAACCTATACTAAGGCATATACCTATAAGTAATCATATTCCTTTCACTACACCATTTTTAGGGATTAGCAACGGAGCCTGGCCGTTGCTGACTGGGGTCGCAACGGCAGATCCCTATTGCAAAACACGGTGTTACATTTTTTCGCAACGACATAAGCTCCATTGCGACTCTTGGTCAGCAACGGTGATTCGCAACGTACAGTGTCATTGCGACTTTGTTTATTCGCAACCAAGGTCTGTCATTGCTAAGTTGTTTCTAATTACAGGAATACCCCTACCCGAAACTAAAATGTTACTGGTTCTGGTTCTAATTTAGCAACAGATCAAAGACATTGCTAATATTTTGCAACATAAAAAAAAGGTCAAGTCTTCATTGACCTGGTCAAAATCCATTCCTCCCCCCTGCAGTTACCCAGTTCCTGATACAGGTGTATCCGTACTCCTTTAGGGAACTTAGTTAACCTCAAGCTAAGTTGAGGGAAGAAACCTATTCTAGGCATGAATCCTTGTTTAGGCAGAATTCCTAGTTAGGGAAGAGTTTTGTTTTAGGCAATACTCTTAGTTTAAGAAATAGATTCCTAATAGAAGTCCTTGGTCGGCTGAGTACGATGAAGACTATAAATAGAGGGCTTTGGCTAATAGCTAAGGATATACAAAAACTAGGCACAAAAAACCTAGAGAAAGCTTACGACAATACTTGTGCAAGCTTAGCAAACAGTTTAAGGTTAATCCACTGTTTAGAGAAGATTGTGAGCGTAACAAAGAGAGAATTGTAATCGTTTTCTTGTTCATAATCTAAGAGAAGATATTTTCTTTGAATTACTACTTGTGTTCTGTTTTCTAAGTTTCTCGTCTATTATTATTCTGAATTCCGCCTTTATAGTAATAGTTACCAAGGTACAGAGATCAACACGTATCAAGTTGGCATCAGAGCAAGGTTAGTTTCTAGGGTAAATCCCTGTGGTTTATGGTTTTCACTAGATCTCTCTACATAAAGCTTGGTGAGGTACTCGAGAAGTTGGAAGATGTTAAGAAAACAAGGATATCAGGGATGACAAAGTCAGTTGATGATGCTAAGGAAGGCGAACCACAAACTATGGAAGAAAAGGTGGCTACGTTGCAAACAGCCATGAAGTCTATTCAAGTTACTCTTCGAGTAATTGAGTGAATGTATTCGTTCTCATACACCTAAGAAGAAGACAAAGAAAAAGTTACATCTTCACCTGCAGCTTCGGAAAAAGATGATTCTGAAGAAGACAATTCAGAAGAAGGAGAAGAAGATGAGGAGGAAGGAGATGAGGAGGAGAAAGAGTTTCTTAAAAGTCCTACATCAACTAAACCTCATGGTAAGAATCTAAAAATTGATTTTCGTGTTGATATTCCACTTTACGATGGGAGTGTCGATGTAAAAAAATTGGATGATTGGATTGAACGTCTAGAGACGTATTTCTCTTTCTTTGAATATGGTTCAAAGGAAAAGATTGCTTTCGCGGCATTAAAGCTACAAAAGCATGCTCTAACATGGTGGAAAGCTTATCAAAGACGAAACCTAGGTAAAGGAGTATTGTCGTGGAAAAGATTCAAGGCAGTTGGAAGGAAACAGTTTTATCCGGTTGGCTACCTTGAGGAGAGATGGTGCAAGTGGTACAACTTGAAGCAGACTTATAACCAAACCGTACAAGAATATACTTCGGAATTTCAGAATCAAGCTATGATTTTGGACTTAGACTTGGGGGATTATGTTATCTACATGAAATATATTTCTGGGTTCCATGAGTATATACGAAAGGAGTTGAAGATGTTTTCGGTGGATACTATCTCCGAAGCAAGTATAAAAGCTAATGCCATTGAGGCGTGCTTAAGAAATCGATTCAAAGGGAAATACTAAGGTGAAATCGGAGGTACCACTTTGTGAAAGGAGGTGAAAGGAGCAAAGAAGAAGGGAAATCTAGTGACAATGAAGGTTTTTCTTGCACCCATTGCAAGCAAACAGGTCACGTTGTCGACAAGTGTTAGGTTAAGAACCCTCATCTAAAGCCTAAAGGGTTGCAGAGGAAAGAAGCCAAGAAGACAGCACTAGTCGCTCAAACTCCAAAAGAAGTCCACGGACTAACGGAACCCAATTCAAAGCTTTCTCTTATGACAGGGGCAAAAGAAAGATCTTCAAAAGATGATCTTAGGGAGCAACTCTTCACAGTAAAGATGCGAGTCAAAACTTCACTAGTTGATGATGTTATTGACCTAGAAGTCGGAAGAATTTACTTTCAAATTCTTTGGTGCGAAGTTAGGTTTGAAGACTTTCAAACATCCAAAACCATACCCTTTAGGATGGCTTCAAAAGGAAGGGGGCTTACAAGTTTCACAACAAAGGTGCACGTTCAAATTTGCTCTAGATGAGTCATATATTGACGAAGTTACATGCGACGTAGTTCCTTTGGATGTTTGTCGGGTGGTACTAGGTAGTCCTTACCTATGGGATAGAGATGCAACTCACACAGAGGGAACAAAAGTACACCTTTACCAAAGATGGAGAAAGTTTTGTGATTCGGGCTATTGATTCTCCTCTTGAGGGAGCAAGTCGATCCACGACCACTCGAGCTAAGTGGTTGGTGAATGCTAGCACGAAGTTCATTCTCCTTGTGATCCGTTCTCTTGAGGAGAAGCCGAGTAGAGTTTGTTTGACAGCCTTGATTGCACAACAAGAAGATGACCTAGAAAGGTTGAAGTTGAAGTACAAGGATTTATTTTCAGATGTCACGGGATTACCGCCAAAGAGGAGTGAGGAGCATGAGATCATGTTGACCGGGGAGAGTTCTCTTCCTAATGTAGGTCTTTATCGCACGACCATAGAGGAGTCTAATGAGATCAAAAAACAAGTCCAGAAACTTCTAGAATTAGGAATGATAGTGCTAAGTGCTTCACCTTGTGGATCAGCAGTGTTGTTGGTTCCAAAGAAAGATGGAGGCTGGCGCATGTGTATTGATTATAGAGCATTGAACAAGATCACAGTCAAGAATCGTTATCCTTTACCTAGGATAGACGACATGATGGATAAGTTGGAAAAAGCTCGAGTCTTTACAAAGTTAGATTTCAAATTCGGATATCACCAGATGAGATTTCGAGAAGATGATACATGGAAAACTGCTTTCAAAACCAAACAAGGCTTGTTCGAATGGTTGGTGATGCCTTTTGGTTTGTGTAATGCTCCAGCAACGTTTATGTGTTTGATGAATGATTTGTTACGACCTTTTATAGAAGATTTTGTGATTTTTTACTTGGATGATATCCTCATATACAGCAGAACTTGTGAAGAGCATCTCGTTCACGTTGGGAAGGTGTTTAAAGTGTTACATGAAGGCCAACTGAAGTTGAACGTAAAGAAGTGTTAGTTTGGAAAGGAGGAGTTAGTATACCTCGGATTTATTGTTGGTGGTGGACAACGGAAGATTGATCCAAGGAAGGTTGAAGTGATCACTAAGTGGCCTAGACCTAGTACTGTAACTGAAATCAGGAGTTTCTTAGGGGCTTGCACCTACTTGCGTAAGTTTATCCGGCATTTTTCAAATATTGCAAGACCATTACATGGTTTGACGGGAGCTAAGGCAAAGTTTGAATGGCAAAAACCCATGAAGACGCTTTTCGAGATACTAAAAAGAAAGATTTGAAGCACCGGTGTTGGCATTGCCTAACCTACAACGTACTTTTGAAGTTGAGACCGACGCTTCTAACTATGAATTGGGAGGAGTGTTGTTACAGGATGGTAAACCAGTGGAGTACCATTCAGAATTTTTCTCAGGTGCTATTAAGAACTACGCACCTTATGACAAAGAATTTTATGCTTTATATCAATGTATCAAACATTGGTGAGTGTACCTCTTAGGTAAAGAAGTAGTGGTACATTCTGATCACAAACCGTTGGAGTATCTACATGCACAGACGAAACTACAACAAGCCCGACACATGAAGTGGATGTCTTAATTGATGACTTTCAATATTCTCATTAGGTACAAGAAGGGAGTAACAAACAAGTTGGCAGATATGTTATCTCGGCCTCCAGTTCGAGCATTAATGGTGGCCATGAGAATTCAACCAATTGTCCCACAAGAGTATGCGGAGTCATACACATCCAGCAAAGACTTCAAGAAGGTGCTAGAAGGTGTAAAGAGTGGTTTTAAAAGCGAGTATGAACTCCGAGATGGATTGTTATACAAAGGTCAGTTACTTTGCATACCGGAAGACGGAGATCGTTTGATGGTTGAGAGAGGCACACACTTCCCGAGTTCTTTGGACACTTTGGGATGAATAAAACTCTACTTAACCTCCGGCGTTATGTCTTTTGGCCGAAGATGCAATATGATGTGGCTAAGTTAGTTAGAGGGTGTAAGTTGTGCAAAAGCACATCTAAACCTTCCAACAAAAACGTGGGTTATATCTACCATTACCGGTACCATCAAGGCCTTAGGAGAGTATTTCTATGGATTTTCTTGGTGGGTTACCGAAGACCAAGTCTGGTCATGATTACTTGTTCGTTGTGGTCGGCCGATTCAGCAAGATGATTGCATTAATTCCATGTACGAGACGGTAACTGAGCCGTGCAAGAAATCTCTTCTTTGAGCACGTGTGGAAGCATTTTGGTTTACCTACTTCGATTATTTCGATAGGGATAGTCGATTCCTTAGTCACTTTTGGGATTCTTTATGGAAGATGATGGACACTAGGTTGAAGAAGAGTACAACTTTTCATCCACAAACAGAGACGGACAAACGAAGTGGTCAATAGGACTATGGTTCACATGTTAAGGGGATATAATTCTAAGCATCCTAAAACTTGGGATGAGAGTTTACCGTATCTACGCTTTGCTTTCAATAGAGCAGTTCACACGATTCTTGGGAAATCTCCTTTCGAGACGTGCTATGGTTACTTACCACCTAGTCCTTTCGATCTAGTATTTTCTAGTGACACCTCAATGGGGGCAAGGAAGGAAGTGAACGGCAAAAGACACAAAAGTTCTTGGAGAAGATATCTCAGATTCATGCGACCGTTGAAGCGCAACTAAAGAAGTCACAAGCCAAATACAAAGCAAAGCATGACAAGCATCTTGTACCTTGTAATTTCGGTGTTGGTGACTTGGTATGGTTAAAATTAGGTAAGGAACGACTGAAGGGGGAAGGTAAGAAGTTGAAACCATTGAGGCATGGACCATTTCGTATTCTCGATCATATTGGTGACAATGCCTTTCATCTAGATCTTCCACCTTATCTAGGGATGTACTCGGTAATAAATGCCGAATACTTGAAGTTGTTTGAACCACCATTACTTGATGATGACAGCGATGACACTATGATCTTACCACGAGTAGAAGACTTATGGTTTGATAGAGAGGAACCACTCAAGGAAGACTGCATATTGGAGCGAAGAGTGACTAAAACACGACAAGGAGTGAAAGAAGCTTTTCTAATTGGATGTAAGGGTCAAGTTCCTAGCAAGGCTAAGTGGTTTAACAAGGAAAAAGGGACTCTCGAGTTCCCTAACCTTCATTTTTAACTCTCACAGGAGTTCAAGTTCTTAAAAGGGGGGACCCATGATACAGGTGTATCTGTACTCCTTTAGGGAACTTAGTTAACCTCAAGCTAAGTTGAGGGAAGAAACCTATTCTAGGCATGAATCCTTGTTTAGGCGGGAATTCCTAGTTAGGGAAGAGTTTTGTTTTAGGAAATACTCTTAGTTTAGGAAATAGATTCCTAATAGAAGTCCTTGGTCGGCTGAGTACGATGAAGGCTATAAATAGAGGGCTTTGGCTAATATCTAAGGATATACAGAAACTAGGCACAGAAAACCTAGAGAAAGCTTACGACAATACTTGTGCAAGCTTAGCAAACAATTTAAGGTTAATCCACTGTTTAGAGAAGATTGTGAGCGTAACAAAGAGAGAATTGTAATCGTTTTCTTGTTCATAATATAAGAGAAGATATTTTCTTTGAATTACTACTTGTGTTCTGTTTTCTAAGTTTCTCGTCTATTATTATTCTGAATTCCGCCTTTATAGTAATAGTTACCAAGGTACAGAGATCAACACGTATCAGTTCCCCATATTCATCATTTCCACGGATATACAAACTATGTCATTCATTCATTCAACATACAAAACTGTATCATATTATGAAAAATGGATTCTTCAATTGATGTTAACAAAAAGTATGAGTATTTGATACAAATGTATTCTAAGTATCACAACAAACTAGTGTACACATTATAAACATACTTGGTTCCTAAGTTCTTCTAACTTAAATCACTATAAGGAGATACTACATAAACTTACAAATCTTGCAGCTGCTAAGGGACCTAATGGCTGCTACTTTGTTCTCCAACCTTAATTTCTGATCTCATAACACAACATCATTCAATCAACCTGCGAACAAAGCATCACGAGTTCTTCCAATCAGATAACCAGTTAGCTTGTAAAGATTGAGTCAAAAACTAATAAAGAAATAATATGATGTATAAGTACAAGCATGCAAAATCTGTGGAAATGATGAATATGGGGAACTGGATAAGTTTCCATTGTCTCTAATCCTCCTTCCAATGACCTAAGTTAAAACAATGATACATCAAAAGCTTGCGCATATAATTGGTATTCTGTAAACACATTTAATCTGCACAAGAATTTGGGGATCATCTTGTAATCCAGCTGAAGTCATCCAAATCCTAAATTACGCTGGATTCTGTGATATCATTTTAGGTCTGCACTAGCATCTTGTAAGCATAATACACAAAACTATCCCCTAAAATTTTTCTTGTTTTATTTAGTACAAAACATTCACCAAAATCTTGAGTCTTGACTATACTAAAAACGAAACTAAGAACTGGTGAACTACTAAATAATTTAAGATATATGACATACCATCAGTCATCTTGGGCTCGATGTTGGAAACATCTTTATCATCATTCACATGATCATAACCATAGCGAAGCTTCCATGAATGAGTCTGCTCAACCGTAGAGAGTTCACAATACACTGAAAAAAACCAAGTAATTTGCTATCAAAGTAATTCACAATATTGGGCAAAAAGTTAGAATGTAACACAGTCAATGCCCTGGAATTATCTTTACCAATTAACAATCAATGCTCATTCAAAGTCAATGCACATTTTTAGTCAAGAGCTTATCTTTAAGAGCTTTGAGAGATAGTTCCAGGTTTGACAAAAGTGTGAACTGCACAAATAGAAAAAAAAAGACCATATAAGTTAAGACAGCTGTTATGAAGACCGAATGGCGTAATGAATAAAATGCAAATGATAATGTAACGAAGATCACAATAAAGACTTACCGGAGTAAGGTCACCAACAACATAGTCCGTAGCAACAGCACGAACAACATAGTACCTCAAAAGAGAAAGATTAATATCCATAATTTTGAACTAAATATGATTAGCATAAGCAAAGGAAGTGTACTTACCATGGATTGATACTCCCACGGGTGGCTACTACCGCTTCAATTGACCTGCACTGCAGTCACCTGCGCAATAAAATACAACAGAACCCAAACCACACACATTCATAAAGAAAAACTGATTATATTAATACTGTCGGTTCACATAGATACATTACGATTCAAAGTTTTTTAAGCACAACTGCCTGAGAGTCTTCCTTATGCACAACTGCATAAGAATCTGCCTGAGAGTCTTCCTTATGCACAGCTGCATAAGAATTTATATGTTAGCATGCTAAGCACATGTACAAAAGTTTTTCAAAAAAAGCAAAAAAAGATAAAGCAACTACCTGAGAGTCTTCCTTATGCACAGCTGCATAAGATTCTATATGTTAGCATGCTAAGCACATGTACAAAAGTGTGAACATATATAAGCAAAAAAAGATGAAGCCATATGTGTTGTTAATAAAGTAATTATCGAGCATTATATACGATGGCTGAGATATCTCCAAAAAAGTAAGTCGACCACCAACCAGACTAGTCATTTATGATGCACTTCTTTGGATGAAGCACGTACCCTCCAATTCCAATATCTTGAAAGGTTGAAAAAAACTTGTTAAATTTCAGGAGGACTGGTTCATTTGGGAGGAAAATTTTGTCCAACATCACCTTTCCAAGATTAGATGGTACAATACAGCCGTGACACATACGTCCCATGGAACCAGTGCACAACCTACCAACAACAATGACTTCATCATCAAGGTTCAACAATGAACATAGAGGCATTTTAGTACCTGCTACTGATGATCGAGCTGGTGAAGGTGTTTGAGCGGGTGAAGGTGTTTGAGCACGTGTAGATGTTTGAGCAAGTGAATCATTCTGAATAGGAAAAGCTGCGTGACGTTGTGAACAACTGTTGTTGTTTGATGCAACAACTGAACCTGGCATTGCAGTTTGAATTTCCTTCACAATGTTACATACTGATCCTAAACCCGTGATCAGAACCTCCACCTTGGTACTTAGCTCCTCCAACTGATGCTCAACAGCTCCATCCTTGGATTTCAATTCTTGTACTTTGGCACGCGCAGGAGCAGAACAATCATATTGTGTACGAGTAACAGGACCAATAGCACGAACCCGTCCTCTACATTCCTTCCCAAAAGCTTTTGTCACTACATCTATGCCTGGTATAGGAATACCCGCAGCTTTTTACTGGTTGATATCTTCTTGCACCTTCTTAAGCTCATCCTGCCATGCTGAGCATAACAGTGCATGTGTCAGATATAAAATATATAAATGACTAGTAGATAGTATACATATGATTACTAAAATTCAGATGAAACACAATATGACTCACAAAGTGTTTTTGCGCACTAGGTAGAATTTCCCCTCCCTCTTGAGTATGAGCTTTAATCCACACATCAGAGGTGGTGATTTCCACATCAGGATTCTCGCGCTCCTACCAATATAACGAGTCGATTTGTATTAATCAATCTAAAGAAGGATAATACTAATCGTAATGGACATATTTTGAGATTCATATCACCAAATCAATATACATAGCGATTCGACTTTGACCAAAGAATGAGGTTTACGACCGGAGGTGTGAGAGTGATCATATAGCTGTTGCTTCCTCTTGTGCTCAGCTCTACTTTCTGTTGTTTAACAGCGTTTTCATTCAAACAGAATTATATCCACTCCTCTTTAGGTACACCAGAAGGAATATGTGCAATCCTTTCCTCATGAGTTGGATAGGGATCATAATAAGCATATCGTAACTCATGCTTGTGTCTCCTCCATATAGGAGCCATCGACTTAACCATGCCAATCTTACAAGGATCGGGTAAAGGATATGTTTTCTGAGAAAATAGAGTTATTTTGAATGTATGTAGAGCTAGCTAATACATAATAAATTTATGTCATCATTTTAGCGACCAAACCAGTATGGAAAGAATCGAATCATTACAAAAAACAAAATATCTTAATAAAAAGTGTGAACAGAAATCATATTTGTACCTGCAGTTCCTTCCAAATATCATCTTTGTAAGTATCGGGCACATGCTTCCATGTTTTAAATGAGATGTAGACATGAGTACGAGTCAAGGCGCCTTTCAGGTGGCCGTATGTTGTTGCATTTGCGGAAATGGGAAAACCATTCTCATCTACTTCCACTGCTGCCATAATAACTTGCAAAATAACAACCATGTTCTATGTGAGAAAGAAGTTAAACCTATAACAGCTAGCCTTTGTCACTATCCACATAAACATATCAAACAGAATCTATAAAGAATGCACAAGTGATAACACAAAAATTAGGAGAAAAGAGAACAAACAGAACATATAAGATAATCCGCAAGTGATAAAACAAAATTTATCATTGTCACATGTCAGAAAAAGATCCCTAATCACACAGAGCTTTAAACCACAGAATCGACACCTATAAGCTTATCTAAACTCTCATTGTCGGTAAGAGTTGACTGATAAATACTAGAAATTTCAATATTATATATAGAGGAAGTCAATCCTTGCGATGAATACAACACCAAAGACCACCGTTTTTAGAATGCATCCTTTGAGTAGAAAAATTGTGTCGCTACAGATGCAAGAATAAATGGCTCATCCTTAATTCCATCAATGCTTTTCATCTTGGACAAGTTAACAAGTTAACCTTTATTAATTTTGTAATTGCATCAACCTTAGACCCATTAGTCTTGTCTTCAACCTTCACCCAATCACAATAAAATACAGTTTCTTCAAATTTCATAAAATTCAGCTTGATAATCTTCCTAATGACTCCATAATAGGTCATTTCCGTTTCCTTGTAATTTGTGTCCGTGGACTTCGCTCTATAACTTGTAATAGATTTCATCGACACACCATTTTTTTGTGACACAACCAACCCCTCGTAATCTTCAGCACAGAAAGTAAATCCATTCACTTGGTATATCTTATACGACTGCGCCTTGAAGAGAGGTCCATGCTCTAGTCGCCAAAGTGTTGAGTTTGCTTCATTGGCTTCTAACAACTGCAAGAGAACATGTGGGAAATCAAGATAATTAGTAAAATATGAATTTTAATTACATAGATTAGAGAAAGAGAGTCAAGGTACATAATTTAGGCTAATATGTTACCTCTTCGCGTAACCACAAAAGAAAACTCTTTGAGGGACAGTTTTTCTGACCAGTAACATAGGATTCATACTTCTTACAATTAAAAGATAATTCAAAACAATTATATCGATAGACATATAACAGCTCAAAGGTGTAAAATTAAAACTCTTTGCAACCATCGTACTTAAAACACTTAAAGGTGTAAAATTAAAAATATGTACCTTTGCCAATCATCTAATCCATTATACTTGGAGAGAAGCCATTTGCGAGCTTGTTCAAACTGCACCTGAGTTAGAATAATAACCCTAGATTTACTTAAAGGCATCTCATCAGCAAACTCATCGTCATCATCAAAAAATGCCTGGCGAGTATGCTTATGAGTACCATCACCATCCTTTGACATGCCATCCATGCCATACAAGCTTGCTTCTCGCAGCGTATACCCTCTTGCGATGCACCCATCAATATACCTTTTATTGTGCACCAACCCTTTGAAACCTTTCATTAACCTAAAAAGTAGCAATTAAACAACAAAGTCTCGTTAGGACATGACAACACTCAAGCTATATGCATCAAACAACATTATCAATTACTCAAGTTCTAGACATTACTCAGGTTATAGACATTAAACAACAAAGTCAGTTGTGAAATTTTACCTCTCAAAGGGATACATCCACCTGAATTACACCGGACCGGAGATTAAAGCTTCATCTGCTAGATGAATCATCAGGTGAATATTGATAACAAGGAACGACGGAGGAAAATATTTCTCCAAAACACAGATTGCTTCTACAAGGTTGGTTTCTGCTTTTAGCAGATGTTCTCGGTTTACAACCTTCGCGCACAAAATGTTGAAAAAGATGCTGATCCGGAGAAGAGAAACTCGTATCTCTTTAGGTAGCGATGTTGCAGTATGAACCAGCAACGGAAGTAAATATTGCATTACTACATGGTAATCATGAGATTTAAAATTCCTTAGCTCCGGAGGATTAACACTGACGCAGTTGCGAATATTTGAAGAGAAACCGGAAGGCACCCTTAGATTCTTCAAAACTGTACAAAAGTCAATTTTCTCCTTCTTCGTCATCTCAAATGATCCTTTTTCCATTGTTGTTCTACCAGTCTCAGCATCCTCTTTCAACCACAACTTCTTTCTTATCCCCATATCTTTCATATCTTGACGTGCAGCCGGACTATCTTTTGACTTGTTGTTTCCCATCATAGTATTCAGAAGATGCTCCATTATATTCTTCTCTGTGTGCATGACATCTATAATATGGCGAATCGCATTTGAACCCCAATTGGGAAAATCAAAGAGAATAGATCTTCGGGTGAACAGAGAATGGTCATTAACCTCATCTTCAACATTGGCGTCATCTTCAAGTTCTTGAAAATAGATAACATAAGTACAAAGGTCAAGTTACTGAATTTCAAACCACACCAATGACATTGAGAAGAAACAGGGTAAAGCAGAATCGGTAGATATGATCGAAGGTGGTACAATCTCCTCATCGTGTAGATCAATCCATATTTCACAAACGATTCAATATAGGTTCAAATATCTTAACTTATCTTTAAACAAAGTTTAAGCTAAACAAACAACATAGCTCAATCTAATTAATAAATTATCTTTTTAATCACATCAATTAATGGAAAACCCATCAATACCAATTTATTATATGCTTGATTTATGATATTTCTCATTACAAGATTCATAGTGAATTACACAGTTCAATATAGTAAATCACTAGAATAGTTAGAAGTTATGATTAAACAAATAAAATCGATCTTCGCTTCTCTTTATCCACCAAATCAATTCAACTACAAGCTCAAACCAACTTTTGAAGTCAATCAACTGGAAGCAATATGAACATCAAAAAAGATTGAAAAAAAATATGGGTTCATGGGAATTCATTGAACATAATGTACTAAAGCTTACTAGACCAGCTTCAGAGAAATGAAAATTTCTCAGCAAATCTGAAGAGCCAAAGAAATTAATTTCCGAGCAGAACAACACCCTCCTTACCATTGGTTTTTAATTCGCAAGTGGGTCTGCTTTGAATTTCTACTCGTTACTCCATCAATTCGTAAACATATTAAATATTCAAAGAATGTAAATCATAAAAACATGAAGGTGACAAACCAAGCCCACAGTGTAGAGATGAGCAAAACTGGAAATCATCATCGCAGATTCAATCATTCGATGATAACACAATCTTAATGAACGCGAAATTGGGGGATAAAAAAAGGAATTGGGGGATATAAGAAAAGGACAAAAAGTGGATCCAGATATCAATTCGGGGTCACCCCTTATCTAAGTATTTTAGGTAATACCTAATCTACCCCTTACTAATCAGGATTAGTGATTAATAATAATTAGTAAAATCATAAGATTTTTTATGAATGATTAGTGTGTGTTTTATTTGAATTTGGGTTAGTGAGGTGAGAGTAGAAGGAGGGAAAAATATTTTGAGATAGAAATTTTTTTGGGAATGATTGTGAAGAGAGAATTGCTGCTGCAGAATCTTTAGCTCAACTACAACAAGGAGCATATCTTGAATCTTCGGCTAACGACAACAACTCTCAATTGCAACTATTTATTGAGCCAACACCCTTGAATGCTGATTTTGACGAGTATGGAGAGTTTCTTGAAGAACCAACACAAGAAAGTAAACTTGCACAACATACTAGCATCTCCAACACACAGGTAAAGCTGCTAAGATGTCGAAAAATCGTTTTCTTTTTTCTTTAAACCCGCCATTTTTTCCACTGAAAAACCTCGGTGCCGGCATGGTGGTTGTATGAATTTCATGTCGGTAGTCAAGTTACCGGCATGGTATGCAAACTAAGACCATGCCGGTAGTAAGGGTACCGGCATGGTATTCATACTACGACCATGCCGGTAGACCGATATCCCCCATTTTGAATATTGATCCGGCATATCATTCTTCTAATCAACTATGCCGGTACTCAGTTAACCTTTTTACCTACCAAGGAATATACTTCGGAATATGCAACCGACATGGTTCAATTGATAGGTTACCATGCCGATACTGCATGAAAAACATACAGGAAACAGTACCATCCCAAACCTAAAACCGACATTGACACTTAATAAATATCAACGCCGGAACTAGGTACCGGCGTGGTATCATCAATATCGATAATGCCGGCACCGAAACCGGCGTTGTTCAGTTACAATTTTTTAATGCCGGCACCTACAAAATAACAAGCAGAAATAAATGTTTTCCAAAGCTAAATTCCGGCATTCAATATCAAATATATTCAATGCCGGAATCGTGTACCGGCTTGGGACAATCGATTACGAGGATGCCAGCACTCGTGCTTCCGGCGTTGTTTTCTAATGAAAATTTTATGCCGGAATAGTTAACTTAGACTATGCCGGAACAATGGTCGAGCATGCCGGTAGGGGTTTCCGGCATAGTGTTGTAATTTTGTTTGGAACTAATTTTCATTCGATCTTTAGGTGGTGACATATATTGATCCAACAAATGTAAAGCCGCTTTATCGGGATACGTCGGAATACTAGAAAATCCCTCCGGTATGTGGCCAAAGAATACTTTTCACCTAGTATCTTGAACTTTACAAATGGATTGCTAGTAATGAACCTTCTAATGAATGCGAAATTGTTCTTATGTAGGGAATAACAGATCGAAAGGAAGCAATCACTTGGGCTAAAGATACGGCTCTTAAGAACATGTGTGTGTTGGTGAGGAATACCGAAGGTTCAAGAGGCGTTTTGAGATGGCTTGCGAGAGAAGTGGGAAATACAAGGAGAAGAATAGCCACAAGAGAAAGGATTATGTATTTCCAAAGAAGACTAATAGGGTATACAAGACTCGTACGAGGAAGAATAATTGCCCGTTTAAGCTTGTATTCCGTTTAAATGACATAAACAATTGGGATTGTGAGGTTTTGTGTGGTTGTCATAACCACCGGGATCCGAAAGATTTTGTTGGTCACTCCTTAGTTGCGAAGCTAAAACCTGAAGAGTTCGAGGATGTAAAGAGATTGACCAAATCACTTATCAAACCGAGACAAATTCTCAGAGGCTTCAAGGAAAAGGATGAGACTAACGTGTCTTCTCTACGTACAATTTATGCCGCAAAAGCAACTATTAGAAGGGTGGAATGTGAAGGGAGGAGTGTTATGCAAGAATTTGAGAAGATAGTTTGGGATCACAACTACACGCGTATCATTAAAAGAGGGCCGGACGAGAAACCCCTTCAAATATTCATTTCGCATCCTTTGCTCTCACAATTGGCAAATACATGTTGTGGTGTTCTTTTGATGGATTGCACTTACAAAACAAACAAATACAATATGTCATTGTTCAACATCGTGGGGCAAACCTTGGACAAGGTAATATTCACATTGGCTTGGTGCTTAATGGAAAACGAGAGGGACTATAATTATCATTGGGCATTACGACAATGGAAATTGGTCTTCCGGGAAAATCAACTTTCGAGGGTCATCGTAACCGATAACGATGACGCATTAATGAAAGCAATATCCGACGTCTTCCCGGACGCACAAAATTTCCTATGTACATATCATATATGTCAAAATATCATAAAAACTTGCCATGCCTTGTTTGAACCCGCAAAGGCGGATATTAAGAGGAGAATGATGGTACAACTAGAGGAAGATGTTCGAAAGAACAAACTATCCCCCGGAGAAGAAGAAGATGAGAGAGGCAAGATAAAGGAGCGAGTGGACAAAGAACATGCGGAAAATCATAAAAAGTGGTTGGAATTTCTAAGATATTTGGAGAAAGTTTCTTGGTCTCTTACCGAGGTTATGCACGAAAAGAGATTGGAGAAGTTTATTGCCGATTGGAACGAAGTTTATCCGACTGTCGTCTGGTATTGTCAGACTCAATGGTTGGATAAGTTCAAGGAAAAATTTGTGCGTGTATGGACAAACCGGTATAAACACTTCAAGAGTGAATCAACTAGTGCATCTGAGGCCGCTCATGGGAGATTTAAAGATCTCATCCAGTCCGGTCAAGGAAATATGGTTACGGTCACCGAGGCAATGAAACAATACTTTAATCAAGATATCAATAGGATCAAGGATGCTTTTGAGAAAAGCTCGATGGAAAGGATGACTCAATTTCTTCGTTATGGTAAGTTGCTCCAAGGAATAGAATTCAACGTATCTCATTGGGCAATAAAACATATGATGAGACAAATGGAATATGAGAAAAATTACGGAAAAGCGGGTGATGTGTGTATTTGTCCTGACATGTCTTCATTGGGGCTTCCGTGTCGTCATATGCTTGTGAAGTATGAAGAAGTGATACCTATTGAGGTTATTGATCCGTTTTGGAAGCAACTATCTTTCGACCCCCCCCCCCCCTTCAGAGATCCCGGGCAATCTCCATGGGATACGAACGAAGCAAAGGAATTCTTCGAAGCTTACTCACGTGGCACCTCGGTAAGCCGACAAGTCTTGTTGAGCAAACTAAGGCTAATTATTCGTCCATGGATCGCACAAAGCAAAGATCCAAGAAAGGGAGATCCAATAGGTAGACCACAAACTAAAACAAAAAGGAAAAAACAAAGGGTAGAATTGAAAGAAATGACTCAACGTAAAGAAGAACAAGCGGCAAGTAAGAAACGAGATCTAACCGCGTGTGAGATTTCGTAACAAAGGTTCGTGGAAGCACAAGTTCCAAACAAAAGAGGTAGGCCAAGGAAGGAACCGCTAAGTCAAAAAAAAAAATGAAGGAATCCGTATCCACACCAAAAGCCAACTCATCGGAGGTTCCAAAGAAGAGGGGTAGGCCGCTGCATAAGCTAGAGTCGATTGTCCATTAACCTTAGGTTTTTCACGGAACCCTGTAGGTTAACGGCTTGAAGACTTCATTGGGATTGTGAAGCCATACCCAACTATTTTCTCTGTAGTTGTTGTTCTGATCTTACTTCTTCAATCGTGATTGAGTATTATCTTTGTTAAGATTTGCTTGAGATTTATCTCCGATAGGTAAGATTAAAAGTAGTCACAAACATCTTCGTATCATCGTTTGTGATTCCACAATATCTTGTTTCACTACCATATGATTAAGATTATTGTGAGTTGATTGATAATACTAGGTTGTTCTTCGGGAATATAAGTCCAGTTTATCAATTGGTTCCTGTGCACCTTGATTTATCAAAAGACGAAACAAAACTTGTAGGTATTTCTGTGGGAGCAAGATTTATCTATTCTAATAGATTTTTCTGTGTAAGAAAGATTTGTTTATCAAGTCTTCGACTTTGGGTCGTAGTAACTCTTGGTTGTGAGTGAGATCATCTAAGGGAATCAAGTGCGCAATATCCTGCTGGGATCAGAGACGTAAGGAGTGCAACTGTACCTTGAATCAGTGTGAGATTGATTAGGGTTCAACTACATTTCAGCCCGAAGTTCATTGGTAGTAGGCTAATGTCTGTAGCGGCTTAATACAGTGTGGTGTTCAAAACTGGAATATGTCCCGAGGTTTTTCTGTATTTGCGGTTTTCCCCGTTAACAAAATTCTGGTGTCTGTGTTATTTATTTTCCGCATTATATTTTGTTATATAATAGAAATATCACAGGTTGTACATTAAGATCAATCAATTAGATAATCCAACCTTTGGTTGTTGATATAAATTGATTGACACTTGAACATTGATTTTTGGTACCGTTCAAGTTATTTCTCCTATTCAATCGGGATCGCAAATTCCTGTTTGCTGATTGCAGATTGAATTGAGAAATTGATATATAAACTCTTTGATATACTTTTCTCTAGATTGAGTCTGACTGTCTAGTTGATTCTCTTGAAAGTATATTGAAGTTTGTCTATTCAGGTTGCCAAACGAAATATTGGGTGTGGTTGTTAGACTCCCATTTTTTCACTATCAAAATGTCATCAGTGTTGTTAATGGCAATTTCGGAGCAATAAAATGGACAACCAGAAACATAGTCATGGATATTCTAAAGATTTTATCGTCTTATAATAGTTGGGAATGCACTTATGTGCATAGAGATGTAAGCCATGTGGCTCGTGCATTAGCAAAACATGGTATCTTAGATTATCAAATTCTAGAAATGTCTTTTAACTTCCCTTCTTGAATAACAGAATGTATCCATAAAGATGAACAAGTGTAATCTTTTCTATAAATAGTAAATCACCTTTCGTATTAAAAAGAATAAATTAAACGAGATTCTTGGATTCTCAGTACAGGCCGAGTTAAAAGAGTAATGAAGCCTAATTTGATTGGGGGCCAAACATTTTAATTGGGGGCCAACAAATTTTATTTGCACCCCAAAATTATCAGGGCCTATTAATCCGACTATGAAAATACTATTTTACCCTTACCTAAAACTAAACATTAAAAATAAGTTAACCTTAATTAAAAACCTTAATTAGGCTTCTCTTCTTCATCTTCCTCTCCTCCCCGTTCTCTTCTCCACCACCACCATTAACGACTATTTGAAGAAATTTTTTTTCTTCAACCGATTCATCGCGTAATCGTCGCCAAAAATCAAAACCCAAGAAAGCTATGTTTCCAATTAGAAGATATGTGAACTTAAACCCACCTTGGATTCGTTAGTATCGAAATTTCAGTGTAAGAGTCGTTAGTATCGAAATGAAAACCCCTAACGACTTTTCATTTGCATGCGGATTCTATGAAAAATCGTTAGTGTATTAGGATGAAGATGACGACCCTAATTCTGCTACTTCAACATTTTTTTCCCTAGAATAGAGTCGTTACCGTATTAGGTTGAAAATGACGACCCTGTTTTGACGACCCTTTGTTATTGGTTAACGACTCTAGGTGAACATTATAAATGGTTGGTTAGGGTCGTCAGTATATCAGAATATCCCTATGACGACTCAAACACACAAAAACTTGCCTTTTTATACATAGAGTTTGGATTCGAGAGTCGTCTGGGTATTAAACGAATCAACTCACGACTCTAGGTGAACATTATAAACAGTCGTCATGGTTTAACACACCACCTTGACGATTTTTCATCACCATTAAAAGTTGCAGGTTAGAGTCGTCGCCATGTGTGTCAACAGTATGACGACTCTTTAGGGTCGTTGGCGTATACAACACCCGACTATAACGACCCTCACTCTGAGTAGTTCCATAGTGACCATCAATCGACCCCTTGGAGCACCATTCAGACAATTTCAAGAGTATATGAGGTTTACCTGATTGTTTTGAGGTGCGGGTTCACTTGAATCACTCATTTCTAAAAACCCTAGTTTGGCCTCTCAAAACTACTCTTTTTCTTCTAAAAAAAAAATCCAAAACTAAAATTTCCCCAAATTTTAATCCCAAAACCTGATTTTTATCTAAACAAAATTATCACACTAATCAACTTAACTAAATCTTAAAACTAATCACTCAGGGGCATTTTAGCCATTTAGAAACTATTTTTATAAGGGGTGACCCAAATTAGGATTGGGTGACCTTTTTTGTCCTCTAGTGCTTGGCCCCCAATTAAAATGTGTGGCCCCCAATCAAATTAGGTAATGAAGGTGTCCTTGAAGATAATATTTCCAAGTATCTAATCCTACAACCAAGAGCATATAAAACCAATAGATTTGAAGAGATTCTAGAAGAGGTTAAAGAAATGAGTTTCCCTGATTCATAAACCACATTTGTCAGCGCAAGACATGGATTGACATTAATGTCGGAAGCCAATTAGAGAAAAAAAAAATGATGTTTACAAGAGTGGGGTTGGTCTGAGGATCAAATTCATGATGGTGTTTTGAGATGGTAGCAAAATGTCCAAACCTTTATTACTCAGATGACACTTTACAAATAGGTCCAACTTTGAAATTCTCCACGTGTACTAATCTCGCCGTTTATATAACAGATCAGCAATTACGATCAATCATCCAACTAAAAAGAAAGAAAAAAAGGAGAGGTACTCCTAACCAGATAGAAGTTATCCCCATGACTAGATAATTTGTGCACGCATTTGCCCACATACATCTGCAACTATCCTTTGCCGTCATGAACAACATTCAAAAAAGTTAGAAATATTTAGTAACCAAATAAGAATTGGAAATAAAATGCTACCATTTTTAGGGACGACCCCGAAAGAATTAGGGGCGACACAAAAGACAAAATAGATTGAAAATACTTGTATACCCCTTCATAATCGGTAGTTTAGGTTTTTTTTAGCTACCGATTGCAAAATCTCATTTTTGGGACAACTCTATATTCGGTAGTTATATGAACTATTTTGACTACCGATTATAGGCTCAACCAAATTAGAAAAATAGAGGATTTTTGCAAAATCTCATTTTGGGGCAACTCTATATTCGGAAGTCAGGATACCTTCATTTACTACCGATTATAGGCTCAACCAATGCAGTTGAAAAAGCTCGGTGCGGGCATGAATACAATGCCGGTACGCTATACATGGGGTCTGGGGGGGGGGGGGGGTCCGGGGGGGCGTAGCCCCTCCCGGCTGTGTTCGAAAGTTATATGAACTATCTTGACTACCGAATATGGTTGGATATTTGCAAAGAGAGTCACTGTATAATCGGAAGTCATGATAACTCTTCCTTTCTTACCGATTATAGGCTCAACCAAAATTCAAAAAAGAGGATTTTTGCAAAATCGATTTTGGGGCTACTCTATATTCGGTAGTTATATGAACTATTTTGACTACCGATTATGGTAGGATATTTGCAAAGAGAGCCACTTTGTATAATCGGAAGTCATGATACCTCTTCCTTTCTTACCGATTATAGGCTCAACCAAAATTCAAAAAAGAGGATTTTTGCAAAATCTCGATTTTGGGGCTACTCTATATTCGGTAGTTATATGAACTATTTTGACTACCGATTATGGTAGGATATTTGCAAAGAGAGCCACCGTATAATCGGAAGTCATGATACCTCTTCCTTTCTTACCGATTATAGGCTCAACCAAAATTCAAAAAAGAGGATTTTTGCAAAATCTGATTTTGGGGCTACTATATATTCGGTAGTTATATGAACTCTTTTGACTACCGATTATGGTAGGATATTTGCAAAGAGAGCCACTGTATAATCGGAAGTCATGATACCTCTTCCTTTCTTACCGATTATAGGCTCAACCAAAATTCAAAAAAAGATAAAGGATTTTTGCAAAATCTGATTTTGGGGCTACTATATATTCGGTAGTTATATAACCTAAATTCCCTACCGATTATGGTAGTATATTTGCCAAAGGTCTACTTTAATCGGGAGTCAAGATAACTTTATTTACTACCGATTATAGGATAGTCAAAATTCAAAAGATAAAGGATTTTACTTTATATTCGGAAGTTATACAAACTAAATTTACTCCCGATTGTGGATTAACTACCGATTGTATAGTTATCTACCGATTGTAAAGGGTAGTTTGGTATTAAAAAAAAACGCCCCGAAAATAACCTACCGATTGTGAAATAACCTACCGATTATGACAGTTTTTGTCGTTTTGTGTCGCCCCTAATTCTTTTGGGGTCGCCCCTAAAGACCCCAGGAATAAAATTTGTACTTGGAATTTTCTTTTCCTGTATTTTTTTTTCCTTTGGCTTCTTCTGTGTGCTCTTGCTTTTGTCAGTGGTGTTTAGCTCTTGTATTCGCTCGTGCTCCTTAATACAATTTTTTTTTGATGATCAGGAAACAAAAAAGAGGGTTTGTCCATGTGCTACAGGCTACAGCAGCAGAGACAAAGGAGTCTATCTTCCAGCACACACAGCTTGAAAAAGTGAAGCCCTATAGGAAGCTTGGAATTATGATTAGGAACCCTCTGATGTAGTTTTTTTTTACAGTGGAAGTAAGAGTGGATTCAATTCTCGAACTTTTATAGAGATTCGGTTCAAGATTAACAAGATAAAATACTAAAGTAAAGTTGTTAAAACAGACCAAAAGATTGATATTGTGATTTTGTGTTCAAGTAGGGTGAAAATCTAGGATTTCGAGATTCCACCGCTATTATGTATACTAGAAAGTTAAATAATTTTCTAAACTTCTCCCAAAAATCTCGAGACGATTTAGGACACAAAGTACGTCTCGGAAGATAAATCTTTTAAACCAATAAAAATTCCCAATTAACTAATAATTTTATTCACCTAATTTGCTTGTCCAAATAAATTTTCTATGATAAACCCAAGCCAAGGACATGTGAAATAAAATTATTAACAATACAAAACAAGAATATAAGGACCATGGAGAAATACTAGAATAGAAAATAATTTAAAACACTCTAGTATACATTATATGGTTTCCTCTCCAATCCTAAAAAATAATTTAGCTACTCATAATCAGTGACGGAATTGGGGGGTGGCTTAGGGGTGTTGCAGCCACCCCCAAAATTCTAAATACAGCTCAATTTTCATTTTTTCAAAGGAATTTTTGTGGGGGAAAAAATAGCCCCCCTTAAAATTTGATTTTTAGCCTACTGTATTCGATTTAGCCCACCTAAATGTTCAATCCTGCTTCCGTCGCTGCTCATAATCGAAAGAGATGTCATAAAAGAAATGATGGTATTCATTTTCATTCAAACTCAAAAGGTCTTACAAAAGAATAGCCGTATTATCCGCTTCTTGTTTTCTTTCGTTCGATTACACAAAGACAATTGAGTAGAGAAACCAAAAATAAAAATAAAATGGAGTACAAGTTTTCTTCTCAAAATCTCAGTAGCCTTCTCCCCCTCTCCAAAAGATGCCCATAACAGTACTGGCTCTCCCCTTTATATGCGACCATCTCCACTTGCCATATTTAGGAAATATCTCGGAACAAGGAAAATATATTGGGGTGTTGTCATTTCCTTGATTAATTTTAAATTCTCCCAACATGCAAACATAGTGACCATCTCCAATAAAGTTAATTTAATTAGGCCTTGTTTGGTAAAATTTATGATTATAGATAATCATAAATGGATAAATGATTTTGATATAATCATTTTTAAAATAAATTTGTCCATACACTTTTTTCAAATAATTGATTATCTTAGAATGATGATCTCAAAAAGGAGAGGAAAGAACATTAATCTAGGATTTTTTTTTAGTCCTACGTAGTTTTTATGTCTCTCTTTTGATAGTTTAGAAAAAATAAAAAGAAAATATTCAACTTGAGTTTGTTGGAAAAAATAATTGATTATAATAAATTTTAAAAACAACTTTTTTCTGTTTATGGAAATAATGGATTTTTTCAATTATGATTAAAATAATCAATTATTATAATGGTTACCAAACACATATAAAATTCATTATAATCTGCATAATGGATTATGGGCTGATAATCAATTAAAATAATGGTTACCAAACAGCCCCTTAGTGTGGTTAGATTATGTTAGATTAAAATCAGATTTTAGATTTTTTTTTTTTTTTTTTTTTTTTTTTTTTTTTTGTGAGTTGAGAAGAAGAGGGGGAGGTTTTGGAGGAAAACTTGGGTTTTTTAGAAATGAGTAATTCAAGTAGGGGAAATGATGTTGGAGAAGGTTCAAGTAACAAAGATGATTGTGTTGATGGTAAGATTATCTTAAATTCTCCCATGGATTGGATATATGTCAAAACACAGAGAAAGAGTCGTCAATGTCGAGGGATGTATACCCCAACGACTCTATAAAGTCGTCAATGTATTGACACAAAAATTGATGACTCAAACCTGCAACTTTTCCAGGTTATGAAAAATCGTCAGGGTAATATGATATACCCTGACGACTCTTAGCTTGGGTCACAAAGAGTCGTTATTTTGTGTGTCTATACCAAGACGACTCTGAAATTTTTTGGGACAGAGAGGTTGTTTGTTTTTCGCCTGGGGTCGTTGACCTTTAAAAAAAGGTCGTCCACAGAGGATCGTTATAGGTTTCTATATTATGTTAACGACTCTAATCTTGGGTAAAAAATATGAAAACCAGAAATATGGTCGTTATCTTGATCATCATATACCCTAACGATTTTTCATGGTCTCTACATGCATATGAAAAAACGTTAGGGTTTAGGCTTGTCGAATTGACGACCCTTTTACTGTAACTGAAATTTTTCGAGCGAAGATTTTTTTTTTTCTTTCTTGGAGTCGTTAATGGAGGAGAAGAGAAGAGTCAAGAGGGTGAGAGGGGAGGGAGTAATCTATTTGTTTAAAACTAGAAATGAATTGGGGCTTATGATTAAGGGTTAATAGGTTCTTAAGATTTATTTTTAGTGAAGGGTAAAATAGTACTTTCACAATTGGTTTAATACGTCTCTGAAAAATTTGGGGTGCAAATAAAATATCAAGACTCCCAATTAATATTTCTGGCCCCCAATCAAACGAGGAAAATCAAATGTTGCAATAGAGATCTCTGACTTGTGGCACCCGTGAGCAAACATGAGTTGAACTCCACGATTATATGGTTAGACTTCCCTTTACGGCATGCAAAAGTGTGTTCACCAGCTGGACCCAAAACATCTCACGTTATGGGGTGATATATCTTCATTAATTAGTGTGCAAATGTGCTAAAGTAGTGACTAATCCATGCGTGCATCTACCACAGCTATTTTGCTAAC
Organism: Papaver armeniacum; assembly: GCA_023531295.1. Classification (NCBI taxonomy): domain Eukaryota; kingdom Viridiplantae; phylum Streptophyta; class Magnoliopsida; order Ranunculales; family Papaveraceae; genus Papaver; species Papaver armeniacum. The sequence continues at coordinate 114,105 of JAJJWW010006529.1, read as the reverse complement.
AAATCTATCTCCACCCTAGTGGTAGTGGGTCCTGAGCAAGGAGGGAAATGAAAGTCTCCAAATTCATTTTGTACTTGTCCTAGCTAGTCTCCAAACCAACCGTGCCATTAAACTGCGCAAGCTGGAGGTCCCGTGATAGATAATCTGGAAAGTACATTAATCAAAGACGTGTGCCATATGCCAATTGCACGGTCAACAATCCAAGCCGGTTCAGTATGCCTTTTCGCAACAAATTACATCAAATGTAGTCATTGAGCTTTATTTTCTAAAAATTCTGCAAAACATAACAACACCATCAAATTGTACAAAATAAGGAGCCGATAATTATAAATTAGGATATAAAAATACCGTGTTTACACAGTCATCACCCTCCCTGAGCTTAGTGGCACCCGTGTTTTTATAAGGTTTTGTGAAACGCAGTACCCATAAATTGCCGATGACAATCGTCCCTCCCTTTATCCTACTATACGCACCCTCCCTCGGTCTCAATTTCACTCTCAATCTTTTAATTTACATTTTTAACTGTCACCATTTTACGAACTTCAGGGCCAGAGGCAGGGGAGGAGTCGCATGGAAGGCTGGGTGTGAAATTGCCCACCTAATCCACCTAACTACCAGGCCCAACTTTGGATATTTCAGTGTAGCAGGAAAACTTGATTACTGAATGTGAATTAATAAGCCAAAAAAAAAGCAGTACTGTTGGAGAAGCCAGGAGAATTGTTGCATGCGCCTTATACGCACAAAGTCACTCATTCACCTTCGAAATGACCGATCCGAAGGCACCGACACCGTTTACCCAATAAGAAGATGATTCAATAGACAACAACGATGAATTAGGTATCGTGCAACGTCGCATGTCCCATCGCTGAATCGAGCTATAAAATTTGGAGGAACCCATGTATTATACATATGAGGCTGCAGAGTAATGGGTCCTCTAGAAATAGTACTATTAGTAGAATAGAAGCATCAATAATTCAAATTCAGTATATGAGGTAGGGGTGAGCATTTGGCCCGTAATCCGCGGATTTAACCGGGACCAACCGTTCATTTGCGGATGAATGACCGGACCGTTCGTTAATGGGTTGGATGCGGATGGAATTTTTAAAATCCAACGGATAACGGATCGGGCCCGGATGCAACCTTGAAAATCCGCTGGACATCCATATCCGTTAAATTAAGGTCATTTATATATTTCTAGAAAATACTATGGATCATTTAGGAATTTTTAAGATGTTTGCTTGGAGTGTTGTACATGACATTTTTATGTTTGTATACATATATAGGATATGTAGGTTATATAAGGAGTCATTTGTGTTAGCTTTATTTTTTTTACTATAAATTTTAACTAAAACAAATCCATTGGATTATCCGCATCCAATCCGTCCATCCGTATATCCATTAGATGCAAATCCGTTGGATATGGATTGGATGCGGATGCCAAGTTTGAAATCCGTAGTGCAATGGATTGGATGCGGATTAGGCGAAAACCGGTCCATACCGGCCCATGCTCACCCCTAATATGAGGTCACAAAGGTGAGAGCTATGCTTTACCGTCAGTCTACTCAGTCTAATCTAAAATATGTGGGCTAGCTTCTGTATTTGTAGTGGAAAAACTTTGAGAAAATGTTTGAGACATAAACTAATAATAGAAGTAAATAAGTAGTAGATCATTTATGGATAAGACCCAGATTTCATTTGTCTAAGAAGGTTGAAAAAATTGTTCAAAAGGTTAAGTGATTGATATTGTGATTTGACAGTAGCATACGGAATCCAATGACACATCAAATCAAATGATGAATCAGTGGTGGGAGACGTTTTGATCGGAAGTGCTACACTTCCCCACTCCCTTCCCCCGGTCCTTTCCCCCATTATGTGTCACCATTTTTAGCCCTTAATTCCTGGATTGAGATTAGCAGGGGGTCTCATTATTATTAGACTTAACCGATAGATGCTTGACACATAGGCGGGGGAAAGCAGTGGGGAAGGGGGTGGGGGATGGGAAGCATTTTCGCGTTTTGCTAGAGCGAAAAAAAATAATACTGGCGGATTCATGAATCCAATTCTTCGGTCACTGCTGCCTCCCTCTATTTATACATACAGAGTAGTGAGCTCTAAAGCAACAAGTCACTGGCCTACAGATGAGGAGGAGAACTAGTGAGCTTAACAAATTCCATGCATCCTCAAATTCAGGCGAAAGCGCCTATTTTCTTCCATCCATCTCGTCTGTTGACTACTGAGTACGCCTGAGTTCATCCTTATTCGAAGTTCCTCATTCTAAGCTAATAATGAATCCTACTTATTCATCTGCGCCTACTGCTAATAATTGTAGTAGTAGTACAAGTCACAGTCAAGCTGAGAAGCGGCGGCGTCAGAGGATTAATTCACACCTCTCCTCTCTTAAGCGCCTAATTCCTCACTCTGACCGAAAGGTACTCTACACATACTGATTCTCAATAATCCATGTATATGATGAGCTCAACATTTTATAAACCAATTGTTCAAAAAAAAAAAAAAAAAACATTTTATAAACCTAGGGTGCATATATTGTGCAGATGGACAAGGGTTTTCTGTTGGGGTGTGTAGTTGATCATTTAAAAGAGTTAAAGAGAAACTTACTGGACGAAAACATCCAGCAAGAGTCAACAATCATCCCCAACGAGTCCGACCAAGTAATTGTTGATCACGTGACGGCCTCAACAACCACAGGCACCACCACCAACAACAATATCAATGACAATGGCAATAGTGACACCAGCAACAGAGGCAAGTACAAGGAAATTTACCTTAAGGCAACTGTCAGTTGTGAAGATAGGCCCGAACTGTTCATGGATCTCATTGAAGCCTTAAAAGGTTTAAAGATGTTAAGAACTATAAGAACAGACGTCGTAACCTTAGGTGGTAGGATCACTCTAAACATAGTTTTGATCAATATTAAAAATCAAGAAAGTAGCAGTAACATAAATGGTTTGGATTCACTTAAACAATCACTTAGAGCTGTTTTGGGGAGAGTTATTACTTCTTCTTCTTCATCACACTGGACATCTACGAGTGGTTTCTCAAGCAAGAGGCAGAGACTTTTGTTCCCGCAACATCACTCCCATTTCCCTTGGTAATTCATTTAGTGAACCGAAGCGGGAAACTATCATAGTAGCAACTCAGGAAATACCAGAAACTAGAATCTAAAGACAGAAACATGATAGTTACGCCTTTTACCAAATAGTGAAGATCAAAGAAGATGTGATCAGTATGGAGTATGATATTGTAATCAGTATAGGGGGTGAACTAAAACTAATTGATAACCGTCTGTAATCAGCTAGAGAGCACAAAAAAATAAAATAGATAGAGAGAGACTCCAAAATTGACTAACGCGAGTCCAGCTAGCTAGCTACCCTTCTCAATGTCACCACCTCTTTTTTACCTGCACAAAAGTGAGTAAATTAAAAATGTACAGCCAAGGCTGATGATCATTATTTGAACTAAGACATGTAGAATATCAACAATTGAACTAAAACATGTAGAATATGTACCCACGCAGGCAAGTATAGTAATAAGATACAGGACACACATAAGTGAAAGGTTGAGAATATGCACTCCAAACTAAAGATTGGATTCTTTCCCCCGGGTCAGATTTTCTCTTATGTTAAAGATTGAATTCTTGACTGGAATACTAACTCAGCAGGCTGGTCTAAAGATGAAGGAGAATGGAATGCTTTTTATGCCTCTATCCTACGGCACATATCATACGGAAAGCTAGATGCGAGAAGATCTTCAGAGGAACTCAACCTAATCCAGGAAACACATTGGCTAGAACATGCTAAAAGCTACAGCCCTACTCAGCATGTTAGGGAGACCGACTTATGTTCTGGCAGTTTCCACCAAATAATACCATGGAACTTAATGTGGCTGTAAAATGGTATCAGGAGACTAATGTAGGAATTATAGCTATCATTCCCAGATTAAAGATGAGGTGGAGATGCTGATCAAAAACAACAACGGCTCAGACTAAAGATGGGGTGGAGATGCTGGGGATGATGCAGGCTATAGATTGGGGACCCTGTCTTGGAATCAGAATATTATTATGGAACCCAGCTGAGCAACCTCATAAAAAATAAATGGAGTTTCATTGAACACTATGCAGTAAAATGTGACTGTAAAACTATGATTAGGTATATGACTCTCAGCTGTACCAAGACCCTTTTATGAACTATATGCAAAGATTTTCTCCTTTGCTTATCAAATTAAAATAAAAAAACTAACATCCAAGTCATAAATAAGTGAGTAGAGTTTCTAAATACCATACCATGTAAATATACGGGTCACTGAGGGCTCTTCTGCAAGATCTCTCAATTGTTGGCCCTTTCAAGATGCTGCAAATCATCCATTATTCATTCATTATGATCACCCACTAGCAAGTTGCATGTAGTATTACACTAGTTAAACATAAAACTACGAAACTGCAAATGCAGCTCTACCCTGTTTAAGGGTAACATAAGACTGAAACTGCAATCTAGAACAAGGGCCATTTGTTTGACCAATGGACCCCTCTTAACAACCTATACAACAAATTTTGTAGGTGAAAGGTTCTAGTTCTGTATAGAAAGAATTCACCTGTCTAGCTATTGCAACCACATTAACCTGTATATTTTTTAAAAATAAAGAGCACCTAGCTTTCTAAATATGCCATAACACAACTGTGTATGGTGTCTTGCTAATTGTTTCCTTTAAAGTTACCATACACACTTCATGCCTACTTTGATTTATGGTTTCCCTCATCTTACTGGAAAGCTCTTACTTTGCCTAGTTGTGCCTGCATTTCCTTATCGACTCCTATATCAAACCAAATAATTCATTAAAGGTATACATCAATCATACTCTCCCATTTCAGTAAAGTCAAGTCACAAACAAAATGCAAAATCTACACAATCCCTTAGAGTTGGATTGACTGATTATAAAGAGAAAATAACAGTAGTGTCGACATGTTCTTAATACTAAAACAACATCTGCATTATGTTCACACAAATGTTATTCAAATTCAAAATCAAACTGAACAAAAATTACCAGTTTATAAGTATATGTATTCAGGGTCCGCATCCTTTTGTAGCTGCTCACGGCTTCTTGTTCCCTCGATTCCATCTGACTCCATTGTTTTTGTATTTTCTTCCCCTAATTCTTTCAATGAAACTAAGGTGTTCTTGTGAGGATATATTCCATAAACCCGATTCTTAAACTTCACAAGCCTTTTTGAGGTAGAAGTTTTTGTGTCATAAATGTTGAGATAGTAGTCATTGTTGAAATGTAAAACACCACCGCTCTTCGTAATGGCTAATAACTCGACACTGTCAATGTCAACCCTACACTCTTTACTCCAACCCAATGACTGACGCACTTCCATGTCATGGTCATCAATCTTCTTTTTTAATAGCCAAACGTCATCAAATAGACAAGCGTCATTTTCGTCATATTGTTTAACAACAAAACACAAAAACCCATTCAAAAGGCCTATTCCAATAGCGTAACAACTTTCTGGTACAGGAGGTAGTGAAAGATGTTCGCAAAACTTCTCCTCAGCCAAATCGAAGGTAATGATATATCGTAATTCAGATTCCAGCCAATAAAGTGTTCCATTGGCAAAGATACCAGGCTCCTCCCAACCAGAGAGAACGGATATTTGAGAAATAAAAAAATTTCTCCAACCTTTTCCTGAGCCTAGAGTGTAAACGTAGACTTCTGCAAACCACCCTAACTCAAGTCTTCCACTATCATTCAAGTCATGATGTATTACTACAACTTTGTACTCTCCAGTTGAAGGAACATAACCAAATCCGGCCACAAGAGTATCCTTCTCAAGTTTTGGAAGCAGAACATATTCCCCGGTAATAGGGTTACAAATACGAATAGATTCGGCTTCAAGACAGATCAACCCATTAGAAGAACCTACCAATCTGCACCTTCCCTTTGTTAATTTAAACCCTGTAATTCTCTGAACGGGTGTTGTTGACTCGTCATGATTTTCATTACATTCAAAATAGTGAAATTTGTCATCAGTAGAAACAATAAAACCCAACATACCGGAATCATCGGCAAGATTGAAATGACGATGTACGTGCATCTTCGTGAACGACGGATGACGAACAACACTTAACCAATTTGAACATACCGATTTACAATCGAGAACACTTTCAGCCGGCAAGCGACTTAATATGTCTAATTTAATTTCCACCGGAAGAAATTTGAAGTAATCCATTAATAATCTTACGCTGAGAAAGAATAAAAATGCTTGGTTGTTAGGGTTTTAAGAAATAGTGATGTCGGTGGTGGGATGCCGGATATATATGAGAAGAAAAAGAATGGATTGTTATTTTCACACACATTTTATATATTTTGGCAGCCATATGTCCGTGGAATGTGCCATGAATACAACAAACCGTCTTCCTGACCCATTGTTTGATGTAGAAATTGACGTTTAGTCCCAAAGTTACTGGGCTTTGGACGCTTTAGTCCACTCATCTCAGGCCTAGTACTCTCTAGTCCAGAAAAGTCCCGCCTCCAACAGTTTAGTCCAGATTTCTACGAGTTGTTCCAAATTTTAGCCGATTTAGAAAATGCAATTTTTTCTTACTTCCATAATTACCCTTTGATGTTTTCTTGTTCATTTTTTTAGATCTTAGATTTTTCGGAGAGAGAAATAGAGACAGGTGCGATTTCACGTTAGCATTTTGAGGTTTTCATTTAATGTTTATTTGATTGATTTCTTCTTCTTCTTCAATTTTTTAGGTTTTGATATGTTCATGGAAATCTCTGATTTAGTTTATTCAACTCCCTTTAGCCCTCAATCTATTTCAATTGATGGAAATCTCATATTCTTCGTGTTGTTTAATTTCGTTGATATGTAAATCTCAAGAGTGATTTTAGTTACAATTAACCGAAAGAGATGAACGAAGAAGATACGATTGCATCTGTTAAAAGTAAGTTCTATATTTAATTCAACTCTTCTAGGTTCTGATTTACTTTTTATGTGTTCTAGAATTGTTCTTGTCATTGTTTTTTTAATTTATTCTTTCATTTCTAATATATGTGAATTTAGTCTCATCTGATTTATAATTTCTCTGTCAAAATCAACTAGATCTCAATCTTCACATATATAATCGGCATCAACACTATCATAAATCCCTTGTTTAAAAGCATTTGTAAATTAACTTAATTGATATTGTTTTTAGATCCTAATTATGAACCTTGCATGTAGTAATGTACTTGGAAATGAAGTACCCCCATGTGCTCGTTGCTCTCAGTGCCATCTACATTTGAAAATCATTATAAATGTGAATGAGCAAAGAATTTAGCATTAGATTGTAGAGTTTAGATCTAGATTATCCCTTTTTAATCATATAATTTTGGTAATGAGTAGTGACTAATGGCACACATGTGCAGATCAATTAGGAATGCATGGAGAAGCCACTATGTATGCTGAAATTTTTTAAAACAATTATACAGAGGTATCTAATGAATCTTTATTTGCTATTTCATTTTTCTTTAGGTGTGAAATAATAAGGAATCCCTAATTTGAAAGCATCCGAAAGTGAACTGAAGCATCTGGAAATTCCATGAGGTATTTAATAAGCCAATATTTATGCATTCATTTGATAAAATCTATAAGGTGGTTATAGCTACTTAACTCGAAATTATCGTTCAATTTCAAAGTGTTTGATATAATATATTTTTACGTAGTTGTGTTGCGTTTGCAAGTTTGAAGAACAATCATGATAGTGTAGACATTCACGTACAAACCCCAAATAATTCTCTTCCATAATGCTTTAGTTGCTTGGGTGGTCTTACATTTTATTAGTTACACTTTGTTTAATTTAATGACTTGCAGAGGCCAGGGGGATTTAAGTTTATTACTTTGTTTTATTAGCTACATTTTGTTCTTCTTTTGACTATGTTTTGAATTTTTTTGAGCTATAGTAGGTGTAGAGATTATTGTGTGTGTATTTTTTTCAGTTTGTGGTCGTTCTCTTTTGTTTTCTTTTTTTCTTGAATTTGTATATGAGAATTTAAACCTTTTGTCTTTTCAGTTTTTCTGGCTTGGTTGGTTTTGTTTTCCCGATGTATTTTAAAAATGCTCAAGTAGCTACACGGTAGTAATATAATGTACTTGAAAGATCTAACACGATGAAGTACTTTAGTTGAGAATAGTGGGACTTGCCAGTAGTCATTTCTCTAGTGTTAGATGACGACACTATACCACGTTATTAACGTGTCATATATGACTAACAAAGAAGTCTGTGAGGATCAGGTGACGATTGTTTTTGAGGCAAATTGACCTAAGTTAGTGTTACTGTATTATCTTGAATACTTTGTGATTCTTAAACACTTGCCTTACCAGATTGTACACATTTTTTATTAAATTGTTAATGTGCACATAGTTGTACACATACTGAGTCTTAATATGTACATTATTATACACATGTTTATTTTTAATGTGCACGTAGTTGTACACCTGTTGATCATTAACATGCACATAGTTATACACTTGTCTAGTTGATATACCATATTACAATGATAAACGGACCTTTATCTCCCACTGGGTCAACTGTTTAGTTTGAAGTGGGGAACAGTGAAAGGTGGGATACTACGACTATTTCAGTTGCCATTAATTTGGTGGAATTGAGTTTGCATTTAGGGGAAACACTAGATGCTCCTCTTGCTTCTTTATAGGTATATAGCTTTATTTTGTGCATTTGTCCTCATTTATGGGGGAGATTTTTTCCAAAAAATAAAATAAAATTAATCGATTTATAGGGTTTGGGCGTCCAACTTGTATTCACTATACGAGGTGTATTTATTTTTACACCAGTTTTACACAGTGTACTTTTTAGTGCACTAGTTTTATCATACTGATTGTAAGCTGTGCACTTTGTTTTTGCATTGATAATGTACCAGAAGCTATGAAACTAGTATTTGCATTCGAACTTGTCTACTACAATGACCTTTACTTGAATGCATTTAGTTGAATTTGTTTTGGTATTATAAAATTTTAAATTATGATCCAATGCTTTTCTAAATTCTTAATGTGCACTTAGTTTTACACGTTGATTCTTAATGTGACATAATTGTACACTTATTGATGTGTACATAATAGTCCAAGAGAAGTGGAAACTATGTGCAGTATGAGACTTATGCCCGGGTAAATAACTAGAGTAGAAATGATTTGAAGGCATGAAATTCAGGCTTATGTAAATTTTATTTGTTTATAGGTGTCCCATGTACTATCACTTTAAGCTTCCATTTCCGATGTGGCTACAACTTCTATATTTTTATGTGAGTAAAACCTAGCTCTTGGGTGGCTTTTTTTTTTTTTTTTTTTGTTACATTTAAGTTTGTGTTAATAAATCTCTATGTTTTGACCACTCTTCAGTTATGTTCGTAAACTAACAGTGTGTACACATTAACATTAACTCCTTTTAAAACTCTTTGCTACTTGTCCCGAAGTTTTTTACTATTTAGTCCTTCAAATTATTATTATTATGTCCGCATGAACATTAGCTGTAAGTTCTCTTTGGCCACCAATGATAGTTGGGAGAGACATGGAAAGATAGGATCATTTGGGTATATATGCTTTGATAGACGTGTAGACAATATGTGTACATAATCGTACACGTGTTAATTGTTAATGTGTACATAGTTGTAAACATGCTTCTCACTATACAAGAATCTTTTATTTTAGAATTAATTGTTATTTTCTGTTTACATCTTTAATATGATATGTGGTGTTAACTCAGGGGGACATGGAAAGACTGGATCATTTTGTAGGCGTGTATATAATTGTACAAGATGATAAAGATGAGTTCCCAACTAATGTTGCTATGCTTGCAGCCCAAGATGATGCAACACGGTGCAATATATTTGTTCTAGTTGCATACTTTGGTTCCCTTGATGATTCCTACCTTAATATTGGTCCTAACTGATAATATGATTGTGTGCTTTAGGCTTTCTTAGTTGAATTTGATAAGTACAACCTTCGTTTAATGAAATAAAATATTGATTCTTAATGTGTACATAATTATACACATGTAGATAGTTAATGTGTATATAGTTGTATACTTTGTTGATTGTTAATATGAATAATTGGTGTTGTGCATGTTTTACAGGGGTGTACATATTGGTGCACCTGTGTAAATCTTATGAAAAAGTAGGTTTCCTTTGTTTTACAACGGTGTAGATATTGGTGCACCTGTAGGAAGTAATTCCCATGAAAAAATAGGTTTGTGTGTGGTTGTGAATGATCATCTTTATGGATGTTTTGAAGCGGTGTACGTATTGGTGCACCTCTGTCATTCCCATGTAAAAGTAGGTTTGTGTGTGGTTATGAATGATCGTTTTCTACATGTTTTGCAGGGGTGTACACATTGCTGCACCTGTATAATTCCATGAAAAAGTGTGCCCGAGTGTGAATATGAATGATCGATTTTATGCATGCTTTGCAGGTGTGTACACATTGGTGCACCAGTGTATTTTCAATGAAAAAGTAGGTTTGTTTGTGGCTATGAAGGACTGGTTTTATGAATGTTTCACATGGATGAATATATTGATGCACCTATATACTTCTCATGAAAAAGTAGGTCTGGGAGTATAATTGATCTGTTGTGCATGTTAGTAATCTCCTTTTCAGTAAAGTGCAATGAATTATTGTACTGGGATTTTCGAAGCCATATTAAGTTTGTGTAGTAATGCCCACATGGATTGTGTCTCTGACCATAAACTAAGTTTTTATTTTGATCATTTTTTTGCTTTGTTTTCTTCTGTGGATGTTGGTGAAAGGATAATCACTTTCTTTTCAAACAGCGATTTCTTATGTTCATTATTTTGTCCTCGATGCAGTCCGGCTATTATGGATGTTATCCAACTGGAGCTTGGCATGGTTGATATTTTTCTCACTCTGTGCGGACTAGGGTGGCAGTCTGGATATCACGGATTTTGGATCTTTGCAGCGGTGTACATAATTGTACACACAAATGTAAAATGAAAATTATATAGCCATATGGGTACTCTTTTTGTAGCTCTCGGAAAATGCTTTCCAAATATATAAATTTTGTCGATTTTGGACGAGCGGTTTAAAAGATAAATTGTATTTAATTATTTTTTTATATTATTTAAAAGTTTGTCGTACAGTTTCTTTTTTTGAGCAAACGTGTCACTGCCACGTTGAATGTGTCTGTTACAAAACAGTTACCACTCGCTGCACGTGTGCTTTATGAAACACGTGTGGAGGTCAGCAGCGTCTTTATACATTTTCTGGACTAATCTGTTCCTAGTTGAAACGGGATGGACTAATCTGTTATTTTTCGGGGGTTTTTGGACTGAACCGTTTTTTTTTTTCCCTTGTTTGAACCATTTTGTTGCATAACTTCAACAAAATTCTGCCATATGAAGAAATTCTTACTCCCTCCGTTCTTTTTTAATATGCTGGTTTTGTTTTTAGAGAAAATTAAGGAAATTAAGAGAACTAATCATTGAAAGTGGTCCTCATGACACTTGTCAATAAAAGAAGTGAAGTGAAATGGTCTCATGACACTTGTCAGCAAAAAAAGTAAAATGGAATGGTCCACATGTCACTTGTCATCAAAAGAAGTTAAGAGAAAAGTGGTCCCGGAAAACTAAAGTAACATTTGACTTTCCCAATTAGGAAACCAGCCTATTTTTTGAAACATTTATTTATAGAAACCAGCCTATTATTTAGGAACGAAAGGAGTAGTTTTTAATTACAAGAACCATCAGTGTATCATTTGTAAAAGGGAACCATAAGCCACAGTTTCAACTCCAGCCGTACATCATTTGTAAAATGGAATACACTTCCATGCGTGCCTACATATCAACGATCGGTCTGTTTCTCATTGTGGAGATTTGCATTACTTTAAATCTGCTCAGAACCAGTTTCTGCAGTGATACTTTAAAATCTATTTTGCTTGCTTTCTTGAAACATTGTTTTCGCGGTGATACTTTAAATCTCCTTTGCTTGCTTTCTTGACACTGTTGTATGCCCAAACATTTATAAAGTTGTAACAACACATACAACTTTTTATAAACATAATCTTCTGGTTTGTCCATTAGGTCTCCATTCTGCAGTCTAGGCATTTCGCAGGGAAGAATAGTTGCAATCTCAACCGGCATCCATAAAAAGAAGCTAGAAAGATTTGAACAGGTTTCTCTTTTCTTCGTGATTCTGTACCTGCCGCATTGATATTCTGCTTAGCATGTTTTCATGTATGGTACTTCCAGTTATTCTTCAATTTCCTCATGTACGCAGAACAAGTGTAGTAACCATGATCCATTTTCCAAATGTGATTGCCTAGGTGATTCCATTATATCTACTAACCAATCCAACTGCATACATGATATCAGGTCTTGTAGCAGTTAGATATCTGAGACATCCAACAAAACATTTAAAATCTGTTGAATTCACTAGCTTTCATGTTTATCTTTTGTCAACTTTAATCTCTCTTCTACTGGTGTTAAAATTGGATTATAATTATCCATCTTGAAACGCTTCAAAATTCCTTCTACATACCTTTGTTGATTAATAAAAATTCCTCTTTCAGTTTGTTGTACTTCAATACCAAGCAAAAATGACATTAAACCAAGATCTATCATCTCAAACTCTTTCACCATATCCTCCCTAAATTCCTTGATCATCTCAGAACTATTTCCAGTAAAAATAAGATCATCCACATACAAACATACTATAATATGATTGCCAAGAGTATCAACTTTCAAATATAAAGTATGCTCATGTGGACATCTTGTAAACCCTTTCTTGATGAAATAAGAATATATTCTTGTATACCAAGCACGTGGTGCTTGTTTCAAACCACACAAAGCTTTATTTAGCTTGTATACTTCATTCTCCTTTCCCTCCATAATGTAACCAGCTGGTTGCTCAACATAAACTTCTTCTTCCAATACTCCATTCAAGAATGCTAACTTCACATCCATCTGAAAAATCTTCCAATGCTTTTGTACAGCTAAAGCAATAATCATCCTTATTGTATCAAGTCTTGCAACTGGTGCAAACACTTCTGAATAATGAACTCATTATCCCTATTTGTATCCCTAAGCAACTAATCTTGCTTTCAGTCTTTCAATTTCACTATTTGACTTGTATTTTGTTTTGTAAACCCACTTAACACCAATAGGCTTCTTTCCTGGTGGGAGTGTTGTCAGTTCCCAAGTGTTATTCTTCTTAGTTGACTCCAATTCTTCATTCATGGCTTGAATCCAACCTTGTTCTTTAGAAGCTTCTTCATAAGCTACGCGATTACAATCTCCAAATAATGCAAAGTTCACTACATCATCATCAATATCTTCATTATCTTTTGATAAAACATAATCATTCAACCTAGCAGGTATGATATATTTTCTTCTTGGTCTTGTAGTTTCTTGTTGTGGTACTTCTTATGTTCTTGCTTCTTCATGTTGTTCTTCAATATTGTCTTGAGCTTGTGCTTCTTCTTCAACCACAATTGGAACTGTTCTGACATCAGTAGGTGGATCAACATTCCTTGTTGACCCAGAGTTAGGATCAACATTGTTTGTTGACCCAGAATTCCAATTTCATTGTGATTCTTCATAAAGATCACATCTCTACTTGTAAGCACTTTTCCTTCTTCTGGATTGTATAACTTATATCCTTTGGTTACTGAACTTTAACCCACAAGAATACACTTCTCACTCTTATCATCCAACTCCTCTCATATTTCTTTGGGTACATGTGCATATGCAATACACCCAAAAATTCTCAGATGTCTTACACTTGGTCTTACACCTGTAACACCCCGATTTCTGTGCCCGGATCCCATGCCCGAAACCCCGAAGTGCTACTTCGATCCCATAGCCGAAGCCCGGCTACTAAGCCCAAGCTCATTAAATAATTTATTTGGGCTTAATTAATTTATGTTCAATTTAGAAATTCTTTCGCAGCGGATATATAAAAATTATTTTAGGAACATGCTACCGTTAACTTGACGTGATATTTAACCCACATGAACCCTAAAGAACTATAGTTTATCAGAAAAATTAATTTCACCGTTAAACTTTCCAGATTCAATCCAAAAGAGTCACGTTTTTGAGGAACAAACGTAAAAAAAAAAACATACATCAGTTAACTCCAAGAATTTTACTGAGCACAAATCAAATCCAAAAATTATTATGATTATACATTGTGAATTGTAACTGAGTATAGTTCCAGTAATAAATTTTATATAATTTTTAGTTTGATTTAAAATCATATTGACCACAGTCAAACGTGTAGTTGACCAGAACCGCAGAAAAGCAAAACAGAGATAGTCCATTTTATAAAAATCGTACAAACTCGCTCATAACTCCAAATCAGGTTTAGTTTACCACTTTAAAAAGTAAAAATAAATATCTTCAAGTTTACAGAAGACACCAAAACCTAAAAATGCCATAGAATAGTTTGAAAGTAGTAAAACTTCTATATAGTTGGATCTGTCAGAAAATTCCTGAATTTCGTACAATTAGAAACAATTGTTTTAAAAATACTAATGGAACTCAGAAAATTCCGAAAATTTTATAAAAACATTATGAAGGAATTTTACATAGACTAAAAATAGAATTACACAAAAATATGTTATAGAATAATTATCATTAATAGTCAAACCAACATGACTCAGAAATTTTCATTATCTAATCAAAGATAATTTTCTTAACGTAGCATTGTTTTATTGGTTATACATTAACCCATTAATCTCCAAAGTATTACTAATCAATAAATCATCTAAAAGAGTTTGATGATATTTTATTACAATTTTTCAACCATAAATCCTATGCAAACTACTAATTAAGGCACCAAAACCGATCTCTATGCTTTTCCCCATTAGCTCCTTGTGGTGCCATAAAATCTGAATTTTTTGTCATGAAACGACGTGAGTTGTGACACCCAGTAGGAAAAGAAGCAACAAAATATTTTAAGCAACATTTTCAATTTCTTTTAAAAACAACTAGCATGATTAACAGCATCATAAACACATGGAAACACCACATCCATAAACAAAACAATCAAATCAATCAATCCGCTCGCCCCAGAGAGCCCATGGGTTTAGCAATCAAATAGGAGGCAACCATCAACTCCTAATGAGCCCCATGTTGTTTTTAGGAGGCAACCTTCAACTCCCAAGGATATCTCGTACCCGTCAAAAAGGAAGGTCTTTTGGGAAGCAACCATCAATTCCCAAAGACCGTAATTTATCAAACACATACATAGATCACACAACTTCAACATCATCATGAAATCAATAAATATAATATACCATCAATCACATCACCACAATAATTAAAACTAATAAATATGAATTTAAATAATTTTAACCTAAATAAAAACAAGATTTAATTAGTGTTGCGCCTACCTCAAATGCTAGCAAATAATCCTAACGGAAAACCTCAAAAGAAATAAGTCTTCCACGTTCGTAGCTATTCGTCTGTTCTGCTCTCTTTTTTTGGTTTTGTGCGGCAAGGGGAAAACTGGGAACTTAAAAGTGTTTTTTTTCTTCTCCCTTAACCCTAAAATTAATCCTTAACTATATATACACGGTGTCCGTGGAGAATTTTCTTTAGTTTACCTTAATTTTTCCAAAACAGTTGGCATGCAATGTATATCGTTTGAGCAAATCTAGAATTTGACCGCCTTAATATGGGAAGTTATGTTGGCATCTCAATCTAAATTAAAATAATGTATACCCAAACAAAAGTCAGCTATCCAGTAAAATCTCAACACACATCAAAATGATATGCATTAACCAATTATAGTGTGACATGCAAATGAAAATGCTAATGGAAATATTTCTTCCTACCATGTTCTAGCTTACTAATCAATCCCACCAATGAGACCACCCACGTGACCTACTTCCATAGTTAGCTAAAACTGTTTTCTTCCCTTTCTACCATAACAAACTTAAATTACTCTACATTAACGTCACATAACCAATACTAAGACACTGATTCAAGACTAGATAATCATAATAATATTAAATTAAAAAAATAAATGATAATTTTTTTCTAATTCAACTTAACACGAACAGAAGCTCATTCCCATGAAGTAATAATTATCAGCTATAAATTACTAAAATACCCTTTTAGCGTAAAATGACTAATTTACCCCTACTAGGAAGGAAGATAAAGAGACAAATACCCTTGAAATTGGGACGGATATTACAACCTCACACACTTTAAGAAATTTAGTCCCTAAATTTAAGGTAACACAGTGACAAAAAAAAATCGAGCTAAAAAGAAAAACACACAACCAATTTATTCGAAACACAATTAACATTTATTTTTGTTTACGCAACAACTAGCTCCGAAAGGATCTAATTGCTGCTCTGATACCAAACTGTAACACCCCGATTTTTGTGCCCGGATCCCATGCCCGAAACCCCGAAGTGCTACTTCGATCCCATAGCCGGCTTAGGCTACTAAGCCCAAGCTCATTAAATAATTTATTTGGGCTTAATTAATTTATGTTCAATTTAGAAATTCTTTCGCAGCGGATATATAAAAATTATTTTAGGAACATGCTACCGTTAACTTGACGTGATATTTAACCCACATGAACCCTAAAGAACTATAGTTTATCAAAAAAATTAATTTCACCGTTAAACTTTCCAGATTCAATCCAAAAGAGTCACGTTTTTGAGGAACAAACGTAAAATAGAAACATACATCAGTTAACTCCAAGAATTTTACTGAGCACAAATCGAATCCAAAAATTATTATGATTATACATTGTGAATCGTAACTGAGTATAGTTCCAGTAATAAATTTTATATAATTTTTAGTTTGATTTAAAATCATATTGACCACAGTCAAACATGTAGTTGACCAGAACCGCAGAAAAGCAAAATAGAGATAGTCCATTTTATAAAAATCGTACAAACTCGCTCATAACTCCAAATCAGGTTTAGTTTACCACTTTAAAAAGTAAAAATAAATATATTCAAGTTTACAGAAGACACCAAAACCTAAAAATGCCATATAATAGTTTGAAAGTAGTAAAACTTCTATATAGTTGTATCTGTCAGAAAATTCCTGAATTTCGTACAATGAGAAACAATTGTTTTAAAAATACTAATGGAACTCAGAAAATTCCGAAAATTTTATAAACACATTATGAAGGAGTTTTACATAGACTAAAAATATAATTACACAAAAATATGTTATAGAATAATTATCATTAATAGTTAAACCAACATGACTCAGAAATTTTCATTATCTAATCAAAGATAATTTTCTTAACGTAGCATTGTTTCATTGGTTATACATTAACCCATTAATCTCCAAAGTATTACTAATCAATAAATATCAATAAATCATCTAAAAGAGTTTGATGATATTTTATTACAATTTTTCAACCATAAATCCTATGCAAACTACTAATTAAGGCACCAAAACCGATCTCTATGTTTTTCCCCATTAGCTCCTTGTGGTGCCATAAAATATGGAATTTTTTGTCATGAAACGACGTGAGTTGTGACACCCAGTAGGAAAAGAAGCAACAAAATATTTTAAGCAACATTTTCAATTTCTTTTAAAAACAACTAGCATGATTAACAGCATCATAAACACATGGAAACACCACATCCATAAACAAAACAATCAAATCAATCAATCTGCTCGCCCCATAGAGCCCATGGGTTTAGCAATCAAATAGGAGGCAACCATCAACTCCTAATGAGCCTCATGTTGTTTTTAGGGAGGCAACCTTCAACTCCCAAGGATATCTCGTACCCGTCAAAAAGGAAGGTCTTTTGGGAAGCAACCATCAATTCCCAAAGACCGTAATTTATCAAACACATACATAGATCACACAACTTCAACATCATCATGAAATCAATAAATATAATATACCATCAATCACATCACCACAATAATTAAAACTAATAAATATGAATTTAAATAATTTTAACCTAAATAAAAACAAGATTTAATTAGTGTTGCGCCTACCTCAAATGCTAGCAAATAATCCTAACGGAAAACCTCAAAAGAAATAATTCTTCCACGTTCGTAGCTATTCGTCTGTTCTGCTCTCTTTTTTTGGTTTTGTGCGGCAAGGGGAAAACTGGGAACTTAAAAGTGTTTTTTTTCTTCTCCCTTAACCCTAAAACTAATCCTTAACTATATATACACGGTGTCCGTGGAGAATATTCTTTAGTTTACCTTAATTTTTCCAAAACAGTTGGCATGCAATGTACATCGTTTGAGCAAATCTAGAATTTGACCGCCTTAATATGGGAAGTTATGTTGGCATCTCAATCTAAATTAAAATAATGTATACCCAAACAAAAGTCAGCTATCCAGTAAAATCTCAACACACATCAAGGTGATATGCATTAACCAATTATAGTGTGACATGCAAATGAAAATGCTAATGGAAATATTTCTTCCCACCACGTTCTAGCTTACTAATCAATCCCACCAATGAGACCACCCACGTGACCTACTTCCATAGTTAGCTAAAACTGTTTTCTTCCCTTCCTACCATTACAAACTCAAATAACTCTACATTAACGTCACCTAACCAATACTAAGACACTGATTCAAGACTAAATAATCATAATAATATTAAATTAAAAAAATAAATGATAACTTTTTTTTCTAATTCAACTTAACACGAACATAAGCTCATTCCCATGAAGTAATAATTATCAGCTCTAAATTACTAAAATACCCTTTTAGCGTAAAATGACTAATTTACCCCTACTAGGAAGGAAGATAAAGACACAAATACCCTTGAAATTGGGATGGATATTACAACACCTCTCCAAGCTTCTTCTGGTGTTGTATTGTTCAAACTATTTGTAGGACATCTGTTAAGTAAGTATACTGTTGTATCTACTGCATAACCCCAGAAATTCTTTGGTAAATATTTTGTTCTTCTTATAGTTCTTGCCATCTCCATTATTGTTCTATTCTTTCTTTCAGCAACACCATTCTGTTGTGGTGTATATCTAGCTGTTAACTGATATTGAATACCATGTTCTTCCAAGAAACTATCAACCACAATATACTCTTTTCCTCTACCAGTTCTTAATATCTTGATGCTAGCTCTTACCAATCTGTTTCTCAGCATAAGCTTTGAAACTTCTAAAAGCGTGAAAAGCATCACTCTTTTGTCTAAGCAAATAAACTCATGCTTTCTACTAAAATCATCAATGAAAGTTATAAAATAATTATTACCTCCATGTGAAGTTACTTCAATAGGACCATACAGATCACTATAAACAATCTCCAATTGTTGATCAGCTCTTCTGGCTTTAACTGGGAATGGATCTCTTTGCTGCTTGCCAAAGATGCAATTTTCGCATATTGATTCTGGAAGTTCAATGAAAGGTAATCCTGAAACCATCTCCTTCTTTTCTAAGGTTTGTAAACTATTAAAGTTCACATGTCCCATCCTCTTATGCCATAACCAAGAATCATTGTGCACACTACTACTGTAACAACTTTCCTTTTAATGTTGAATATTCAAAGGAAATAATCTGTTTTTGGTCATCTGTACTTTAGCTATCAACCTTCTTCTTCTATCTCTGATGAAGCACAAACCATTGTAAATATTCATAGAGTATCCTCTTTCAGATAGCTGACCCATACTCAATAAGTTTTGATGTAAACCTGAAACATAAAATACATCCTTGATGTATGCCTTAGAACCATTCTTAAGAACAATTTTTATTCTTCCTTTTCCCATAACTGGAATTGTAGAACTATTACCAAACTTCATTGTAGACCTTACAGACTCATCTAGACTATCAAATAAATCTTTTCGCCACATGTTAGAGCATAGCTCGGTTGAACCCACCAAGCGTTGGTATGTCAAGTTTGGTTGTCATATTTTAGTGAATTAAAACTCATGTTAAGAGTCGTTTGAGTATGTACTAGAGTCAACTTCGTATAGGTTAGCTTGAAAGTATTAGTATAATGAGACTTTACAAGTATTGCGAAGACTTGAAGATGTGAAGAAGCAAGGAGCCACAACGACAACAATCATCCTTCCACTTGAGTTTAGTGATATTTGACTTGAACTGTTTCATTCCCTAACGTATCTTTCAAGTCGTGCATATTGAAAACAAAACTGCGAAGCATATTTGAACTCTAGATAAACATAGTATTAAGGAATACAATACGAGGTTTATTGCTTAACCATTAAACTTTGTAGATAGGACATCGCCATAATAATTTGAATGCTATTGTGATTATGTATGGGTATGAGGTGAGGATTTCATCCTAGGGGAATAATGTTTTACATGTGTTCTAAGGAAGTAAGTTCATAAACTTGTTTGTGAATCGAAAAGGAAATCGCCAGGCGTATTGGTTTTGTTATTCATTGCATATCTTATGAACAACCAATATGTGTGATTGAGTATAACCGTTCACGACTTGTTTGTGTTCTTGGTAGAACTATTCACAAAGACCTGACTTATGTATTGGTATGACTTTTATTAGTGAAACCGATCTTAAGTAATCACCTGAGATGATATGATCGGGTTTGCGATTTTATGTCTGACCAAATATGGGAAAAGGGAACCGGTCCTAGTAAGAGGTGCAGTACATCACAAAGGGGAACCGATCCTTGTATGAGGTGCAACAAGGTTTATAGCAGAAAGGGGAACTGATCCTATGGACATGTGCAACACATATAAGTTAGATACCATATATATGTGGGGAACCGATCCTAGTACCTAGTCAGCCGAATTTTAGAAAGCTAGTGTGACTATGCACAATACTCACATGGAAGGTAGAACTGAAACTTGTTTTGGTAGAACCGTTAAACCCATGATTGTTATTGAATGTTATTTGATCAATCACATAGTTATTGAAAGTCAGATGAACCAATTCTAAACTTGTTTGGAAGTGTGGAAAATCGGTTTCAAGGTTGTAAGTGTGAAAGAGACCTTACAAAGTTAAGATGTCGACATACTTTGAACATGTGATGTGAATGTTTATTATTTAATTGTTCAAAGTTATTCCTTAATAGCTAAGGGAAGAGAATCCCAAGATCAAAACATAAATAAGTTAAGAATCTTTTAATTAAGGTATTTAACTTCATTTCTAGGAAAATAAGAATTAGTAATGTGCATTTACTAATTAGAGATTTTCTGGGAGATTTCGATCATTATTTTTGGACATAGCATTTCCAGGAATTATGGAAACCGAATTTTTGCTTTAATGAATATCTTGAGAATAA
Organism: Papaver armeniacum; assembly: GCA_023531295.1. NCBI lineage: Eukaryota > Viridiplantae > Streptophyta > Magnoliopsida > Ranunculales > Papaveraceae > Papaver > Papaver armeniacum. The sequence continues at coordinate 92,855 of JAJJWW010006529.1, read as the reverse complement.
TTTCGATTTTGGAAATTCCTTGGTGTCCAAACTTCCTTGTCTATAAATACTTGAAGTTTTCCTTTCTTGCAAACTAATCCTTCGTAACAACAAACTTCCTCTTTGTTATGTTGTTACTTGTGTAGCCGCCTATTCGGAGAGGAGAGTAACCTAATTAGGCTAAATCTCTTACCACCACTCAGTTTAAAGTCTTCTTTGGGATTGAGAAGCTCTATTAGTACTGTTGATGGGAAACTAGATAATTGCGGTTTATCTTTTGTTTTCATTGATTTGATTGACTAACGGTGGTTGAACTTTGATTGCACCTAGTTTGTTTATGCTTGAGAATCTTCTCTCTCGATATAAGATTCATTCAAACTAGTTCGAGTTTCGACAGGATTTTTAGATTGTTGTTAGTTCTAAAGACGATCTTGTGATAATCCATTGTTAACGACTCCGTTACGGCATGATTGATCACAAGAGATTCAAGTGATTGTGTGCAGGTGTTTATTGAATATCTAAGAAGATTTGAAGACGAAGAAGATATTGAAGATTTCTGATTTGTGGGTTCATAATCTTTGGTGTGCATAATACTTGTTTCGGTAAAAAGAGGATCAAATTAATAATCGGTTTATCCTTGTGATAGATTGGATTGATTAATTGAGTAGATCGGCATCAACATAATTCTTTGGATTAATAGTGTTGTTGTCTTAATCTTAAACGATTACTTCGGTAATTGAATATAAGATAGATCTAAGGACCCGGCGAAGGAGTTTATGTTAAGATAAACAGAAGAGCCTTTTTCCAACTCATATCACTTGGTTGAATAGAGTTGATACCAAACAGATTTGTTGTTCCTTTACTTTTTGGAATACGAACCAAAGGAATTGTTCCAAGTACGTGACTTATTCATAGGTCGGAGGCGTGGGAATACAGACGGAACTAGGTGAACTATAAGTTTAGTTGCTTGGTCTCAACTATACGAAGTTAGGTGTAATTTTGTGTAGCGGCTTAATCCTAAGAGTATTCAATTCTGGATAATGTCCCAGGGTTTTTCTGCATTTGCGGTTTCCTCGTTAACAAAATCTTGTTGTGTCATTTACTTTATATTTTCGCATTATAATTGTTTTATTATACTTAAAGTAAAGCACACAAACATTAATTCCTATTTACTTGATAAGTGAATCCTATTGTGTTTGGTTAAATCCGGACCTTTTTATCAAGTAACATACTTCGTTGTTATATTGTCTTGATCTCGTATCCATAGACGATCACACGAAGTGTGAACCGATTAGTTGCATTGTCTCGACTCAGTCCATAGATAATCACTTTCAGAGAAAGGACTTATAGGTAGGAAAAGTTTTATCTTGAGGTATATATTTGGGTACCCTCGCCTTTTCACCACACATATGGTTGCCGCAACCTGTATCTAAGTACCACTTAAGTTGAGGTTGTTCTTTTGTTGTATGGCATGCTAGTAGCATATTTTCAGTCTTCTGCTCTTCTGCTTCTTCTTCTTGACTTTCAGCAATATATTAGCTTTGAAATTTGATTTATAATTATTTTCAGTAGTTTTTCTAGGTTTTGGACACTCTGGAGCAAAGTGCCCAAAATATCCATAGTTGTAACACTGAACTTTTGATCTATCAAGTGGTTTTCTTCCTTGATAACCTCCAGTATTAGATCTCCCTACATTGTTATATCTTCCTTGAAAACTTCCAGCATTAGGTTTTCCTTGATTGCTTCTCTAGTTAACTTGACTTTGAAATGCCTCTTCAACTTGTTTTGCAGCAGCTGTTTTCTCTAGCAATCTTTGTTCATAAACTTGTACTGAACCCAACAACTCATTAAGAGTCATAGTTGCAACTGTGTTGCATTCTTCTATAACAATAACCTTTGATTCAAACTTCTCAGGCAAGCTTCTTAAAATCTTCTCGTCAATGGCTGAATCTTTTATAGTATCACCATTGGCCTTCATCTCATTGACAAGATTCAGTGTCTTTGAGAAAAACTGCAAATAGTTTCAGTTGTCTCCATCTGCAATAATTCATATTTTATTTTCAAGGTTTGTAATCTAACCTTCTTGACCTTGTCAGATCCTGTGTAGTAGCTTATCAAACCATCCCATGCTCTTTTAACTTCCTTAATATATATATATATATATAACTCTATCCATGATTGATTCATGAGTACTTTGATGAAGAATATATGTAGTTTTAGAATTCTTCTTTCTGTTTTCAGTTAATAGAGTTTGCGCAGCTCTTTCAAGTACTACTCCTTCTGCTGGTTCTACATAGCCATCTTTCATGATATCCCATACCTCTTGGTATATGAAAATATTTTCCATATGCAACCTCCAGTGTTCAAAGTTTTTACCTTCAAACACCGGTACCTTAATTGAACTTAAACTCGTCATCTTCTTCAACTTAACAACTTATACCCACAGCCCTAGAATCTGATACCAGTGCTCTGATACCAGATGTAGAAAATCTGATATCAAAGACTTAATGAAAGAACACAAAACTAAACAAAAAAACTTCTCTATTAAATTGATGTGTTTCGACTCATGGCTCAACAGCCTATTTATATATTTAAAAAACTTGACTCTCAAGCAATAAAGACTTTCCAAACATAGTCAAACTCTAACAAGAAACTTCTAGAGAATTCTCACGTAAACAAACTCTGAAACCAGTAAAATTTGCAACCCAAGTTTACTTCTAAATACCGTACCACCGTGTCAACCAAAATAGTTGATCCACGCACCGTGTCAACAATTCTTGTTGACCCACTAGAACTCCGTCAACTCTCATAGTTGATCCCTATCAACTGTATCAACAATACTTGTTGATCCTTAGTGTAAACTTCTTAGTATCTTGGTTTACCCTTCAACACCTCCTATAGGGCAGATGAAAAAATATCATGGAGGCAAACACTTCCGACACACAACTTAAAAAGTGAAGCCCTATAGGAAGTTTGATTTTCCTAAGGAAATATGATAGAGGCACCCTCCCTGAGCTTAGTATCCCACATTCATAATAACGCATAAATTGTCGAGGAAAATCGTCCCTCCCTTTAAACACATAATACTACTATGCTCACGGTCTCAGTTTCACTCTCAATCTTTTAAGTTTTAACTATCACCATTTTCCCAACTTCAGGGCCAGGGGAGGAGTCGCATGGAACGCTGGGTGTGCAATTGCCCACCTAATCCACCTAGCTCCCAAGCCCAATTTTAGTTATTTTAGTGCAGAAGTAGGGCTGAGCAAAAAAACCGGAACCGCGGATTTCATCCGCAACCGTCCGCAAAATTGCGGATTTGACCCAAACCGCAAGACGTATGGGCCGGACACGAATGAGATTCTTAAATCCGCACATTTTAGCGGTTTGGGTGCAGTTGGTTTTGCAAATCCGCGGATTCACCCGCACCGCAATGTAATAAGAGAACTTAATAAAATTACTAAGGATAAAGCCTAGTTAATAAAGCCCGCTGAGTATGTGTTAATAAGAGGTTTTAGGCCGGCCCAATCATTCTCATTTCTCATTCATTGTTACACATAAACAATAGTCTGATGGGATGGGCTTCAAAACATCCTGTTCGTTTATTCATCCTTCCAAGTTCCATGTCTTCTGACTTCTAGCCAAATGAGCTCTCTGACAATGGCAAGTTATCGATGACAAGTTGGACTACCTTGTGCTAACATAATTTTTTTTCCCCTTATAAATCCGCGGTTAATCCGCAACCGGTCCGCATTATCCGCGGATCCGCGGATGTGAAATTCGCGGGTGATTGGGCCGGTCACGGTTCAATTTTCCAAATCCGCAACTTTGACGGTTTGGTTGCGGGTGACCCCTAATCCGCAACCGTCCGTCCGTTGCTCACCCCTATGCAGAAGGAAAACCTGATTACTGCCAAAAAAAAAAAAAAAAAGAAAAAAAAAAGTGCAGTACATTTTGGAGATGTCAGGAGAGTTACTGCATGCGCCTTATACGCACAAAGTCACTCATTCACTCACTTTCGAAATGACCGATCCGAAGGCACCGACACCGTTTATCCAATAAGAAGATGATTCAATAGACAACAACGACGACGAGTTAGGTGTCATGCAACGTGGCATGTACCATCGCTGAATCGAGCTAAAATTTAGAGGATCCCATGTATTATACAAATGAGATTGCAGAATAATGGGTCCTCCAGAAATAGTACTATTAGCAGAATAGAAGCATGAAGCATCAATAATTCAAATTCAGCAATTAAGTTTTCCCTTGTCCCCTTTACCTTGATGGCGAGTATATGAGGTCACAAAGGTGAGAACTAGCCTTTACGGCCTAATCTAAAATATGTGGACAGTGGGCTAGCTTATGTTTTTATAGTGGAAAAACTTTGAGAAAATGATTGAGACATGACTAATAATACAAGTAATCAAATAAGTAGTAGATCATTTATGGATAAGACCCAGATTTTCATTTGTCTAAGAAGGTTGAAAAAATTGTTCAAAAGGAAGTGATTGAACAGTACCATGTGGAATCTAATGACATATCAAATCAAATGATGAATGAGTGGTGGGAGACATATGTTGCTAGAGCAAAACATACTGGCGGATTCATGAATCCAATTCTTCGGTCACTGCTGCCGCCTCCCTCTATTTATACATACAGAGTAGTGAGCTCTAAAGCAACAAGTCCGTAGCCTGCAGCTGAGGAAGAGAACAAGAAATTTACAAGTGAGCTTAACAAATTTTTCATTCCATGCATCCTCAAGTTCAGGCGAATTTGCCTACTTTCTTCCTTTCATCCGCGCCTACTGCAAATAATAATAGTAGTACAATTCACAGTCTAGCTGAGAAGCGGCGGCGTCAGAGGATTAATTCACACCTCTCCTCTCTTAAGCGCCTAATTCCTCACTCTGACCGAAAGGTACATGCATCTACACATACTTATTCTCAATAATCCATGTATATGATGAGCTCAACATTTTATAAACCGTGGGTGCATATATTGTGCAGATGGACAAGGGTTCTCTGTTGGGGTGTGTAGTTGATCATTTAAAAGAGTTAAAGAGAAACTTACTAGACGAAAACATCCAGAAAGAGTCAACAATCATCCCCAACGAGTCCGACCAAGTAATTGTTGATCACGTGACGGCCTCAACAACCACAGGCACCACCACCAACAACAATATTAATGACAGTGGCAATGGAAATGGTGACAGCAGCAACAAAGGCAAGTACAACGAAATTTACCTCAAGGCAACTGTCAGTTGTGAAGATAGGCCCGAACTGTTCATGGATCTCATTGAAGCCTTAAAAGGTTTAAAGATGTTAAGAACTATAAGAACAGACGTAGTAACCTTAGGTGGTAGGATCACACTAACCATAGTTTTGATCAATATTGAAAATCAAGAAAGTAGCAGTCACATAAATGGTTTGGATTCACTTAAACAATCACTTAGAGCTGTTTTGGGCAGAGTTATTACTTCTTCTTCATCATCACATTGGACATCTATGAGTGGTTTCTCAAGCAAGAGGCAGAGACTTTTGTTCCCGCAACATCACTCCCATTTCCCTTGGTAATTCATTTTGTACATACAGTATAACAATAATCTCTCTAAAAAAAAAAAAAAAACTCTTTAATCCCAACTAAGTTTGCACAGGTTAAATCCCTTCTTGTTTCTGTTACTTTCTTGATGTATCGACATAGCAGGATCGTGCAACTATTATATGTTCAGGTCTGAGCATTAACAACATGAAATTTTTTCACCAAACTGTCCAAGCATGTTTGTTTTTTGTTTTTTTTTGCTCAGAAACTCTAAAAGAAAGAACAACCTATAAAAACAAAAGGAAAATGACAATCTTCGAACAATCTGTAAATTGCATCATAAAATGACCTTAGGAATCAAACCGGCATTGAAACCCTGGCTGTGGCTGTACTGCATCAAAGTATTTTCGGACTTCTTCGATAATCATGCGGTGCATAATACTAATCAAACACATCTCTTTCATCTCAACCTCACATGACCTCATTATCCCCATACCTTCTTCTTTGTCATCAAATTTCGGATTCTGTTCCTTGGCATTGTCATTTTCATCCCTAATCTTCTCTTCTCTTCCTCCTACCACCACCGCCACCTTTTCATCCTCGTCCTCTTCAGATTCTGTGACACCATCTTGCGCCATAACCACGTTTCGAGAATCTCCTGGCAGAGACAATGTCAAAGACGTCACTGGCTCCTCCTCCAAACTCCGGTGACCGCCGTTACTAATCTCATCAATATCATCATTGTTTAAACGCGGGCGTTTCATATTGGGCAACACCAATTCTGACTCAGACGATACAGAAACAACCGACAATGACTCAGTTGTAGTGCTACTAGTCATCGTAACGAGTCTTTTACGCAATGTGGAATTCCAATGATTCTTAATAGCATTGTCAGTACGACCAGGCAAAAGTCTTGCGATAGTAGCCCATTTGTTACCATGACTAGCGTGCGCCTTGACGATAATCTCGTCTTCTGCAGGCGTAAACGGCATATGCTGAACTGCAGGACTCAACTGGTTACACCATCTTAACCTACACGATTTTCCCAATCTGTTTGGTATTCCTGAACTTATTAATGACCAGTTACGTGCACCATGTAATTCTACCAAGGTTTTCAGTTTTGTGTCTTCTTCTTGACTCCATGAACCTCTCAATCTATCTCCACCGCTACTCATATCTTCAAGAATCATGTAGAGATCAGAGAAATTAAGAGAGACTGGTGTACTGATGAACAAGAAAGGGTTATAATAGAGGAACTTATAACTGCTGCTTGGATAGAAGGTCCGGGTGGGGGCACGTCAGTTGGCATGAACCCTAAACTGCTCATCTACATAAACAAGAAATCTGAACTGAAAATCTCTTTCCTTTTTTTTTTCCAGTGATTCTATATGAACCGACAGAAAAACAAGATAAAAACCGCACTATTCCTAATATACCCCTAAAAAAGGGAATGTTGAACCCTTGAAGGGTAATGGTGGGTCTAAGACTGAATGCCCTGGGACACAATTGAAAGTCGTTATGTGAGTAGCGGTATTTACCTTGTTTAATCACACGGTATGTTAAGTTTTTTTTTTTTTTTTTTTCCTTCTTATGAACCGTTTAGTTTGGTTATGGTTTTCTTTTCTTTGTTACAAGTGTGCCCGGTTATTTTAACTACTTTCGAGGAAAAGACTCTTTGAAACCCCCACGCCCATGCACTTAACATGAGTGAAAATTTGTTGCCTAAAATTAAATGTTATTCATTTAGCCAGTTTTTTTTTCTTTTCTTTTTTTTCTGCTGGACTTGCTTGAACTTGACCCGCTGGTGTGGACTCCTATGGTTCTTTTATTTGCATTAGTCAGGGAAAATCATATACACCCTAGTATAATTCTCAGTTGGTGCCCTGGAAGAAGTTGACGTACCATCTGCTGATTTAATTTTAGTGCTGCAGTTAGCTACAAACAAACCTATCGAACTAAACTTAATCGATGTGTGAAATGGATATCCAATCTAGAACTAGAAATATTTTATCAAATTAGTATTTGTTTTAACGTATGGTTGCTGTAACCGGTATTCCATCTTATAATGTTCTGATAAAATTACTATTTTATAAGGTTCAGATAAAACCGAAAACCTCTCCTGTAACTGTCTTTTTTAAATGTTGTCTCGACTAATGCCGTTATATTTTAAATGGGCCTGAAAACCGTATTAAAGATTTCCTTGAGATCATTTTATAGGCTCATCGTCTAAGATGTGTTCAGTACCATCTTTATTTTTTTTTTGACACTTATTTAACTTATTAAAAATATGCAATGCTGCTGCATGAACAACAATGTAATACTCCCACTAAGTGACATAATTTAAGTTTGCACAATTTTTAAGGTAAGCAAGGGAACAAATATATTTAAGCATTTTTTATAATTATACCTTTATGGATAATAACTAGTGAAATGTTGAAATGATTCATCTCTTAAACTACACCACGGATGTTCGCAAACTTCATACCATTGAAAAGCATTTTAAAACACCTACGTAACGAATATAAACATGCCTATCAAATTATGCATATTTCTTATATTTCTTATAATCAATTAAAAGGATAATTTTAGAAATATCTCCTTGTTAAGTAATATAAGTCACTTAATGGTGGGACAAAATCTAAAAGTAAATAGGTCACTTAATAGTGGGACGGAGGGAGTAGTAGCTTAACAGCTGATCCGACGTAGCATCCTATGTGGTTGGTCAAGTGGCCACTCCTCCTAACCACGCCATCAAATCACCGACTGACCGGAGGGCCTGAAGGGAGGGAGTCCATTTTATGGCCACTTTTTTTTTTGTAAAATGTAACCGGTAAATGTCCAATTTGATAAAAAGATTGGAAATGATTTGGTGGTAGTATGTGGGACCTAAAAAATCAAAAACGCCTCTCCTTTTTAGTCTAATTATTATAACTCATTATGTATCCTATTTTTTCAGGGGTATAATTGACAAGCAAACTTGAATATAACATATCTAAAATTCCATGCCTTGGAATTTTATAAATTTTATCTCATTGGAAAGGTTTTAAAAAAATCTACGCAATGAGTACAAACAACAATATCAAATTTAGACTTTTTATGAAAAAATTCAGAGGTATTTATCCTTTTAGGCACAATTTTTGAAGAATATATATAGTCATTATGCAAACCACCATAAAGGATGCATAACACATTATCATAAAGGATGTGTAACACATTATGCAGCCATATTTGAGTTTATACATCGACTAATTTTCGATTGCAACAAATAGAACTATTGTTTGTGGGTGAAAACTGTTTCGGCTGATTTTGGTAATTTCGGGTGTGTGGGTGAGAAACGAATCTAAACCCTAAAAAATGTACTGCACGGGAGTACTTTTGATTCTAGAGATCAATCTGTACAATCCTGACCTAAACCAAGAAATGGTCGTTCCAGGCTTGCTTCGGTCACAAAGTGAAGGAAAAGGGTTGGTCTTAGGGAGATAAGCGAAGAGAGTGTTGAGAACAGAATCGTTGATCCTAAAGGTGTGGTTGTTTATGACTTGTATCTGAAAGTAGAACTGACTAGCAGGATGGAAAGCTACCAGGTGATTTCTAGATATTGTGTTGTTGCCGACCAAAACTTGTTGTTTGGTGAAAATAGGTGAAGCCTATTTATACAAGTCATATTGAAACGTACCCTGGTATCGTAGGAAGTGGAAACGATTGAGTGGTGGAAGAATAGAGTAACGTGTAACCGTCAGACGTTATGCTTCCATGATGAGGGAAGTGAATCCGTGTAACCGTCAGTCATTACGCTTCCATGATGAAGGAAATGAATTGTTTACACCGTTAATTTTCACCACCACTAATTGTCCTACTTCATGACACTTTCTTGTAACGGGCGCATTGCACGTCGCACGTTGTAAACCGCCAGACCAATACCCTGATGAGTATCCCCGGTTTGTGACATGTTTGATGTCTCGAGTGTTTTCGTGGAAAACGTGTAGCAGGTTGCTATATGTGGCAAGCCAAAGTCAAGAGACTTTGCCATAGGAAAATAGCATGTGATACTATTAGGCTTGCCCTGTTCGGCCACCTAAAACTTGCCACAAGTCCGTCAGTTTGGTGGCGAACTTGAATGGTTGAGATTACATCTCATGAGGAAGGGTAGCCGTTGATTATGCCCACATCTTTGTTGTGTAACAAAGTGGCGCCATTAGCATAGTGGCGCCTGGTGTAGCCGTGGCGTAGCGGGTTGTATGGGACTTGCCGCAACTCCGTCAGTTCAGTGACGAACTTGGATGGCTGAGATTGCATCTCATGAGGAAGAGTGGCCGTTGATTATGGCCACATCTTTGTTGTGTAACAAAGTGGCACCATTAGCATAGTGGTGCCTGGCGTAGCCGTGGCGTAGTGGGTTTCCTGGGACTTGCGGCAAGTCCGTCAGTTCAGTGGTGAACTTGGATGGCTGAGATTGCATCTCATGAGGAAGAGTGGCCATCGATTATGGCCGCATCTTGTTGTATAGAGAAGTGGCGCCATTGGCATAGTAGCGCCTGGTGGAGCCATGGCATAGCGGTATGCCAGTGGCGTGGCATAGCGGCATACTAGTAGTTGGGGCATGGCGACATGCCAGTGGCATTGTGGCATGGCCACGCATGTGGCGTTGTAGCATGGCCAAAGCTAGGATTTGGTGCCATGGTAAGAATTAGGGCTTGGCGGTGTGGCCAAGGCTAGGATTTGGCATCGTGGTAAGAATTAGGGCTTGGTGGCGTGGCCAAGGCTAGGTTTTGGCGCCGTGGTAAGAATTAGGGCTTGGAGGCGTAGCCAAGGCTAGGTTTTGGCGTCGTGGTAAGAATTAGGGCTTGGCGGCGTGGCCAAGGCTAGGTTTTGGCGCCGTGGTAAGAATTAGGGCTTGGCGTCTTGGCCAAGGCTAGGTTTTGGCGTCGTGGTAAGAATTAGGGCTTGGTGGCGTAGCCAAGGCTACAGTGGCATGCTACCGCAACAGAGTGGCATGTTGGCATCCCGATCAATATGTTGTTGTGATAAGGCGCGTTTGGCTTTCCAGTTAGTATGGTGGCGCGGCAGGGTGCGTTTGGCCTTTAATGTATGGTGGCAAGTTTGGAGTGACTTGATTGGCCGAGGAAAGGGGCCGACCAAACATAAGGCGCGGCTACACTTAAGTGAAAGTGTGGCGGCTTTAGAGCGACCTGATTGGTCGATTAAAGAGGACCGACCAAGCATGGTCGTGGCTACACTTCTGGTGAGAGTGTGCGGCTTTAGAGCGACCTGATTGGTCGATGGGAAGTGGGGCCTGCGAGTATGGGCCCAGCCACAACTTATGTGCGCGTGGCTAATTTGAGGCGACACGATTGGTCGAGAAAAATAAGGCCGGTTTAGGAAGGGGCGTGGCCAATGGAAAGTGGCTCCAATAGGCCTAAGGCATGGCCACGCCTCCCTTTGCTGCTACGGCTCCCTGTTTTCTGATTCTGGGCAAGGCTCTGCACCTGCTAATCCATGGTGGATTGATTACCTAGTTCTCCTAGGCTTAATTTTGACAAGCAAGGTCTGATATACTGCGCGAGGCGCAAAACCCTAACTTCTGCAAGTTAGTCGGGGCAATTGATTGAACTCTATGTGTTGACACGGGGTTCTTTTAAGTTCATTGCCGAGAAAGACATGCTTTTACGATTGAATACCTTATGCAAAGACCTTATCCTTGATATTTGGAAATTCGTGCTACTGCATTTGCGGCGAACACAAATTGTCATGCCATATCAACATTAAGGGTTCATCAGGAGAACATAGCATAGAAGGCATTCAAAGGAACTTATATTAAGTGAATATAAGCGAGGCGCAGAAATTTACTGAACATCTGGGATGGTTGCTACATTTGCCTGTCTGGATAAATTTCATGTAAGTATATTGAACGACTCAATAAATATGCCGGTTGAGAGGTTAGCACTCACGGCACCGTTTCCTTACAGAGTGACGTCACATCAGATGTAAGGTTTTACGACTTCAACCCTAAGCTAAAAACCACCATCAACAACTATGTACTCCCTCCGTTTCAGGAAAATGATACTTTCACTTTTTCAATTTGGGATATTTGTGTTCTGGTCGGTCGACCAACCCCACCATGGCAGTGGTGTTTAAGTATTCACTGTTTGTTTTCATGCCTTAATTTTGATTTTTTATGTCATCTCAGATGATCCTATAATATTATTGATCTTTATAAGAAGCATACTTTGAGTCATCATATATCTACGAGAAGACATATGTCACACAGTTTGAAATTTTATTTCAATCATCAATCAAAGATACCGCTTCTTCAAACATTATAAATTCTCTTCTCCTCCTTTAATTAACCAAATTGTAAATATTATGTTTGAACTGCAACAATAAAACACTGAAGTAATAATGTCAGTAATAAATTTATGAAAATAAAAAGTAGCCACTCTAGAAAGACAACAAACAGAGGACAGAGTCACTTGATCATCAAGCTGTCCTTAACACGATAGTTCACCGGTACGACTCAATAATAAGTGATGCATATACCTTGTGGTGAAGTCGTATCTCCGTTGAAAATACTATAAGCACAATAGTACTTGCCCACTCTTACGAACTCAACAGCAAGGGAACAAAATTAAAAACCACACAGAGGGAGAAAGACGAATAGAAGAAGGATAATAGCTTCTTCTAGACACAAATTGGAATAAAGAAATCTAGTGGTTTATATATGGGAGAAGAGAGAGGTCGAATTGATGTGCATTTAGTGCGAATCAAAGAGAGAATAAATCAGAATTAAAGACAAAAATAAATTCAAATTAAGTCCTCTTGAAAGATATTTGGGTTGCTTTGGACACTAAATACAGATAGATGTTGATCTCTCGGTTTATTTACAACAAATGCACAAGGAAGTCGGATTAGAAGACAGGTAGGTCGTCCACGTCGAAGTGTTGTGGACTTACTTACCAAGTAGGATTTATAAAGTATCATTTACCACCATCGAAAACGTCTCCAAAATGTCATGCAAAGCTTTTCTATCGTGAATCCGAGAATTTTGTTGTGGTAAGGGAAAAATATCTTCACCATTTGTTGAACCACCTATAAAACTTCTGAAGTTGTTTGATGATCAGGGTCCAAGAGGGAAAGAGTTTAGGATCAACATTAGATCTTATAATCGTTGTTTTTTTCTTACTTCGATGAGGGTTTACTTTGATAAGGATCTCGCCGATGTAACTGAAGGAGTTTATACTTTTCGCACTTAAGGCCAGCTTTACCATAGGATTGGTAGCCTTTTACCTCCGGATAGAGCACCTCAACCGCGATATATACAAATATATTTCTATGACACAGATCAGGAGATTAAGTGGAGGATGAAGGAAGGTAATGATGTGTTGGATAGAGATATGTTGAAGTTGTTAAGGGAAATCTTGAATCGACACAATAGCTTTGTCCATGTTTTTCGTCAAGGTTCAGAACGAGAAGATCTTTTGGATTGCCAGTTGATTATTAAAGAGCAACCTAAAGATCAGTTGCAGTACACTCTTCCAAGTGCTTCCCAGGTTGCGGCTATTGTGCACTGAACGTGAAATAGTAGTACAGACAACGGGTGGGAATCTCTTGCGGGTCTTTGAGACATGTGGTAATTACGATCCTATGCAGTATCCACTTTTACTCCCTTATGGCAGCTGCGGGTGGGACATAAATAGCAAAGATGCAAATGGAAGAAAGATGTCATGCCGTGGATACTATTCATACATTATGTAGGTATTAATACAATCTTTAATTAAGAAAGCTTTTGAATTCATATTTTTTCCTGAATTATGACAAATCGTTCACTATACCCTGCATCGTATCTATATATCCAAAGACCCGAACTCACATTTTTAATCAATTTTTTGGGTATTTTTATATCTTTTTAATTATTGGACAGATCCGAAACAATCGTGATATTTCAATTTTTCTTCGAGGTGGGCGATTGTTGCAACAGTACGTTGTGGATAATTGGGTTAAAATTGATTCCGTCAGACTCAGATGGATTACAGGTCATCAGAAGGAATTAAGGGCGGAAATCTACGAAGGACTACAAGATGCACAAAGAGCTGGCGAAACCAGCGTAGGTAAGTTACAAATAGAATACATATGTGCAGTATGTTTTTTTTTCCTAACTCAAATCTCTAGAATCCACTTTAGTTTTAAAAGAAAGAAAAACACTTGGTATGGTTCTATTTTTATATCCTAAGTACATCAAACATGCATGAATTCTTGATATGTTTTTTTTTTGTCTCAATAGACGAACAAGAAGATAGTACTGCCTTCTTCATACATTGGTGGGCCACGTGATATGTACCAGCGATACCAAGATGCGATGGCATTAATACAGTAATATGGGAAGCCTGATATATTTCTTACAATGACTTGCAATCCACTCTGGCCCGAGATTGTAGCTAACTTACGTCCCGGTCAATATGCATCAGATAGACCTGATTTAACACTAGAGTATTCCGTGCTAAATTTGAAGAGTTGAAAGAAGATATATTTAACAAGAATGTACTGGGAAGAGTAGTTGCTCATGTTCACGTTATTGAGTTTCAGAAAAGAGGTCTACCTCATATTCATATGTTGATTATATTGGAAAAAGAAGACAAGTTACAAGGTCCTGATGATTATGATCGTATAGTTAGAGAAGTAGTCCATGATAAGAAGAAAGAGCTCGAATTGTATAAGTATGTGAAAAAATGGATGATTCATGGTCTATGTGGCAGCAAGTGCATGAGGGAAGGGAAGTACAATAAAGGGTTTCCGAAATAATTTTCCAGAATGTACTGTGTAAGGCAAAGATGCTTACCCAGTCTACCATAGGAGAGATAATGGAAATACTATACAAATGAGTAAGAACTTCATAGCGGACAATAGATTTGTGGTGCCTTACAATCCTTGGCTTCTTCAGAAATACGATTTCCACATCAATGTAGACGTTTGTTCCACTGTCCAAAGTGTTAAGTATATTTACAAGTACGTCTACAAGGGCCCGATTGTATTTCTTTTCGAGTGCAACCAGTGCATCCAGAATCCGAGAATAACAAGGTAACACGTTACATCAATGCAAGATGGGTGTGTGCTCAAGAGGCAATGTGGAGGATAGATATACAGGTTTGCGATGAATAATATGTGTCCATCAGTTCAACGATTGCCCTTGTGATAAGCACGTGAGTGCGACACAATTGTACCCATAATTACATTAGCTAGGCTTCATTATTTTGCTAATAATATTGTTTTAGTGCTTTTGTAGAAAGTACGAGCAAATCCGGTCATCCAAAAATAAACAGACAAATAAATACGCATCTGCGGCAAAAAGCACCACTATCGGCTCACGGCACATCAGATATGCGGCTTACTTGGGATGAATTTAAGGATGTAGAATCTCATCTTGTATTTGATGGTGCGGGAAGGATATATTTTAATCAATAAATTCAAAGATATTGTATACTAAAGAGTGCTTTGGGAAGGAATGTTTTAGAGCAAGTGGCGACAAAAGAATCATTTGGCGGGACGACCACATGCAACCGAGTCTCATATATTTGGAAAGAATGAAAATATATTACCCTAGTTGGTTAGTTTAATTTGGAAAGTGGACTTAATTGGTTGCATGGTGGAGATTCCCTTGCAAGAGACTATTATGGGTGATTTAAAGAGAGAATATAATTTGCATGGCACTAATTTATGACAGTAAAACATGAGATATCTTTCCCCCTTGTGTGGCACTGATTGATCATTAGAATATATTTTAACGCATGAATATCATGGATTGATGGGGTATTATTTGGAGGATCTCTTGGAATGGAATAATAATGTCAACATAATGATTTAAGTAAGGAGGAGTGAGATTTTGCATTTTGGGTGGGCTGCACAACCGTGAAGGTTGAGGAGGAGATACAACAAGAGAGGAAGACGATCATTTGCCGGGGTGACAACGGCGATATCGGTTTATTATTATTTTCTCTTGTAATTTATTTTATGGGTTTTGAGAAATCCATTTCTATGGTGTGCTAGATTTTGTAACTAAGGTTCATGGAGAAAGCTACTTCAAGCATAGACCATTATGAAATAATTTAGATTAATTTGGTATTAGGCTATTTTGAATAGAATTGTCGAAATCCAATGTTTATGATTTATTGATTTTATAAATAATATTTGTTATTGTTCCACCGTCTTTGTACGAAGTAAAAGCCTAAATGCATAAATGTATTTCGTGTTCCAATTTTATTTGTTATAGTATTTGATAATCCATGCTTAGGTTAAATCATTTGATGGGTTATGCTTAGACGACGCAAATAGTGATTGTGAACCGATAATTATTTTTTTCAATAATCTTCTTATCATTATAATTTGATAGTCCATGCTTAGGAAACTCTGATGGGTTATACTTAGGAGATGCGAGTTTATTATCGAAAGTTATTTTAATAATAGGTGTTGCAATTGAACAAAGAAATAAACTCATATTTGGAATTCGAATTCTTTTCGGTATTCAATTAGAAATAGTAGTGGAATCCATAAACCCTGGTTACCGACTTCTTCTCATTGCATTTAATTATTATTTTTCCTTTCTTTTCGTTCATTTTAAATCCTTAATTCTAAAAATCCCAAAAACATCATCTCTGGTTAGTTTTATTAGAAATATTGATTATAGTATTTCCACCGCTCCTCGTGGAAACGACCCGTACTTGCCTCTGTCTACTAGTTAGACACCGTGCGATTGCGGTTTATTATATAGGCATCTCCCGATCCTATCAATTTTTGGCGCCGCTATTTGAGGAGCGGTTGTGGAATATTGTAGTTGGTATTTTGTACATAATAATAATAATTATTTTATTTATTCTATTTTTTTTTTTGTACATAGCTTATTTTCTCTTTTATTTGTATATTTTCTTTTAGTTCTTTTTACGTAGATTATTTGATTTTGTTTTAGGTACCTTAGTCTGAAGAGCGACGATTGGAGTCAAAAACTGGCCTAAAGTAAGTACTTGATATTCTCGCAAAGCTTTTGCAGGGTGAGTTATTGAGAATTACTTTGTATAATGGTTTCAATGAGTTGACTTCTTTTATAGATTTTTGGAATCTTACCAAAAGAGCCGAGACAGAAGAGTCATCGATATTTCACATGAGGAGTATGCATATGCACCTTCTCATTATCATGAACTGCTTAGAGTGTGTAAATAATGATTGGAATTATTCTCATAGGTATGATCATTACGGACCTTGTGAAGGTTATGATCATTACCAACCTTACCATGATTATGAGCCACAATGTGTTGATTCCAATTATTATTCACACATTTCTCCGTCACAGTATGAGAGAGATGATCAATCTTACTGTGACCCATTTGCATCACAACTATCTTTGTTAGAACGCCTCAATATTGAAATTGCTGAACAAACCAAATCTAATGAGTTATTTTTTTCCGAGCTTAGTAAAAGCCATGATTATATTGTTCAACTTGCTGAAGAAAACGATTTATCGATTGTTCAACTAACACAGTCGGTACAAGATCGTGGTCTTACTGAGGATACAAGTTCTAAATTTTCTAATACTCTTGATATTTATGATGAACCCGCTTTAACTAATGAATCAATGTGTATGGAGAATGATGATGAACTTGATAGTTGTGATCATAGGAATAAAGACATTGTCATGCCAAGTGAAGGTGGTGTATTTAATCCAACTCTTGATCGTGTTAATGATCACTCGCCTATTCAAAGGGATGAGTTTAGGATTGAGGACACCATTCTTTTAGACAGTGTGACATATCAGTGCTATAACAATGATGCTTACGAAGAATGTGTTAATTCTGAGGAAACCGTAGTTAAGTCTAACGACTTAGAGGAATTACACTCTATCTATAAGGTTTCTTTTAATCATCTTTATTGTGATATTCCTATTGATTCCTTGGTTGATGATGTTTATGATGATGATTTAGTACAGGTTTGCAAATCTAATGGAAAAGTTAATATACCTAGAATTGTTAGCACAACTTTTCGGAAGATTCCTAATTTTGGATTAGAGCTGCATGCTTCTCGATTATTACTAGATTATTTTGCATCTCGTGATTTCTCTTTGCCTGTGCATGACTCCTAGATTGTTTCAGATCCCATCCATAGTGAACCACTTGAGTCGGTAATTCTTGTTACTGATGATAAATCCTTTGCAAAAACCAGGTTTGGGGGTAGCTCTTTCCTTTTGATAATCTCTATATCTTTACATTGCTTCAACGAGGATTTGAGGTTGTCATCGGTTGTATATATTGTATTTTGGGTTGATCCCCAAATTTTCAGGTTGTTAGTTTATGGGGATCCTTTATGTATATTCCAGTAGGTATTTTTATTATTTTATTTTATTTTTATTTACTTATTTTCGCATATTATGAATTTCCCATCTTAATTTTTATGTTGGATGACTCAATTACATTGAGGACAATGTAAAGTTTAAGTGTGGGGGAGTGGTTAACTTTTTGCTTTTATTTTTCAGAAAATTTTCTTGCAATTGATAACCAGCTGTTGAGCGGGTCTATTGTAGGTTTGTAGGTATATTATGACCAGATGTTGAGCGGGTCTAAAAAAATAAATAAAAAATAATAAAAAAGTATTTAAAAAAAATATAATAAAAAAATAATAATTATGACCAGCTGTTGAGCGGGTCTATTGTATTGTTCTTATGACCAGCTGTTGAGCGGGTCTATTCTTTTATTTTCTTATCATCTTCTTATGACCAGCTGTTGAGCGGGTCTATTTCTGTATTTTCTTATCATATTATGACCAGCTGTAGAGCGGGTCTTAAAAAAAAGTTATATAAAAAAAAATGATGACCAGCTGTTGAGCGGGTCTATTCTTTTTCTTATCATTTTATGACCAACTGTTTAGCGGGTCAATTTTCTGTTTTGCTCGAGGACTAGCAAAATGTAAGTGTGGGGGAGTTTGATAAGCACGTGAGTGCGACACAATTGTACCCATAATTACATTAGCTAGGCTTCATTATTTTGCTAATAAGATTGTTTTAGTGCTTTTGTAGAAAGTACGAGCAAATCCGGTCATCCAAAAATAAACAGACAAATAAATACGCATCTGCGGCAAAAAGCACCACTATCGGCTCACGGCACATCAGATATGCGGCTTACTTGGGATGAATTTAAGGCTGTAGAATCTCATCTTGTATTTGACGGTGCGGGAAGGATATATTTTAATCAATAAATTCAAAGATATTGTATACTAAAGAGCTGCTGGGAAGGAATGTTTTAGAGCAAGTGGCGACAAAAGAATCATTTGGCAGGACTGACCACATGCAACTGAGTCTCATATATTTGGAAAGAATGAAAATATATTACCCTAGTTGGTTAGTTTAATTTGGAAAGTGGACTTAATTGGTTGCATGGTGGAGATTCCCTTGCAAGAGACTATTATGGGTGATTTAAAGAGAGAATATAATTTGCATGGCACTAATTTATGACATTAAAACATGAGATATCTTTCCCCCCTTGTGTGGCACTGATTGATCATTAGAATATATTTTAACGCATGAATATCATGGATTGATGGGGTATTATTTGGAGGATCTCTTGGAATGGAATAATAATGTCAACATAATGATTTAAGTAAGGAGGAGTGAGATTTTGCATTTTGGGTGGGATGCACAACCGTGAAGGTTGAGGAGGAGATACAACAAGAGAGGAAGACGATCATTTGCCGGGGTGACAACGGTGATATCGGTTTATTATAATTTTCTCTTGTAATTTATTTTATGGGTTTTGAGAAATCCATTTCTATGGTGTGCTAGATTTTGTAACTAAGGTTCATGGAGAAAGCTACTTCAAGCATAGACCATTATGAAATAATTTAGATTAATTTGGTATTAGGCTATTTTGAATAGAATTGTCGAAATCCAATGTTTATGATTTATTGATTTTATAAATAATTTTTGTTATTGTTCCACCGGCTTTGTAAGAAGTAAAAGCCTAAATGCATAAATGTATTTCGTGTTCCAATTTTATTTGTTATAGTATTTGATAATCCATGCTTAGGTTAAATCATTTGATGGGTTATGCTTAGACGATGCAAATAGTGATTGTGAACCGATAATTATTTTTTTCAATAATCTTCTTATCATTATAATTTGATAGTCCATGCTTAGGAAACTCTGATGGGTTATACTTAGGAGATGCGAGTTTATTATCGAAATTTATTTTAATAATAGGTGTTGCAATTGAACAAAGAAATAAACTCATATTTGGAATTCGAATTCTTTTCGGTACTCAATTAGAAATAGTAGTGGAATTCATAAACCCTGGTTACCGACTTCTTCTCATTGCATTTAATTATTATTTTTCCTTTCTTTTCGTTCATTCTAAATCCTTAATTCTAAAAATCCCAAAAACATCATCTCTGGTTAGTTTTATTAGAAATATTGATTATAGTATTTCCACCGCTCCTCGTGGGAACGACCCGTACTTGCCTCTGTCTACTAGTTAGACACCGTGCGATTGCGGTTTATTATATAGGCATCTCCCGATCCTATCACCTTGCATCTTCCCAAACAAAATAGTGTCATGTTGTATAAGCATCAAACAGTCGATGAGGTCTTAGCAAATGCAAATAATTCCAAAACGATGTTGACGGAGTATTTTGTTACAAATGAATGTGATCATATGGCTAGGCGATGGTTGTATTAGGAGTTTCCTGAACACTACACATGGGACAAAGCAATTATGAAATGGCATAGAAGAAGAACAAAACAGAGGGGTCATTGGTAGGGTATATTCTGTACCCCCTATTGCAACTGAAAGGTTTTTTCTGAGACTCATACTTATGCATGTTAGGGGTGCCACTTCATACGATGATTTGTTGAAAGTTGACGGCAGAAGATGTCAGACATTTAAAAGTGCAGCCGAGGCATGAGGATTGATAGAGAATGATAACAGTTTGAGGGCATGAATGGCCGAGCAGCAACAAACAAAATGCCATCTGCTTTGAGAACTCTTTTTGGTAGCATATTATTTTTTTGCAACTCGGTGGACACCAGAAAGCTTTGGGAAGAGTTCTTCAACGACATGGTTGAAGATTATGCAAGTTCAAGTGATACAAGCTCCGCATACTTATCATACCGTCTTATCAGAGAGCTGGGTCAAATGCTTCATCAACATGGCAAGCGTCTAAAAGATTATGATCTTCCGACAATTGTCGGCATATTAGACGATAATTTACAAGTGTTTGATTTGATCGAAGAGGAGGTATCCATTCCGGTTTCTGAAGAAGATATGATGAATGTGGAAAAGTTGAATAAAGATCAGTCCAAGTCTTATGATACAATTATGGGTGTCATCCGAAGAAAAGAAAGCATAGTCTTCTTTGTTGATGGTCCAGGAGGTACCGGGAAGACTTTTCTATACCGTGCTATTTTTTCGACTGTTAGAAGAAGTGGTGGTATTTCCATAAAAACAGCTACGTCTGGAGTTGCAACTATTATGTTACCTGGTGGAAGAACTGCACACTCGAGATTCAAGCTTCCATTTACCCCAGCAACAATTTCTACATGTGACATCGCTAAAAATGACAAGTTGGCTGATCTTCTCCGTCAAGCTACTGTGATTATGTGGGATGAAGCTACCATGGCACATCGGTATTCTGTCGAGGCATTCGATACGACAATGAGAGATATAACGGGTTAAAAGAAGATGTTTGGTGGTAAGATTGTTATTATGGGAGGTGATTTTCGCCAGGTTCTTCCAGTTGTACCAAAAGCTTCAAGGGGGCAAATGGTTGATTCGTGTCTTACTCGGTCGGCTCTGTGGAGACATGTAGAGGTTCTTCGTCTGAAGAAGAATATACGTGCAGTAGGAGATACGTCTTATTCTGATTTCTTGATGCGAGTTGGCGATGGAAATGAACCTTCTTTGGCAAATGACATGATAAAGATGCTAAATGATATGGTGATACCCTCGACTGGTGAAGATTCAGTGTCCCAACTGATAGATGCTACCTTTCCCGACTTGGCAGATAATTTTGAGGATCAAGATTACTTGCTTAACCAGGCACTTATCACATCACTGGATGAGCATGTAGATAAGTTAAACGATCGAGTGGTTAGCATGTTTCCCGTACAAGAGCATACGTATTATTCATTTGATTCCATGGAAGATGATTTCCAAAACCTCTATCTTCAAGAAAAGTTGAACGAAATAGCTCCTGGTGGTTTACCTCCTCATAAGTTGAAATTGAGACTAGGACCACCCATTATGTTACTGAGGAATGTTAGTGCCAAGAACGTCTTATGCAATGGTACTAGGATTATCATAAAGAAGTTCTTTCCAAATTGTATCGATGCAGTGATCCTTAGTGGAAATTCAGCAGGTAAAAGAGTAATTTCCATAGGATGCCAATGAGCCCGCCAGAGAATCTTGAGATGTCGTTCAAGATGATTCGCAAGCAATTCCCAGTACGTATGTGCTTTGCATTCACAATCAATAAAGCACAAGGACAAAAAATTAAAAACACCAGTATTTATCTTCCCGAGCATGTCTTCAGTCATGGACAATTGTATGTTGGGCTTTCAATGGGTGTTTCCAGCAACAATACTAAGGTGTTAATCAAAAATAGAAGCGTTGCTGATAAAGTTGGAACGTTCACCAAGAACATTGTCTATAAGGAAGTTCTTATGGCGTCCTAGCTTAGGTAAACATCTTACGAATTAATGTCGTCTGCGAAGTTCTTAGTCGTTGTATTTTTTTTTTACTTAATGTTTTTTTTTCCCTCTATTATTTTAGTTTTGGTTTCATCTTACATTTTGGTGTCTATTGTGTATGAGCTTTTCACTCGCTGAAATGTAAGTCGCATCTATTCTAATTTATTACAAGAGATAAAATTTTGAAACAGTAATTTTTATTTTGAAGGCGGATTTTCCGCCTTAGTATTATAATTTGTTATCCCGTAAATTTTGTAATGGAAGGACAAGTCGACAGGTACATCGCACGTGCGTACTTACTAGTAGTCATTATGCAAACCACCATAAAGGATGCATAACACATTACCATAAAGGATGTGTAACACATTATGCAGCCATATTTGAGTTTATACATCAAATAATTTTTCGTTGCAACAAATAAAACTATGTACTCCCTCCGTTTCCGGAAAAATGATACTTTCACTTTTTCAATTTGGGTTATTTGTGTTATGGTCGGTCGACCCTCCCCACCGTGGTAGTGGTGTTCTAGTATTCATTGTTTTCTTTCATGCCTTAATTTTGATTTTTTATGTCGTCTCAGATGATCATATAATATTCTTGATCTACATAAGAAGCATACTTTGAGTCATTATATATCTACGAGAAGACATGTCACACAGTTTGAAATTTTATTTCAATCATCAATCAAAGATACTGCTTCTTCAAAGATTATAAATTCTCTTTATTAATCTTCTCCTCCTTTAATTAACCAAACTGTAAATATTATGTTGGAACTGCAACAATAAAACACTTAAGTAATAATGTCAGTAATAAATTATGAAACTAAAAAGTAGACACTCTAGGAAAGACAGCAAATAGAGGACAGAGTCACTTGATCATCAAGATGTCCTTAACACGATAGTTCACCGGTACGTCTCAATAATGAGTGATGCCTATACCCTGTGATGAAGTCGTATCCAGGATAAAGCTGCCCGTTGCAAATACTATAAGCACTACAATACTTGCCCACTCTTGCGAACTCAACAATAATGGCACAAAATTAAAAACCACACCGAGGGAGAATGACGAATAGAAGAAGGATAATAGCTTCTTCTAGACACAAATTGGAATAAAAAAATCCAGTGGTTTATATATGGGAGAAGAGAGAGGTCGAATTGATGTGCATTTAGTGCGAATTAAAGAGAGAATAAATAAGAATTAAAGACAAAAATAAATTCAAGATTTTTCAAAACGGAAATAAAACGGCCATGCACATTATGTCGACACAAGAAAAAATTTGAAAGAAATAATTCTCACCGAGTCATATGCCCCCCCACATTTAAGACAAAATTTATTTTGATTTTAAATTCGTTTAGGAAGTAATTCAAAAGAATTTTGTCCAAAAAGGTAAGTCTTGGTTAACCTATGTCCACGGTGCAAGAACGAGCCCCAGCCCAAAACTCAAGCCTTAGTGGAAATAAGTATATTTTTTTTGCCCCACCCGTTCCACCCACATTGTTTGTCTAACCATCCATAAAGTATTGGTTAAATAGTGGAGCTCATCTTTAGTTATACCCTATGTGGGACTAAAGTTCATGTTTCATTCACTCATAATAAAATGAGCAAGTTCCCTTAGAGAATCAAAGGTCCTAAGTTCCATTCCCACCAAGACTATCAAATAAAAACAATAAAACTCATTTTCTCCAACAATCCCCCACATGAATGAAATACCTATAAAATCAGAAAACGGAAAGCGAGAAATACCACTATAGGCAAGAGGTGTCCACGAGGTCTTGAAACTTTGCTTAGTGAGAAATTGCCGGAACTACTTGATGGACAATGAACGCGATATCTTGAATTGCCATCGTTTGGTGTAATCTGCGATAATAACCACGCGTGATATCTCTCTAGGTGCTTTCAAGTTCGTGTCGTTGTGTCCTTTTTGGTCCTGGACAAATCCCGTTTCTCAGAATGCTCTAGAGAATCAGCTCTATTCTCATAGGAAACGACCCACTTTCACATTCAGATAGGTAAGTTCCATCAAGAGTGTTTACTGCTACACCCCACTTCAATCTTAAATTGAAACTATATAACTCATCAAGACTTAGTTAAAAGTCATCCTTCACATGCAGCCACACTATCACATCTACACCATAGGGAAGGGACAGAGAATGAAATTCTCTGATAGTATTTACCTTGACCCACCACAAATTAGTTATCTTATTCAAAACCTTGATCTTGGGATCTCCAGTCAGCAAGGTTGAGTATCCTTCATGGCAAGTTTATTTAATGATCCTAAGACCCATCCCCTCGATGCATTACTAACTATCTCTTTGGAAAAACCTTTCGTCAAAGGGTCCCCTATGTCGATCCTTGAACTTTACCCATTCAATGGAAATATCGCCTTTTGAGATTAGTTTTCTCGGTATATCATGTCTTCTACGAATATGTATAGACTTCCCATTATAGTAGATGTTTTTATCCTTAGCTATAGCAACTTGATTATTACAATGTATAGATATAGATGGCACAGGCCTATGCCAGAGAGGAATGTCTTCTAAAAAGCATATTAGCCAAGAGGCTTCCTCTCCTGCTTTATCTAACGTAATAAACTCGGATTCCATAGTGGATCGAGCTATGCAAGTCTGTTTGGAACACTTCCAAGAAACAGCCCCACCTGCTAGAGTGACAACATATCCACTCGTAGACTTAGACTCCTCTGAGTTTGATATCCAGTTTGCATCACAAAATCCCTCAAGGACGGCAGGGTACCTTTCATAATTCAAACAAAAGGTCAAAGTGTATTTCAAATACCTCAACACTCTAAAAAGTGCATTCCAATATTCCTGCCATGGATTACAAGTATACCTACTTAACCTACTCACAGCATACGCAATGTCTGGCCTAGTATAGTTCATCAAATACATCAGACTTCCTATAACTCGTGAGTATTCAAGTTGTGAAACTCCATTACCCTTATTCTTTTTGAGTGTACAACAAGGATCATATGGAGTACAAGCAGGTTTACAATCAAAATGATTGAAATTTCTAAGTACATATTCAACATAGTGAGATTTACTAAGATTATAGCTGTTATAATTTCTTCTAATTTTCATCCCTAAGATTACATCTGCGGGGCCTAAGTCTTTCATGTCAAAGTTCTCATTTAGCATGCTCTTAGTGGAATTAATTACATCCATTTTTGTAGCAAGTATAAGCATATCATCAACATACAAGCATACGATAACACATGCATCATTCACAAGTTTAGTGTAGACACCTTGTCAGATTTATTGATTGTAAAACCACTAGAAAACATTACATGATAAAATTTTTCATGCCATTGTTTAGGTGCTTGTTTCAATCCATACAATTTTTTTTTCAGTTTACAAACTTTCTTTTCACAACCTTTCACTACAAAAGCCCTCAGGTTGTTCCATGTAAATTTTTTCATCTAATTCACCATTTAGAAAAGTTGTCTTTACATCCATTTGATGTATCTCTAGGTTATGAACCGCAGCTATGGCAATTAACATCCTAATGGAAGTAATTCTCAAATAACGGTGAGTAAGTATCAAAGAAATCTACACCTTCTTTTTGTTTATAGCCTTTAGCTACTATGCTAGCCTTGTATTTTTCAACAGTTTCATTTATGTTACATTTCCTCCTGAAGACCCATTTACATCATATGGCTTTACACCCTGGAGGTAAATCTACCAGCTCGTATCATTCTCTTTAATGGATTCTATTTGACTAATAGAAGACTATTTCCACCATGGAGCTTCAGAAGAAGTCATGGCTTCTCTATAAGTCCGAGGATCAGTCTCGGCTAGGCATGTTATGAATTCAGATCCAAATGAGGTTTTGGTTCTAGCCCTTTTACTTCTCGTAGGCTCAATCTCTACTTCATCTTCCTCTAAAGGTAAAGTCTGACTGGTTGAAGGGACATCTTGGGGATCAACACCTCTCTTACGAGAGTCAGATTTCAATGAAAAAATATTTTCAAATAACACAACATCCCTAGACTCCATAATAGTATTCACACCAATTTCTGAATACTTAGAGTCATCATATATCTACGAGAAGACATGTCATACAGTTTGAAATTTTATTTCAATCATCAATCAAAGATACTGCTTCTTCAAAGATTATAAATTCTCTTTTATTAATCTTCTACTCCTTTAATTAACCAAACTGTAAATATTATGTTGGAACTGCAACAATAAAACACTGAAGTAATAATGTCAGTAATAAATTCATGAAACTAAAAAGTAGACACTCTAGGAAAGACAGCAAACAGAGGACAGAGTCACTTGATCATCAAGTTGTCCTTAACACGATAGTTCACCGGTACGTCTCAATAATGAGTGATGCATATACCCTGTGGTGAAGTCGTATCCAGGATAAAGATGCTCGTTGCAAATACTTATAACACAATATTATTTAATAGAATCTACCATAGCAGTATTTAAATTCCATAAACTACAAGTGCATGAGACTGTATAGTTTGAGGTGTTGGACATTCTTGTTTGCATTAAACTATTTTAATTATCATCCGGACTTGTACAATACCTCTACTAATTTCTCCTACGAGGTAAACAACAAGTACACATTTTTTCAGTGGATGTCTTTGAAGAGGTATTTGGACGAAACCAATTTTGGTTTCATCTGTTATTTTTGTCATTTTGATGAAACCAATTTTGATTTTATCTAATTTTTATTAGTTTTTGTAGTAGTATGGTCAGTGTTGAGATGGCTTTAATATTACTATAGTAAGTCATATTGAAAGGTTTCAATGAAATACCCTATTATTTCTAGATGTTCATTATGCTGAAACATCATTGTTAATATATATGGTCGATGGTCATATGAGTTTTATTGTTGGAGGCGATATTCATGGTTTTTAAATTTAAAATGTTTTCTGAAATCAATTTGTAATTTTTGTTAGTTTTTGTCGACGAAACCAGTTTGTAATTTCTCTTGCAGGTATACAATAAGCCAACATCTGTTCAAAGGAGATACTGAAGTGGCATTTGTAATTTCTCTTTCAGGTATACAATAAGTCCTATAGAGAATCGTATTCAAGACCAATTTATCCAGGTTCCCACTTTGAAAGGCTCAACAACAATTTCACCCAAGTCTCTTTGTTCTTGGACCTAAAGTTTT
Organism: Papaver armeniacum; assembly: GCA_023531295.1. Classification (NCBI taxonomy): domain Eukaryota; kingdom Viridiplantae; phylum Streptophyta; class Magnoliopsida; order Ranunculales; family Papaveraceae; genus Papaver; species Papaver armeniacum. The sequence goes on along the minus strand of JAJJWW010006529.1, from coordinate 65,482 downwards.
GCCACAATCAGGTCTCCCAAGTAAGAAGAAAAGGATTCCTAATACAAGTTTGATTCCTAACAAGAAGATGAGAGCTTGTGGTGGCTGCAATTTATTGACTACTCGTCATGCTTAACCGAAGGACAAGTTGGTTTATGATGATTTTCTCTATGTTTCGTGTTAGTACTCGTTTTTTGTTCTTATTTGTGTTTTGTGTGTTTGTAGGTATTTTTTGAAATAAACTCTCTCGAAAAGTTGATAAAAGAAGGACCGTGTTGTTCTCAATGTTGGTTAGGGGCTCAATTGATAGGGGCACCTTCTTCATATTTGCACCCCAGTAGTGCTAAAGACACCCCAGCTGTTGTATAAGGATCTTTTTCTCGTTTAATTCATTTTTGGCGGTTGGTTCTTGACAAAGGGGCAGATGTGAAGTCTTATAGTCTAATCTCACAAGCCCCTTTTTGGTTTCATCTTTTTGTTGAGAATAAATAAATTGAACTATGTTATTGTTATTTTGGAATAAAAATAGGTTGGAACCAACTTTTTCATTGGTTTCATCATTTCATTGCTTTTCTAACTTTTTGTTTATTTTTGGACTTTTGGATTTTTTTTAAATACACGACGGGGAAGGACGCGATTACGATATCGTCTCGGCCTTTGCAAGTATGTCGTTCATCCCAATTGTCTTAACTTTTTCATTTGCCATCCACCAGTTACAAAAACAAAACCAAACGCGAACCTAATCCTAAAATTTTGAATATTGCCGTTCGAAAAATATTGACTTGTTACCATCACCACCTTGTGCGGTGAATGCCGATCGCCAAAAAGCGATCCTTGAAGGATTAGTGTTTCATGTTATTGTCTAATAATTTTTGTTGTAATTAGACTTCTTTTTATGACCATATTGTGAATAGTGATTAGAACACCAACCTTTGAACATACCATGAAAATGTTCTATGCCTTGAAATATATCAAAAATTTGAGTTTAAACCAACATGTAAGTTAGGCTAAATAAAATAGTTATGGATGAAAGAATTTGCAACAACAGCTTGATCTTTAGAAGATATCGACCCTTAGATCCAACACTAAGGGAACTTTCTTTGGAGGAGACCCTTGAGAGGATAGAGTATTCACATAATCAAGATGATGAGGCTAGATTTGGTAACACTAATTTAGATGAGGTTCAACCATTTTCATGTTATGATCATGATGTGGAAAGTGTTGATAAAGAATATGAAGTTTTTAGGCATAGTGATCAATAATTTGTCTCTCCAGATTGACTTTATAATGATAGTAATATTTATGGTTTAAATCCAAATAATTTTAATAATTATTCACCTATTCAAAAGGATTTTGACTAGAAGTATCCATTTTAGGCGATGTAGAATTTCCTAGTTACAATGTAGATAATGGTTTAGAGGAATGGGTTTATCTGAGAATCTTGTTTTTAACAAAGGATTTAGAAACAATAGTCTTAGACAAAGAAAGATGAACTCGTAGAGATTTTAAATATGAGTGAGGATGCATCACACGAAAAGAAGCAATTGACCATTTTGGGTTAGATGATCTAGTCTGTCTAGAGACACCCAAAACTCTAAGTTTGGGGTGATTATCATTCTCCTTGTGCCTTACCTTTAGCTCTTCTGAGAGATCCCTCACTTGGTATTGACCATTTTACAAGACTTCATACACATTTTCACGAACCTAGTTGTGTCATTCCTCTGGTTGATGTGGTTAACCAGGCTATGATACCCGATTGACTTTGTTTTCCACCAAAACCTTCCCTTCCAATTGTGGGGGCGGATCTAACTCATGAGGAAACGCAACAGCATGAATATGTTATCTAGACCCTTTTATAAAGCACATTGTTGCGTCTCCTCTTCTTGTGGTTACAGATCTAGATGACATGTGAAGTCTTATAGTCTAATCTCATTTTGACTACGTTTTTCTTCATCAACTTTCATTTTTTACAGTTTAAACATGTTAATTTCATGCCTTCCTGAAATGGTGTTTCATTTAGATTAAGTTTTCCTTTTTTTGGTTTCACCTGCAATATGTTGGAACCCTTTTTTGGTTTCATCTTTTCTATTGTTATTTTGGAATAAAAATAGGTTGGAACCCTTTTTGGTTTCATCATTTCATTGCTTTTCATATTTTGAGCTGTTTCCAACATGCATTATTGAGTTTTGCAAGTATGTCGCTTAAATGTTTTGATACATTGTCTTAACTTTTTCATTTTTAATTGTTGAGAATTACAAATTATTGCCATGACTTGTTACCATCTTGTCATTGAATGCCGATCGCCAAAATCCTTGGTGTTTACTTTGTTTCCCTTTTTGTTATTGTCTAATAATTTTTTGTTGTAATTAGACTTCTTACTTTTTCATTTCTTGGAACATGAAAATGTTCTATGCCTTGAAATATATCAAAAATTTGAGTTTAAACCAAGTCGTGATACGACCCTTTTCCTTTTTGGTGTCACCTGCAATATGTTGGAGCCATTCCTGGTTTCATCATTTTACTGCTACAATGGAAACAAAATATGCTGGAACCCTTTTTAGTTTCATCAAAAAACAAACATAACATTCTGCGACAATATGGTTTGGGTTAAACACAATTGAAACCATTACAAACACAAGTTGAGAGCACGTGCATTGCACGTCAGTAATTTTTACTATTTTATTATCTTAGCCATAATTATTGGAATAAATATTAGTCCATTTTATTTTATACACAGTTTGGTTTTGATAGCAAGCACCAACATTATTTCAAAACAAAGATAGAAAAGGCCAACAGTTTGTTTTCCAAGTCAAAAGTAATTGCAAAAGTTCATAAAAAAACTATGCAAAATGCTTCCACCATTGCTTCTCCATACATAGATTTCTTGGCTCAATTATACATTCTCAACCGTAATTAGAATATAAAAAAATCTATGACAATCAATTTAAAAATATATAATGTTTACGGGAGGTGGCCTAAGCTTCAATCTACCAATTCAAAGCTATATTAAACTGTTCATCACAGTGCTCGGATTGCTCAAATTAGTCTTACTCATATGTCGTCTGATCGCTGTCGTATGCGTCAAAAATAATTTCACTTTCCTAAAGTATATGATAAGAAAGAGTTCGTTTCCACAGAGAGGCGATTGTAGTTATTTCGTATTCAATTTCTTAAAGTAACCAATTAGGGGGATTTCTGATTTTAAAAGCAAATTAAAAGCAAAGTAAGAGCAAAGTAAATTGTAGAAAGTAATCAATAGAGAAAGATATTGGTCAAGGAATTCATCTTCAATCTTAGACATGTGCTTGCATATATGATTAGAATTACGATTTAATCTCTTATATTATCAAAAGCCTAGAGAATCAAGCGAGCAAGATAATCTATTAATTTCCTAAATTCATCAACACACACATTAGGGCTGTGTATGTGAATTCTACCTAAAGAATAACTTAACGCCTTGCGCTAATTAAGATCAATTCCTAGGAGCATTAAGTTTCAGAAATAGGCTAATCAATGCAATTGTCATGCGCTGCGCATAACAATTCGGACAATGGTCAAACTCTACATATGATTACGAGAGTGTATCACTACAAACCGTAAACATATTATGCTACTTGTATTCAGGGTTATCGCTTGATGAAAAACCCTAAAATAGCTATGGACTAGGATGCAAGTTCAATTAATTGGCCACTTAACTAATCAAACATCATAATCCTATCACAATACATCAATCATGTGATTCTTAAAACAATACAGATATGAACGATAATTAAGAGAGAAAACTAATACATAAATCAAGCACAAGTTTTAGAAATAAGACTACATCCTTAACCAATAATATAGAATTTAGCTACTCATAGCTATGAAGTTCATCACAAAAATATGAATTGAATAAAGAAGAAGATGAACAAAAGCAAACCCTAGTTGCGTAAACAAAAGCGGCTCTCTCCTTAGCTTCCAAGAATAAAACGTGTGATAATCCAAAGTTGTAGAAGTCTTTCGTTTAAATAGCTCTCTTGTTTCCAAAATTAGGTCTAATCTTCAAAGTCCATTAGATGAAAATCCACCAAGCCCATAAGTGAGAGAAACCCATGTAGAAAGTATGGCCCAAAAAATGTTGCCGGAAAATTGGTATTATGGCCGGAAATCGACCGGAATCCGGCACCGGAAAATATTTCAGGTGACCGGCAAAGTCCACCCGGTCACCGGTCAACTGGGTCAAGGTCAAACTGAGTCAAATCGGGTCAACCACCGAGTCATACCGAGTCATCTATCTGACTCGGTTGGTTAATCTTTTGGCTAGAGATGTTTCTCAGCCTGAACCTCTTGCACAGGCTAAATACTGTGATGCGCAATGATGACGCATCCAAGCTTCCTTCCAGCCAAGATGGTTGTGCATCTACTCTTGCAGTTCCATACCAGCACATTCATCCATCTGATTTGAGCATTTTCAGTTCAGTTTCAACCCCAGCTCAGTTGTAGCTGCGCTTCCTGCAATAGCTTCACCCGCAACTCCATTCTAGCACCAACACAACCACTTGAGACTGTTATTTCAGTTCAATACTAACAACTCAGTTTCATACCAACCACCAACCATTCAAACTCATCAGTACACATCACCAGTTCCATTTCATCTCACAGTAGCACCAACACTTCAATTGCTTCACTGTTTGGTTCCCTTCACGACTGCATTAGCCCAAAGCTCAACTTTGCTCATCATCACGGCTCCATAACAATACCACCAAAGTGACTCAAATCAAAGTATAGCAACAATAATCCCAGTTTACACCTCAGCCATCACCAACAATTCATATTATTATTTTTCACAGCAGCATCCTGTAATATTTCACTTAAGCTGCACTTCCACTCTACAACTCCAACTCCAGCTGCTACTCGAATACCTCCAAAACCAACAACACCATTCCAGCTTCCCTGTAAACCTAAACATACATCTAAAGCAGCTTCATCTTGAAATCCACATTGCACACTGCTCTGTAAGCTTATCAGCATCCGCACATCACCTTGTAACAATTCAATTCCATCTATAGCTCCAGTTGTAACACCAATCTGCATAACCCATTGTCACAACAACAACCAATCTCATTATAGCTTCACCACCTAAGACAACAACATCAATCCAATTTCCTGCACCTGATCATCACCACAGACAAATTCAACTCCATTTCTGCAGCTCAGCCTTATACATATGCTTGTCACTGCCATTGACACCAGCTGCAACCTATTTGGCTTCGACAACAATATGTCTTGCTACAATCTCAGGCCTGCAACTATGTTCATATAGCTTCATTTGCAACTGCAATGTAACATGCCTACAATTCCAGCTGCACTTCATTCCATTTGCAATACTAATTTATGCTATTCTAACAGCACTATTCATCCAACACAACACAACCCCCAGATTACTTCCTTTTCCATCTCAGCTTCCATGCTACACAAACTCAGTGCAAGACTGAGCTCATAAATCAGCACCATTTGCAACTCTATCTCAATAGCTCTGCAACCTCAGACTCCTCATTCAATAACAACACACATCATAACCTTGAGCAGCAACAGTGCCATATTTGCATCAAGCCAGCTAGCATCATCATTCATCCCAAAGTTCCACCACTGCAATGACAGCACCACCAAGGAATTAACCACCAATTTCAGTGAACATCACAAGCACCAATTCGATTCCTTTGTAGCACCAGCTGCAAATTCCTTTTGCTCACTCACCCTCACTCCATCGGTCCCCAACACCACTCCACCTTGCCATCTCGGTTTGCTTCCTAGACTCACTTATCCCCAATTTCATCGTTCTTCACTAATTCTTCCATTGAAGCTTTTCTTTGAATTTCAACTACCCGTATTCACAACCATAATCGATCTAATCTCGAATTGGAGTTCAACCCATCTTCTAGTTCTGCTCAAAATCCATTATTCTTCTCTTGTTCTTCTTGGATTTAGCCATAAACATCACCAACAAACCCTAAATTGTAGTGTTCTTCTTCTCAGATCGATATCACTCGTCTCCTTCTTTACTGATTCATTGGTCTGGATTTCTTCATCTTGAATTCTCACATCTCAATTCAAGTCAGTACCATTTTCAATTTATCGATCTCTGGCTCTCGATTTCAACAATGATCATGGTCGCTTTTCTTTCTTTTCTTCTCAATCTCAGATGCAAATGATTGAGATAAATGAATGAAAGACAGAAACTCTCGATTTTAGGGTTGTGTAAGTAGGTTATAATTGATGTTTTGTCACCTTGATAAGGTCTACCCATATTGTATCCCCTTAACCACAGCTAGTATTTGTTTAATACTCCTCCAAATAGAGTTGCCCCTTAACCTTGGCTCAGCTCCCAATAGCATGTGGAATGACAATTACGCCTTTTTGACTCAATTTGAATGATTTCCACTTCTTTTCCTCCGTGCGACTCCATAGTACCTAATAACTCAAAAACACGCGTAAAGTACATAATTCACAAGAAAAATAGCAAAGAAAGCGTAACTACTAGATAGTAAATTAGGTGTTTTAGACACCTATCAGTCGTCAAGCTCGCAGGTCCAGCACCAGAACCTGCCTTCCCCACTTGGATTATGAAAATTAAGGCGATATCAAATTAACAACCGAAAACAGCTGCAAATTCACAAATGAAACGACGGAAATCAAACCAAAGTCGCAGAGAAATCTAATATTTATATGTAAAGCTATGAGCCAAAAAAATTTCAAAATCAAAGTTAAAAGCATATCAGATGACATTGTTACCATTAGTGACCCTATATCCAAGGTTCTTGGCAAATATTGACCCTAATTACAGTACTTGACTACTGTAATTGATGTTTTATTTCTAGAATGAAGCATTCTCGCACAAACGTGATGCTGCAACCATCTTTGTGTACGCATTTTATACCCAAATTTGAATCTCTACTTAATATACATTATACATAGAGCTTTTAGGACCAATGCCAACACAAACGATCCATGTTGTCAAGTTATGGCATCCTAAATTTTACTGACATAATCTCTAGAATCTTATACACAAACATCTCTAGAATTTCACGGGCTTTGGGTCAGCCGTAGATATTACTTTTTCAAAAGATAAAGTTAATCCCCCATTTTCCTAAACAAAACCACAGATCAGCAGGGGTGACAGACAAAAAGAACAACAATGAAAAAACAATCCTGTGGCACATAACATCACCAAGAACTGGCACTTTACATGCTCAAAGTTGCATGTATGTCTTGACAAAAATCAAATGAGTGTATGAATTTCAAGATGATATAAATATTTCCAGATTACAACCAAAGGAAGTTTATACTACTAAACTGGATTTGAAGTATCTATCTTTGTAAATAGACAGTAAAATGCAAAATCATTGATTCATGTGAAATAAAATCCCCAAAATTTATAGAAACCCTAGAACTACAGATTACAAAAATTGCATACCTGATGGAGGAAGTGAAAAACAACCAACTCAATTCTTCATCTCCAGCATTGATTGTCTGCAAATTGATTGAAACGTAGGTGAAGATTCAGCTGCAGCGATGGATTTTAGTTGTTTAGAAAAGAAAGAGAAATTTGGCATACCTAATGAAGGAAATGAAAAACAACCAATTCATCTCCGTCATTGATTGTATTCAAATTGATGGAATCTTAGGTGGAGATTAAGTTGCAGCGATAAATTTTATGGATTGTAGTTGTTCAGAAGAGAAAGAGAGCTAAGGGAGAAGAAAACGAAGGAAGAGAAAATATGTATGCCTAATCGAGGAAGAGAAAGAAAAGAAATAAGTTGAACGGCTGTGATTACAAATGAAGACAATTCAACGGCTGATCAAAAAAACGTTGTGTATGAAAAATACGCTTGGTGTACGAAAAGTACGGTGGTACACGAAAAGGACGGCGGTACACCAAAAATGCTTAGCGTTTTTCAGTTTTGGTTGTTGGCATTAAAAGGGGGAGATTGTTTACAACTAGTTGACAATACACTAATTGAAACCATTTATAATCCTTATATCAATATTATTATACGTATTTAAGTTTACAACTAGTTGACAATACACTAATTTCTATGATTCTTTTAGTGGGTTGTCCATCAGGATCTTGTAGCACAACTTTGCTCTGTTTTCCACCTTTTCTGAAATATTCTCTTCATGAGACTTCATGTTTCCTTTCAAGAGGCTCTTCATGTAATAACAAACATGAAGGCCACAATCTACCGTGAAATTACAAAACAAAATTCTCAATGGTTAGTAGTTGCAAAAGAAAATAATTGGTATGAAATTACAAACATTACTGGTAGAACTAACAAGGAAATCTTCATGTATTTTCCCTGCAAAACAAAAATAAACTAACACTGCCATGCCAATACTGGTAGAACCAACAAGGGAAGAATGATGAAACTAAAATTGGTTTCATCATAACTACTAGAACTAACCAAGCCAAAACAAGAATAAACTAGTAAACCGACCATAATTAACCAATTCGACAAGGCAATAATGATGAAACCACTTTTGGTTTCATCAAAACTACCAAAATTAATCAGTTAACCAACAGAGTTTTGGTGGAACCAAATTTGACAAAGTGAAAATAATGCAACTAAAAAAAGGTTTCATCAAAACTACCAGAGTTAATCAACACACCAACAAAGTTTTGGTGAAACCAAATTATACGAATTGAAAATAATGCAACCGCAATGGTTTCATCAAAATTATCGAGTTAATCAACACACCAACAGATTTTTGGTGGAACCAAATTTGACAAAAGTGAAAATACTGTAACTAAATTTGACTAGAGTTACTTGCTTAAAAAATGGTTTCAGCCTAAATAAGATCAACATGAGTAATTATTTTACTAAGCAATTCATCACTATTGATTAGTTTGAACACGCAATTGGGGGATATAGAAACTAATTGGGGGATATGAATTACTTCCCCCAACCCATGGTGTGTGCTAAGGGGTGACTTTTGGGGGCGAAAATACTAAAATACCCTTCCCACAAAATAAAAATCAAAAACTTAAAATCAAAAAACAAAATCATATCCCCCATTTCCATCTCCACTTCTTATTAATCTTATTTAGGGGTGGAGCTTTGAAACCCAAATATTTCCCATTCCCTTTCTAAACTCTCCCCACTCTATATCAAATTCTATTCTCCTCACTTTGGAAACCAATTTTTTTTTTTATTCTAAGTGATGAAGATCATGCCGAAAGTGATGATGACCTTTCAAATTCTAAACTCTCCCACTCTATATCAAATTCTCTTCTCCTCACTTTGGAAACCAGTTTTTTTTATTCTAAGTGATGAAGATCATGTTTGAAAGTGATGATGACCATGCCGAATTGATGAAGACCATGCCGGTATCATGTTCCCAAGATATGGTCTTCATCAATTCCTAGCATGGTCTTCATCACTTCCGCTTTGAATTTTTTCTCGTATTAATCACCCACTGCATAGAAAATAAAGCAACATGGTATGCTTGAAAACAATACCGCATGGTCTTCATATCAACCGACCATGCCTAGCAGTGGACCGATTAATACCAAAAATTCAAAACGTAGTGATGAAGACCATGCCTAATTGATGAAGACCATATGCGGAACATGATACCCTGGATGCTCGAGAATTTCCTATCAATGCCTGTAGTCAAGTGAAAAAAAAACATCTGGATACTTTTCATCCTGTCCGATAGAAATTTAAGCAAAATACCATGCTTTTAACATGTACCTAAGATCCTCGAAAACTAGATTACCATGCCTGACTGCTCAAAACCAAAAATCAACATTCTCAAGATCAAAACCGTAAAAAAAATAATTTATGAACATTTCCAACAATTGCCCGCATGGATTTTTGGTTGAATACCATGCCGACACCAAGCTTTTTCTACCAAGCAACAATGGTGGATTCAAAGAAAAAATCAATTTTTCAACCTCTTATTAGCGGTAATTCTCTCATCACAATCATCTTCCATTTTCAAAAAAAGAAATTCCTCTCAAATATTAGTTTCCTCCTTCTACTCTCACCCAAACACAAATAAAAATACACACTAATCTATCCCCCAAATACTTATGATTTGTACTAATTATTATTAACCACTAAACCTAATTAGTGAGGGGTAAATTAGGAATTAAAAAAATAATTACATAAGGGGTGACCAAGAATTGCTATTGGGACTCCTATTTTGTCTTGTAGCTATATCCCCCAATTAGTTTTCATATCCCCCAATTGTGGGTTCATTAGTTTACGAAGAGCAGATAAAACGATGATGAATCTAAACAGATAAAACACCGATCCATGTTAGTTCAAACGCTTAATAATTTACGAAGAACATGAAACAAAAGATTCAATTTACCTTTGGAGTATTTTTGATCGTTTTTGCGAGCAACTCATCTTTCTTCTTCACTTGTTGAGCATTTTTCTTCAACATTTTTACCAGATTTTCTGATTTTGGTTTCTACACTTTTGATTTTAGGTCACAATTTGTTTCAATTTTGATTTCTAATCTTAGGTTTTAGGAGAATCGATTGTTTATCAGCTCAAATGAAAGAAAAACGATTTCGTAGATCTGTTTCTGATTTTCGAGAAGCAAAGGAAAGAGAATAGGAAAAAGAAGAACGATGGAATCGAGGAAATGTGAGTATTTAGTTTTGGGCTGAAAAAAACAAGGATTATTTCGGACAGTTTTGGGATTTTGGGGTTTTTTTAACCTGGCATTTTTAAGGGCGACCCCGAAAGAATTAGGGGCGACACAAAATGACAAAATAGGTTGAAAATACTTTTATGTCCCTTCATAGTCGGTAGTTTGGAAAAAAAAATTATCTACCGATTGTGACTATGTTCTTTTCTTCCTAGCTTTGGTTTGTGAAAAAAAATTAAATTTGGGACTACGACCATAATCGGGAGGCAATAAACATTATGAAACTACCGATTGTACAATCGGTAGGCAATAAACATCATGAAACTACCGATTGTGGAAATAGAGAAATCTAAAATTCCTATTGGTTTTTGAAAATTTCGAATTTGGGGCAACGACCATAATCGGGATGCAATAAACATTATGAAACTACCGATTGTACAATCGGTAGGCAATAAACATCATGAAACTACCGATTGTGGAAATAGAGAAATCTAAAATTCCTATTGGTTTTTGAAAATTTCGAATTTGGGGCTACGACCATAATCGGGAGGCAATAAACATTATGAAACTACCGATTGACATCATGAAACAACCGATTGTGGAAATAGAGAAATCTAAAATTCCTATTGGTTTTTGAAAATTTCGAATTTGGGGCTACGACCATAATCGGGAGGCAATAAACATTATGAAACTACCGATTGTACAATCGGTAGGCAATAAACATCATAAAACTACCGATTGTGGAAATAGAAAAATCTAAAATTCCTATTGGTTTTTGAAAATTTCGAATTAGGGGCTATTACCATAATCGGGAGGCAATAAACATTATGAAACTACCGATTGTACAATCGGTAGGCAATAAACATCATAAAACTACCGATTGTGGAAATTCTCAGTCATATGAAAATAAAATCTCCTCTATATAACAAATTTCTCCCGATTGTAGACTTACCTACCGATTATGGAGGGCATATTTGCCATTTCGAAAAATTTGAGATAAGGGGTGGCTTTGTTTTAGGTTTGAGTGACCTTTTTTGTCATTTTGTGTTGCCCCTAATTCTTTTGAAGTCGCCCCTAAAAATGCCCTTTTTTTTAAATCATTTGTTTTGTCAGGCCTATCTTAGATCGATGTAGACAGCCCTGGTGCTATTATGCGTGCGTTATTTGTTCAAAGTAAGAGTATTTAAAAGTCTAAATTAGTCTCCACGTTTAATCTTATCTACCAGTTCTTAAAAGAGGGTTCCAATTTTAGGATGGGCTATTTCAGTAATAACGACCGGTACTTCTCCTCTTTCGACACGTGTCGATCCAGTCTCACTTCTCTCTTATATTCTCCAGACAAACAGCATTATCTCAGTCCAATAATTTTACTTCCAGAAATCAATTTCTCTTTTAATTTCAAAAACCCTAAAACAAGTTTAATTTTCACTACAATGGATCTACAGTCTAGATCGCCAAATAATCCATCTTCTTCTCCTACTAATCACAGCATACAGACCAACAAACTCATATCCACTTCTTGTATTCTTAGAAAACCCACTTCATCTGTTACTTCAAAACGTCCAGTCTCCAAAGACAAACCCACTCCTTCTACTACTAATGAGAAGTCACAGGTGGTTGAAGCGGAGAAAGAGAAGGACATCAATGTTGAGAATTCTGGATCAGTGTCTGAGAAGGACCGCCGCCGTAGAGTTTGGAGTGTTGGAGATGAGATTCTTCTTTTTAAACGTATGGCATGCCGTGTTAAAAGTGGTGAAAACCCTAATTGTATAGTTTTTTTAGAATCTTTGAATACTTCCTTTACTTTGAATTATAGGTTGGATCAAATCCAGTCTAAAATCAGACATACAAAAGACAGATATTTTAAAAATGAAGAGAAAGAGAAGAAGGGGAAGGTGTTGTCGTTTCCAAAAGCCTATTTCAAGGAGTGTTATGAATGGTCAAAAAGGATATGGGGGAGTGGTGGTGAACCTAAAGATGGTGGTGGTAGTGGTGGTGGTGGTGAAACAGTTGTGATGGAGAATGATGTACAAATCCGAAAGAGTAAGAAAGATGAGAAGAGAAAAGATGAATCTACCAAGCAAGGGAAAAATGATGGTAATGCTGCAAGTGCTACAGAGGAACAAGAAGGAAATAATGTTGAAGAGCATGCTGTTGCTGCTAATCAAAAAGGAGGAGAAGCTGGTAAAAACAAAGAGAGAATCAAGAAGAAGAAGAAGAGAGAATATGACTCCACCAAGCAAGGGGAAAATGATGGTAATGCTGCAAGTGCTACTGAGGAACAAGAAGAAGGAGAAGCTGGTAAAAACAAAGAGAAAAACAAGAAGAAGAAGAAGAGAAAACATGGTGTTGGTGATGGTGAGCGTGTTTCGGAGAAGGCGAAAGCTTCAACAGATAATCAAAAAGAAGGAGAAGCTGGTAAAAACAAAGAGAAAAACAAGAAGAAGAAGAAGAAGAGAAAACATGGTGCTGTTGATGGTGAGTGTGTTTCGGAGAAGGCGAAAGCTTCAACAAATAATCAAAAAGAAGGAGAAGCTGGTAAAAACAAAGAGAAAAACAAGACGAATAAGAGAAAACATGGTGCTGGTGATGGTGAGCGTGTTTCGGAGAAGGTGAAAGCTTCAACAGATAATCAAAAAGAAGAAACACATGATGAAAAAGAAAGAAACAAGAAGAAGAAGAGAAAAATTGATAGTGTATCGGAGAATATGATTGGACAATGGACTAAGGCACCTTTGGGTTTGGCACCTTTGGGTTTGGGAAGTTATCTAGATGAAAAATTCCTTCAGTTGATTGAACCATCAAAATCGATGGCATTGCAACAAAAATGGAAGGAATCACAGATTAAAGAGATGGAGTTGTTCTTGGAAAGGAACGAATTGGCCCGTGAAGGAGCGTTGCTGGTTTTGGAGGCACTGAAGGCGCCACCTTCTTAAGGTTTTGTTGACATACTTGTTTATAAGATGGTAATTGTGTTCTCAGTAGCATCATGGTTAAATGGCTATATTGACTTACTAGATTGTATGCTGTTTTTGTCTTCTTTGTGGTAGAAGTAGGTAGTTTGTGAGGATGTTTTGTCTAATGGGAGGCTTTTTGGGGTTCTAGATTTATGTTGCTATAAGAGTAGGTTTCTTAATTTCTGTCACTTGAAGATCTGTAATCAATCATTTTATATCTATCTGACTATATATTTTTATTTTTCTTATCGTATCGACTAAATGCGTGATACATTATTGGTCTCTTTGAAATCTTGTTTTGTTTTTTCATAGCACTTTCAGAGAGTATTTACTGCATTATGAGGTGGCATGAAGTTACAGCAAATAAAGAGAACGGTTTTATTAGAACTTAGATTCACAATTGGAAGTATTAAACATAGCATTGTAATCTTCCAATGACTGAAATATTGGACTAGTCATGTAATGGATGGAAACCATCCACTGAAAATCTGCCATCTACTACTATTTTGTTTATACCATACTTGATCATAAGCTGGGTTTTTTGTCTATACAAAAGATTTGCAGGATTTTAGTTTTATATCACAATAGGAGTATAGTTTTTAATTTTCAGCTACCATCTTTAAATGTTCATGGTTAACGACTTACTAAATCGTAAGCTGTTTTTTTGTCTTCTTTATAGTAGAAGTGGGTGATTTGCTGTTGGGATATTTTGTTTAATGAGAAGATTTTTGGGTTCTAGGAATCGAGCTTCTTTAATTTCTATCACTTGTATCTATGCTTTTTTATTTTTATTTTCTTATCATATCTATATATTTTATTTTTCACTTTGCCCGCTTCCTTTCAATTTTCAAGTACTATGCTGGTAAAGAAGATTTGCAGTATCATTTAAAATCAAGTGCTTGGCAACGATTACAGAAGGATGAATCTGGGTATGAACAACAAGAAGGTACAATGGCAATGTCATCTGCTTCTCCGGAGATGGTCATTGTGTGTTATTGTTCTTCTTTATTTTTCACGAGACAAGGGTCCTAGTAGATTCCTCTTGGGACTGATCCTCGTCTGAAAACTTCTTTACAATTGAGTCAGTGACTGTATATTTTTATCTGAAAACTCTGTTGTTACCCTATTTGGCTTTTTCAATTAATCATTGCTCACCTGTTAATTTCTTGCACCTCTAATATGGAGGGCTGTCTCGAATGGTTGTGTTGCAGATGTGTAGCGGCCTTATTTTAGATCTTATACTAATTGCAGTAAGCTTGAAGCCTCATGGTGAAGAGGGAGTTGGAAACGACACAAGCTAGTCTGGGTAAGTCCCCGTTTCTTTCTCATCACAGTTTAGTCTTTCATGAGATAACAGCGAGATAAATCTACACATGACGCTATGTAAAGCAATTTTTTTTTTTTTATTTTGATGTCACTATCTGTTGCATGTTGTGTTTCCTTATGATTAGTTCGTGAAAATCTTCGAAAGAAGACTTATTATAAACGATGTATGTTAATGGATGAGTTCAATCGCGGCATCATCTATTCAGATCTGTTTTCTTTTTTTAGTTGTTATGGATTTTGTCTGTGTTTCCTTATCAGGATGTGGTTCCACAGGTCTTTTAGAGCTAATGAGTGGTTACTAAATTTGGCAAGTACACAAACCTTTGTGCTGTTTTATTTTCTCATTCATAGTATATGAAGAGAGACTTTCATTTGATCAGATTCAAGTACTTGATTGGGTTCGTTTCGTCTGAAGACTAATCCCACTATTGGTTTATCAGTAGTCCATCTTCCAGCAATGCCCGTGGATTCTGTTCAGCATGAATGCCAATGGCAGCAAGGGACAGGTAAAGAAATTCACTTGTGTTTAGCTAGAAACTATTTTTTTTTTGTCATGTCTCTGTAATATGTGTAGGTCAATCATTACTCTTTTGTTTTGGTCGATGTCAATGTCAATGGCAGCTTGTAATGTCATTGATTCAAGAATGTTTCATTAGGACGGCATGATTGGTTTTCAGAGTGTGGACCTTCATGGTCCATGTGTTAAAAATTACATCCACTGTGCAATTCTAACAACTCATTTAAACAAGCACGCAGAACTCTCCTCTTTCATTTTTACACATCACAGTGACTGTCATTGATTAGTGTTATAAGAAACTGAGCTGAGTTACAGTGTTATTTGTTCTAGTGTACATAGAAGCCTCACTTTAGAATTTTAACTGTAAGTATGATACGTTTGCCACAGTGTCTTCTTTCTTTCGCTTAGGAGAACTCTCTGAGTTCCACCTCTAGTCCTTGGCAACTACTCCTCGATGTCTCACAACTCTCCTCTTCGTCTCTGGATTGTCGGTCAGCATATGCAGTTGTTTCGGCTTTACCTTATTCCTTTCCTGCATTTATCTATAGACACACAATGATTTGATTCACTCTTGCACTGTTCCACCTTGCTTCTAAAATTATAGATGGCATGAACCGTTTAGGGATCTTTTGTGACCTGATTTCATATTTTTGAATTGTGTCCGTGTGTAGTTCACTCTTTGCCCATGAAATGAGATAACCTGTTAATTCATGTAGATGTCCAGGCATTAAGCAGCAGGCAAGTTGGGTGGAAAACCTCAATATTCACTGGTGGAGCTGAACTGGTTACAATTCAAATCTCAACCTTGTTGCCACTTGCCACCAACCACTCCACCCTATTTTACTTATATATGATAAGAGCTTGCTCCAGGGTTGAGACACAAATACCAAATCTAACAAGAGTGTTTTCAGTGGTGGTTCATAGTTTCCACCAAATTCTGTAGTAGTCAGGTACTTAATGTTTCCACCAAAGATTACCAAATGACATGCATAACTTCATATGGAATTACCTCCCTTACGCGGTGTGGTGGGCGTTGTGGCTGGAACGGAATAGAAGAACCTTCCACAACAAGGACCAACCAGAAGCCGAGATCATCATAGCTGTTAAAGCTTTCTTATATCAATGGGGGCTCCCCTCGCAAAATTTCAAGGGATTATTCTTTGATGATCTAGTAGCGAGATGGGATGGGAAAGTATACAATTTTCATAATATGTAATCTTTTGTTTGTTTTTTTCCGATCTGCCCTGTTGTAGCTCTTGCTCTTCAGGTTTTTAAGTCGTGAGGGTTGTTGTTTTCTTGTGCCTTCTTGGCACTCTGTTATCAATCTTAATCTTCTTCAAAAAAAAAAATTCATTCACTGTGTCATTGACAGTGGGTGACGTCACGCTTTGTACATTAAATTACGGATAAGCTCCGTTCCCGTTCCCCCTCTTTTCCACACAATTGAAGGAAAATACTTATGTATGATGCATTCATGCTACAACATCATAACATGCATCATCAGTTTCTTTTTTCCCAGATGTCCTGCTAGGCTCAGAGGATACTAAAGTATAACTGATTAATATGTGCTTTTTAGTATTTTGTAGTTGCAAAATTCGCAACTGATTAATACATCTTAACCTGCAGAGCATCAAAAATTTATGAACTTCTGGGGTGGTATCAATGCCACTCTACCGTCTCACCATATTAGTAGTAGTAGTCTAGGGTCTGAACTCATGCTGCATTATGCTTACAAGCGCAAGTCAGCATACACACTAGTAGGAATATTTAACTTAGGGTGATACATGGCTGAGGCAACAATAAGGATGATTATTATTTCTAGCTTGACAAATTAATTTTAAATAGTATAGGGAGGTGATGGATGATGAGACCTAACTGCTACAACTAAGAAGCAAACTGGCCTCATGTGGAACCAAATTCCGCCTGATTTTGAGTGAGAGTAATACTTAAAAACGTGTATGTTGAATGATCATAGCAGTTCTTTTTTCTTCTGGAAATATGATTATCGCAAAGCTAACCTGGAGTTCCCCAGTAATCTTCGTTTGTCCAAATTTACACAAATTGATTTTATTGTACCCTAAATCTAGTTCATCTAATTTCATAAACCATAAACTCTAACACAATAGGTTGTGCGACCAGGTGTGGTATGTGCAACATATTAGAGGAAGAAGTAGATCATCTGGTGTTGTACTGTTACTTCTCCAAATAGGTATGTGAGTTTCATATCCCAATATGGCTTGCAGTGGAATTATAAAACAGATTCACTGACACTGATCTGTGCACCAGGACCTGCTTTATCTTGATGATTTCAAGAATGTCTATGGCGTACTGATGCACTGGCTAATTCCATAGCGTATCTACATGCTGTTTTTAGTGAAGGAGCACCTAGCAGATTGGTTGAAAAAAAGGGGTTGGAAAAAATGGGGAAGACAACAGGCAGGAAAATTTGGCCGATTCTCCCAGCAAGTCTTCTACATCATTCAGCACTTGGATCTTCAAATGGGCAGCAGTTTTTGAAGAATGCAACTAGGACTGTATGTTTATTATGCTGGGTTGGGTTTTATGGGCTCAAATTTTTTTGTCCCACTTTTTCTTTTTTCCTTTTGCAATAAAATTTAAATTTTAACTTTTTACCTAAAAAAAAGGAAAAAGAAAAAACTCAACAGTTCAATTTTGTAAATCTGGATAGTTACTTAGTAGCTGTAGTGTGAATTAGCTGTGGTGTAATTTTGCCGTAGTTGTTGCGCAAGTCCACGCATTACACCAGGCTGTTGGCATCATTCTAGACTGTAAACAATTGTTCAGTTGCTGCTGTCAACCTGTTAGGTCGATTCATAAATGGATCAATTTTGGGACACTAAGCTATATCACATGCACATACGTATTACTAAATTGCCTGAATTCGCGTGTTCTAATAAATGGATGCAAATCACTAGCATCATCAACTGGAGTTAAAGGTTCCTCTTCTGATGACAAAGGGAAGACCAAGAATCCATTGGAATTTAAGTTTTCCCAAAATCTGGAAGGTTATGAACACGGAATTCAAGTTTTCACAAAATCTGGAAGGTTAGGAACAAGAATGATTGGTGCAAAAACCAACAGCAGGACCATCTTACAATTTTGGAGTGCCCTAGGCGAACATAAATTTTGAGGCCTTTTTATATGATATCAGAAGAAACTCTAGTTTGGGATATAAGTTTATATACTAGTTTTTTATCTAGTATTTTAGGCTAGATTTTGAGTAACTTTCAATTTGGCATACAATATTCCAAAATCAACAACCAACGGATACTTAGTGATATTATAGTTGTTAGAAAACAGTTTGTAACAATTATAATTGCCCCAGTGTCTGTTATATTTATAAATGTGATGACAAAGCCATTTAGTAACACTTATGACTGTTAATAATTGACTTATAAACATTTTTTTTTTGCCCCACAACTATTTGGAGCCCTAGACGGCCCTGCGAGCAAGGAAGACTTCTCCGTTGCAAAAGAAACTCTTGATGGCGATGGTGTCAATATGACAAATATGACAAGTACGTTCAAAACAAAGCTACCAATACTTCATTCATGGTGTTGGCGGCTCCCATGGTATGGTGCAAGGTTTGCAACATCAACCAAGATGAATTGGTTTACTATCTCTTTATTAGTCACGAGATAGCTACTATTATATGGCGGTATTTTTTGGGACTACCTGATGCAAATTGGAAGCTCAATTTCAACTTGAAACTTGTAAATTTTGCGTACCTTTTACTATTTGGCTTATTACTGAACCGTAATCTATATTTTTTTCTTAGGGCATAAAGTCTCTGGTGAATGACTTTATCCAACTATATTTTATTTATTTATATTTAGTAGTTAACTTATTGTAAGAATTTATTCTTATTTTCTAAGAAGGAACACAAGCTTTTGGAGTAGTTTTTATGTGTGACATTTGCTATTCCAAATATTATCATCTTACACGTAAAGTTTATTTAGTTAAATTTTATTTTGGAAGATGACTCGCAAGACCTAATTTTCATGGACTATATATATATATACTGCTTATTTTGTGAGATTTGTTCTATGCTATCATTTTCATATTTCTGGTTATTAGAACAGATATCTCTCCAAACATAAACCCCTTCCTTCTACTACAACTGCTGAGAAATCACAGGTGGTTGAAGCAGAGAAATCTGAGAAACAAAAACTAAAATAGAAATCTGATATACCGAAGAAGAATGCACAATTTTTTTACAGGAAATCGGAAACCCTAACTTTATTTTCCGAGTTCTAATAAATAGGAACTCGAAATTTGTTGAAATCCATCCCAGAAGCTGCTACTAAACATCTCGTTTTCTTTTACCTGTAAGAATATTTCTGTATGACTAGAAATATTCCCTTGGGCCCATGTAATAATCTTGGTTATCTAGATTATTGCTATACTTATATCCGGTTTCATTTATGGGATTATTTCCTAATATCTCTTCTTTGATGGACGGTCGAGATGTAATGCTACAACTAAACCCTAGGAACTTGGCGCCCCTTCTACCTATAAGAGGAACACAATAGCCATCGGTATTGGGTTCGGAGAATTGATTATTCATAAGGTAAGAGGTGAAGAAGGAGAAACCAAGACCTCCACAAGGTATTACCGATGCTCCCAAGATAATCGTCGTCGTTATCGTGTATTCCGTTTAAACTAATCTTGCATATCTTATTGTGTGATTATCATGAAGTTCAATGATCCTAAATCAAGTATCTATAAATTCAAAATTTATAGTTGGCATTTGGAGCAAGTGTTTAGAACTCGTAATTTTCCGTTAACCATACGCAATATCGCCGTAGATTTTTTTTTCTTACCGGGAACAAACATTTGTATTCACGAAATCATAATTTTATTTTAATTTGTCATGATCGCATATTGTGTTCCCGGAGAATGGATTTTGGTCGCAAAACTATTAAGGATTTCTTTGCCGTTTTTTCTAATGTTTCTTTTTCTTTAACGAACAAACAACTCAGAGCAAAGTTAGTCAAAAATTAGGTTAACGTATTAAGAACCTTTGGGCCTGTATTTCAGTATGTAATTATTGGGCATATTTTTTAAGAATCATTTTTTGGGACCATGGTTTTTTTTTGGGTGACCATGGTTTTTTAGTCCCAGTTCGGTTAGTTGCAAAGAATATTTCCCAACCGAACATAAGTTCGGTTAGTTGCAAAAAAACATTTCCCAACCGAATTGGTCAGTTCGGTTAGTTGCAAAAAACATTTCCCAACCGAACTGGTCAGTTCGGTTAGTTGCAAAAAAACATTTCCCAACCGAACAATAGTTCGGTTACGTCGCAAAAAATATTTCCCAACCGAATAATAGTTCGGTTACGTCGCAAAAAACATTTCCCAACCGAACAATAGTTCGGTTACGTCGCAAAAAATATTTCCCAACCGAACACGTCGCTAGGAAAATAAAATCATGGTCCCAAGAAAAACCTAATTTGATTGGGGGCCAAACATTTTAATTGGGGGCCTTGCACTAGAGGACAAAAAAGGTCACCCAAACCTAATTTGGGTCACCCCTTATAAAAATATTTTCTAAATACCTAAACTGCCCCTGAATGATTAGTATTATAACTTAATAAAGTTAATTTAATTAGTGTGGTTAGATTAAAATCAGTTGTTTTTTTTTTTTTTTTTTTTTTTTGGTGAGTTGAGAAGAAGAGGAGGTTTTAGAGGAAAACTTGAGGTTTTTAGAAATGAGTAATTCAAGTAGGGGAAATGATGTTGGAGAAGGTTCAAGTAACAAAGATGATTGTGTTTATGGTAAGATTATCTTAAATTCTCCCATGGATTGGATATATGTCACAACACAGAGAAAGAGTCGTCAATGTCGAGGGATGTATACCCCAACGACTCTATAAAAGTCGTCAATGTATTGACACAAAAAATGACGACTCAAACCTGCAACTTTTCCAGGCTATGAAAAATCGTCAGGGTAATATGATATACCCTCGACGACTCCAACCCGCAACTTTTCCAGGTTATGAAAAATCATCGTGGTAATATGATATACCACGACGACTCTTAACTTGGGTCACAAAGAGTCGTTATTTTGTGTGTCTATACCAAGACGACTCTGAAAATTTTTGGGACAAAGAGGTTGCTTGTTTTTCACCTGGGGTCGTTGACGTTTAAAAAAGGATCGTCCATAGAGGATCGTCATAGGTTTCTATATTATGTTAACGACTCTAATCTAGGGTAAAAATATGAAAACCGAAATAGGTCGTTATCTTGATCATCATATACCCTAACGATTTTTTATGATCTCTACATGCATATGAAAAATCGTCGTGGTTTAGGCTTGTCGAATTGACGACCCTTTTACTCAGAATCGAAATTTTTCGGGTGAATTTTTTTTTTCTTTTCTTGGAGTCGTTAATGGAGGAGAAGAGAAGAGTCGAGAGGGGA
Organism: Papaver armeniacum; assembly: GCA_023531295.1. Classification (NCBI taxonomy): domain Eukaryota; kingdom Viridiplantae; phylum Streptophyta; class Magnoliopsida; order Ranunculales; family Papaveraceae; genus Papaver; species Papaver armeniacum. The sequence goes on along the minus strand of JAJJWW010006529.1, from coordinate 43,619 downwards.
GGAGTGATCTTTTTGTTTAGAATTAGAAATGAATTGAGGCTTAGGATTAAGGGTTAATAGGTTTTTAAGATTTATTTTTAGTGAAGGGTAAAATAGTATTTTCACAATCGGTTTAATACGCCCCTGAAAAATTTGGGGTGCAAATAAAATGTCAAGGCCCCCAATTAATATTTCTGGCCCCCAATCAAATTAGGAAAAAAAACCATGGTCCCAAAAAAATGATTCTTTTTTAATCACTTAATGGGCCTTGATCATTTGTCAATTCCAAGTCCAACATAACCTTTCCTCTGTCGGTTTTACGTAATTGGGCCGACCGACCGGAGGGCCCGTAGGGAGGGAGTCCCTTTTATGGCCACTTTTTTGTCAAATGAAACCTAACAAAAATTGACAGTTTGATAAAAAGATTGGAAATGAATTTGGTGGTAGTCTTTGGGATATGAAAAACCTAAAATATCCCTCCTTTTAGTCTAATCATTATAACTCCTTATACATCTTATTTCTTCGGGGGTATAATTGGTAACCAAACTTTAATATAACATATCTAAAATCCGTGCCTTAGAATTTTACAAATTTTATATCATTGGAAAGGATTTTAAAAAATCAACACAACGAGTACAAACAACAATATAAAATTTAGTGTTTTTGCGAAAAATTCGATAGTGACTTTTAAAATTTATTGCATAGCCTTTATGCAAAGCACCACAAAGGATGCATAATACATGGGGATATTGGTGCAAACAACCACAAAGGAAACATAGCACATGGGATAAATTGATGCAAACCATCAAAAAAGAATGCATAACAAATGGAGGAAATTTATGTAAACTACCATGAATGCATATCAATTTTAGCCTTATAACACCATTACGCATAACGGTATTTTGATTTTCTTCGGTCGGCCCTCCCCACTGTGGCAGCGGTGATCTAGTAAAGTAATAAGGCGTGAAGGGAGTGATCTGCACTAGGTTTTTAAATTGTTTTCTCCATTTGATTTAAAAATTTTAAAATCATTAGTGGGTAGAAAATTTTAATGTATTTAGCTTGGAAACATAAGGTGAATTTGGGTAAAATTAGGTCTTAATAATTGAGCCATTTGAACAAAATATAGGTCAAGACCATTAGAGAAAACTATGGAATACCGCTTGTTTGCTAGGCCTAATAAATGGCAAAGGTACTTGTAGTATGAAACTACACATTAATTCTCCCACTTTTTTATCAATATAAATTGGTAAAGGTATGAAAACTAGTGGGATCCTCATGAAATTTCCATAGAGATTCTTCATGACCAAAAGAGAACAACATACCAACAAATTTAGATGCAATCATAAAGCCGAAGCTAAATGCATTCATCAAGGAGTTTATAAAGATACAAGATAACCCCTATAATATTACACAGCCGCACTCCCTACAAAGATTTGGCAATTAAGCACAAGTTCAAAATGAACTCTCCCCCATAATATGTCATTCCCGAAAGAACAACAAACGCGACCTTGCTTTTACAAGAAAACAAGGATTTCTTTGGATATAACCAAATCACATGAATTTGTATCCAAAAAATTCAATTAAAATAACCACAAGAAAACCCATGGTTTGTTCAATTGGAATACACTACTAAATTAACTACAAAAGTGATCAATTCAATTTGCCATGCTCGACATAAGAGAACTTACGGAGCAACACAGTAAATACACAAAAATTGTGGATCGGAGATCGACCAATACTGCGGAATACACAAGGATTCATTCTATTTTCCATCACTATTTGCACAATGACATACAATAGACATAATCCTTGTAAACAAAAAGTTTTATCCTTTCTTCCATCAAAGAATGACATAAAAGGCTTTAATTGTTGTAAGTAAAAAGTTCATTCTATCTTTTATCAATACTTTCATACCGACATATAATAGAGATAACTTTTGAACAAGTATGGGACAGTTAAGGTTCACGGACGTAAACAACATATCCCATAACAATTTGCAATATATAAAATCATAAAGATTAAAATTGCAAAAAATCATCTTCCAAATAACTTGAAGTTGAAAACGTCTGGAGATCGCTACGTGTAATCACAATAATGGCTATTCCAAACCCTAGTAATCCTTCTAAACAAAAACAAGAATAAAATTCTCATAAGAAGTTTCCTAGACATTGAGACCTCTGAAGAATTCTTTATCGTCCCCGAACTCCTTGTCGTCAACAACCATGGGAACATATGGTTCGTGAAGATAAGAGTCAATTCCAACAAACCTTCTAGGCTGATGATGTCGAACCAGGGCCTTCTGAGTTTCAAGATTTCTCATAACAGTAGCCTTTATTTTCTGAATCTCCTTTCTAGTATCCTTCAACTCTTCAAGAACACCAGAAAACTTCTGAGAATTTGAAGGAACAATATTTTGCTTCCTCACATTCCTTCTTTTTCTTTTCAAAGTTGGAGGTAATGGAGATTTATATTTTTCCTTCATGATTGATGGCTTAACAATCATATTAACATCTTCTCCATCAGAAGATATGATGTTTGGAGTATCCATACGTGTTTTGGTTTGTGAGAGGAAATCGCAATTTAAACTCAACATGTAATCTTGAGATGAAAATAGTTTCAGAGAAGGGAAAAGGAATGTATGGTTACAGAACCTTTTAACCACACATGTTCACGCACGCACAATTCACGACCCTAAAGAGAGTAGAATTGTCGAGAATAACCCTCTTTTATTGAATACACAGGGAAGTCCCTTCCAATATCAATTAGATATGAAAGAATTCCAAACCATACAGCAAATCTAAGAAAACAAAAAAAATTTCTTTAAGCCTGAGGTGTGCACAATCTTGTCTCTTTTAATCAGGCATGTGAGACAGGATGCACCAAAACAACACAATTAAATTGTGCTATGGTGAACAACAATTTGTCCACCATAAACTTTTTGAAAGGAATTCATAGACCCATGTCTATCAAATTGTTTAGACCATACTCTTTTCTCTAGTGGTCTTGACCTATCTTTGAAAACCAACTTCTTTGAAGAAGATAAAATCTTACATACCTCAGCGGTTTTTGAACAAGTTTAAGCTTGTTTGCTAGGCCTAATTCAGTGTATGAAACTATGGCTTGACTATGGGTAAGTTTAAGCTTGTTTGTTACGCCTAATAAATGAGCCATTTCATTGTCTGAATCAGGTTTTCTGTTGTTTATCTCGATTGATTTTAATTAAGTGTATCAAACTATGGAATCTGGATTGAAGATGGGTGATAGAGATTCTAGTTTTTTCTTTTCGGATCCAAAAGAGAAAATAGTTGAGAATCAAAGTTCTTATGTAGTGCCTTCATTATACATACCGGATGAAGATATTGATGAAAGTTTAGATGAATGGAAGTTTAGCTTAATTGGGAGACTGGACTTTGTCAATTTAAAGTTTGATGTTGCTGAAGAGTCTTTGAGAAAACAATGGGCAACATCAGGTAACTGTCAATTGATTCATCTTGGCAAAGGCTTTTTCATAATTAAGTTACCAAATGAAGTTGATATGAAATATATTTGGAATGGATTTTGGAAGGTGAATTCTCAAATTCTTAAACTGAGATTGTGGGAACCAAATTTTAATCCCGGTGCTCAAAAATCAACCACTGCTTTTCTATGGTCTAATTTTCCTAGTTTGGGTATTGAGTATTGGAAAGAAAAAATCCTAATGTCTATGGTGATGCTATTGGAATAGCTATTAAGGTGGATGAAACAAGTCTTAAAATGGAAGTAGGCTAATATGCAAGTGTCCTTATAGAAGTGGATTTAGCAAATCCAATCCTTAATCATGTTTTAGTAAAATCCAAGTATGAGTGTTTTGAACAAGAGGTACAAATTCCTAAAATTCCAAGTTTCTGCAGTCATTGTAAGGTGGTGGGTCATCTAGTTTCTGAATGTAGAGTAAAAAGTAAAGAATCAGACCAAACAAAGGATGATGGTGGAGTTCACATTGTAGTCCAGAGAAAGATCTGAAAGCTTAAGGAGAAAAAGAAGCAATCATCTATTGATTTTGATATTTGTAACACTCCTAAATCACAGAAGGTTCAATAAGTTGATAAGGAATTTTTTACTGAAGATGATCTAGTGGATGCTATTATTCCTCCATTAAAGCAAACTACTGAGAAAAATATTGATTCTAGAAGTGGAAGTACTAGTAAATTTCATGTGCTGCAAAATTTAGAGAATGAGGATTTTCCTCCTTTAAGTGTGAATAAGTTGCTTGATGTTGCTTCTAGTAGTGCTTCTGTTATAAACAAGGTTACAGTGGAGAATGAAGAGGAGCAAAGTGTACCAGAGGTTGTTAAAAAAGTTATTAAACCAAAGAATGTCAGTTTAATTACAACTAGGAAGCACAATGGTTTGAATTTAGTGAAAGAGAAAAAAGGGGTGAGAAGTCCTTCTGCTTCTCAATCTCAATCTTCTAAATGAGGATTATCTTCTTGAATGTGGCTTAAGGAGACCTAGAGGCAAAGGCAAACTAAAAAGTTTAGTTAAAAATTTTAGTCCTACTTTAGTTTGAGTGGTGGAGCCAAAAATAAAATGGAATTCCAAGGATTGTAAGAGTATGAAGTTATCAGGTATGAATCATAAACTTATCCATAATTCAGTAAATGGTAACAAATGAAATATATGGATTTTTTGGAGTGCTTCAATAACTGAGCCTACTGTGGTTTCAATAACAAGACAAGTAATTACTGTTAATGTGGGAGGTGTTTTAGTGTCTGGTATTCATGCAGCTTCTCTGACTATGGATAGAAGAGAACTATGGGCTGAATTAGTGCAGATCAATGATATGGATTTACCATGGTTGTTAATTGGTGACTTTAATATAGTTTTAAGTTTTGATGAGAAAGTTGGTGGAAGAACTCCTTTAAGAGTGGCAATGCAGACTTTCATGAGGTGCCTTGAATGTATGTAAACTAATGCAACCTCCTAGTTCAGGTATTCAATACACATGGTATAATAATAGAGCAGGAGGTAAAAGAATTGTTTGTACCTTGGACAGAGCTTTATATAATTTAAAATGGATTGATAAATACCCTGAATGGAGTTATAAGGTGGGAGTAAGGAGTATATCTGATCACAGTCCTTTGTTGGGTTCTTGTGTTATGATACCTAAACCACATAATGTTCCATTTAGAGTTCTTAAAGTGTGGCTAGAACATGAAGATTTCAAGAGAGTAATTCAGGAGGTTTGGAATGAAAATGTGAAGGGCAATCCTATTTTTGTACTCATGCAGAAGATGAAGAAAATGAAAGTAAGAATAAAAGAATGGAACTAGAGTGTTTTTGGTGATGTAAGAGTCAATCTGCAGAAGCTGGAAAAGAAGTCATGAATGCAGCTCTGATTTCAGATAAAGACCCAAGTAATATATCACTTCTGAATAATTTGGTGGTGGCTAGAGGAAAACATGAGCTATTAACACAACAATATCAATCCATTCTACATCAGAAGTCAAGAATAAACTGGTTAAAAGATGGTGGAGAAAATACCAGATTCTTCCATACTTCAATAAAAATAAGACAAGCTTCAAATGCTATAACAGAACTAGAAGATGATATTGGCGCTATAATTAATGATCAAGCTATGATTGCTTGTTCTTTGGAGAATCACTTCAAGGATAAATTCAAATTCAGGGAGGTGAACTTTGTGGAAGGTATTTTTGATGCTATCCCAACAGTAATAAATTCAAATGACAACAATATGTTAGAACAAATTCCTTCAGCTCAAGAAATTAAAGAAGCAGTATTTACTTTGAATGCTGACATTGCTCCTGGTCCAGATGGATTCCCAGGTTTCTTCTACAGATTTGCTTGGGAGATCATTGGAGATGGAGTGATAAAAGCAATCTAATACTGTTGGAGAAAAAGTATCATCCCAAGAGGTCTAAACTCTTATTTTTTTTATTTCTTCTACCTAAAGTGAAGTGTGCTAGAAGACCAAATCAGTTTAGACCCATATGATTGAGTAATTTCAGTTTTAAAATCTTTAAGATTTTGACAACAAGAATGTATGGATTGATGGGGAGATTTGTGTCAGAACAACATGGTGCTTTTATAAAGAATAGATGTATTCAAGAACAAATAGTTTTGGCTTCTGAATTGATAAATGAATTAGACATCAAGAGAAGATGAGGGAATATAGGCTTAAAAGTTGATATTACTCAAGCCTATGACTCATTGAGTTGAGAGTTTCTTTTTGAAGCTATGAAAAAGTTTGGTTTTTCTATAAAATGCATAAATTGGTTACATCAACTTTTTACATCAGCAAGAATATCAGTTTTAGTAAATGGTGGACCAGTGGTTTTTTTTTATGTGAGTAAAGGATTGAGACAAGGTGATCCATTATGACCAATTCTCTTTGTAATAGCTAAGGACGTCTTGAGTAGAAAACTGAGAAAAATGGTGGAGGAAAATGAGATTATGCCAATGGTAAATTACAGAGGTGTTCATCCAACACACATTTATTTGCAGATGATGTTTTTCCATTCTTCAATGGACACAAAGGAATTTACAAAAGGTGATGAAGCTGTTAAAAGATTACCAATCTTCTTCTGGACAAGTAATAAATCAGATGAAGAGTAAACTTTTTGTGGGTGGTGTAACTGTTGCAATACAACAAAAAATTGCTTCTGAGTTTCAAATGAATCTATCTCAATTTCATAACAAGTATTGAGGAGTTATCTTGAAACCTGGAGCTGTAAAATCAAGTACTGTCTGGGGAGTGGTATAAATGATTCAAAATAGATTAGCAAGATGGATTGGTAAACTGTTGGCTTTTAAAGATAGAATCACTCTAGTAAAATCGGATTATGCAAAAGATCCCTATTTACAACATGTCAGTATATAAGTGGCCTATAGGTGTGGTGAAAATTTGTGAAAAACTTGTAAGGAATTTTTTGTGGTTATCGGATCCATATGAGAGGAAAAGTGTTACATTAAAATGGGAAGAAACATGTGCACCAATGGAGGAAGGTGGTTTAGGCATAAGGAGATTGGAGATTATTAATAAGGCTTTATTTATGATGCTTGTATGGAAAATACAGAATTCTGAAGTTGAATGGGCCAAATTTATGAGAGAAAAACTTACTACAATAGCAGGTGAATGGATATCCGGCTACAAGAAATCCTCAATATGGCTAGATTTAAAATGGGTTATGGAGGATGTAAAGCAGAATACTAGATGGGTTACAGGTACTTGTACTTCAATATCAGTATGGGGGGATGCTTGGATAAAAGAAAAGCCTTTGGTTGAAATTTTTGATGAGTATGAATATATGCTACAAAATAAAGACATGAGAGTGGCTAATTTGATTGTCAATGGGGAATGGTAGATACCTTCCAGACTTTTACAATATTTTCAAGTGGAAGAACTGCCAATCATTTCAAGAAAAAAAGATACTAGGATGTGGACTGGTACTATGTCAGGAGAATTTACTGTGTCATCAGTTGTTGAATTGATTAGAGATCAATATCAAAAAGTGAAATGGGAAAAATATGTTTGGAATCCATTTCTACATCCTACAACAACAAGCAATGTCTGGAAGATAGTGAGAGGCATATGTTCTATCGATGAGAAGAGACAAAGCAAAGGTTTCGGCTTAGCCTCAAAGTGTTATATATGTGGTGACAATATAGACAACTGAGCACATATTGTGGTACTGTTATTTCAGTCAGTTAATATGGAAGTGGGTTGGAGGAATTTTCTTGTTCTGCAATCCAAAAGATTATGAAGATGTAATGAATTTTGCAAAAAATAAAAGTGGAGCAGTTAAGGATATCTGGATTTTGGTAGCTTCAATTACAATGACGTAATTATGGTTCTTAAGAAACAAAATTTGTTTTGAAGATGAAAAAGTGGACTTACTGAAGTTCAAGAGGAGAATAAAACAATACACAAAAGATTGTGCAGTGAGAATAAAGAGTTTCATGTGGGATTGTAGCTATGATTTCATGGTTTTTAAGAATTTTGATCTAAATAATCAACCAATAAAGCTACAGAAGATTGTAGAAGTTAGATTCCATTTACCTACAATAAATCAAGTACTCATTTGTTGTGATGGAGCTTATAGAGGTAATCCAGGTAGCAGGATATGGTTTTGTATGCAGAGGTGATCAAGGAGAGTTTATATATGCTGAAGCAAGAGGAATTGGCATTGCAACAAACTTCATTGCTGAAGTTACGACTATAGTTGGAGCAGCAGAATGGGCTTTGTAGAATAACAAATTCAAAATATGCATCAACTCTGATTCTAAAGCAGCAGTAAGTGCATATATTTCTGGTAGATTACCTTAGCTTGTTTAGGTAAGATGGAGTAGGATAAATGAATTATTACAGAATATTCAATTTGCTCATAGTTTTAGGGAAGTTAACTTTTCTGCTGATTCAATGGCAAAGAAGGGAGCAGGTTTGGAGAGAGGGGAAAAACTGAGTTACAGTACAAGACCAAGTTTCCTATCTGCTTTGGAATCTCCAGAGCAAGTTTATTACAGATTTTGCTAAAACTCACATTTGGCTTATTGGGCTTCATATTTTTTGGGCTTTGGTAGTTTTTTTTTTGTGGGTTTCTGTTTAAATTTCCTTTAGTTAGGAATGTATTTTTTTCTTGTAATCTTTGAGTATTTGTAATTTTTTCCATAATGAGTAATAAAAGGGCAATTGATTGAGCAAAAAAAAAAATAGTACAGAAAGGAGCGACATCCTTAACTTTACCAGTAAGCTTGACATTAGTAGGAAGAGCATTTTGCAGACATTTCCATAAAAAAACTTAATTCTTTCAGAAATATTTAACTTCCACAAAGATTTCCAGAAGGATTCTGGCAAAGCTAGACTGACTATATCTAGACCACTTTCATTCAATTTCTCATACATGGATTAACAGTAAATTCTCCAGAATTTGTTAGCGTCCAACGAAGCTGATCCTTTTTAAGGTTTTGATTAATATCTCTGAAAAGATGAATATGACTGATTTTAAAAGCAATATCATTAGGAAAAGCTGAGTAAAGTAAAGTAGTATTCCATGTATTTGTTTCTGTATCAATCAAGTCTGAGACCTTAATTAAATGATTGTTACTAGAATTATTAAGGTTTTGGATGTTATCTTTTAATCCTGGTACCCAGTTATCGTTCCATATATTGATATCTTGTCCATTTCCTACTTCCCATATACTATATTTCTGTACCAGTTATATTCCTTGTATAATACAGTTCCATGTCCAAGATCCTTTTGTCGAGTTTTTATTTCTGAAAGGTGATTTGTTTCTAAAGTATTTGGAACCCATTGTTTTTACCCAAAGAGCATCTGGCTCTTTTAACATTCTCCAAGCAATATTAGTCGGCATCGCAAGATTAAGCTTTCGAGCATGCATTAATCCTAGACCTCCTTTAAGAATAGGCTTACATAGGGTTGGCCATGCCTTTGGATAATAGAATTTACCTCCAGCATCCTTTCCCCACCAAAAGTCCCTTTGAATGGCATCTATTTTATTTGTTATTTTTTTGGGTAAGAGAAACTGGCTAACACTGCTATGTTCAGGACAGATCTACATTCTGAGCTAGGACTAGGCTTTTCCATCCTTTGGACTTACTTTTCATTCATTCTAAAATTGGGGTGAAGGTTTTGATTTTTGACCTTTCCATGAAAAGCGGAGCTCCTAAGTATGGTCTATGAGATTGATATGTTTTATCTTTAACATTTTAGACATCATCCTTTGATGCTTTGGTTCAACTTTACACCTAAAAAAACACCAGATTTCTCGAAGTTTATTAGTTGAACTGAGGCTTTACTAAAGACTGCTATTGTGTCTAGTAAATTTCTACATTCTAGTAAGTCGGGTTTCACAAAGAGCAAACAATCATCAGCAAAAAATAGGTGAGAAATTGGTTCACTTTTAGGTGTTATCTTGACTCCATGAAGAGTTTTATTTTGTTCTTGAGTTAGTAAAAGTCTAGAGAAAATTTCCATGCAGATTATAAATAAGTATGGTGATAAGGGATCTCCTTGGCGTAAACCTCTAGTAGGTTCGAAGGCTTCTCAAGGTGTTCCATTTAAAAGGACATAGATAGAAGTTGTTGAGATACATTGTTCAACAAGTTATCAGACTTCAGCATTGAAAACAAATGTTTTAAACGCAAAAAGCAAAAAACTCCAGTTTACCCTATCGAAAGCCTTAGACATATCTATTTTGATCCCTAGCCCTCCTGTTCTAGCTTTTTTCTTTTAAAAGAATGTATAATTTCATAAGATACACTGATATTATCAGAAATTTTCCTAGATGATAGAAAACTGATTGAAAAGGTGATATAATCTTTTCCAGAAAAGGTTTGATTCTGTTGGCTAGTAGTTTATCTATAATTTTGTAAACAATATTGCAGATGCCTGTTAGTTTAAACTGACTAGGGTTCTTAGGGTGTTTTACCTTAGGAATCAAAAAAAGATGAGTTTTATTTAAATCAGGATTCATTTTTCCTTATTTGAAAAAGCTTTATATTGTTTCTGTCACCTGTACACCCACTAAATTCCATTTATGGATGAAAAAGCTCATTGGGAAACCATCATGTCCCGGAGATTTATTTGGTTTCATATTTTTTAGAACCATAATGATCTCCTCCATAGAAGGAATGGCCATAATTCTAGAATGATCAGTAGAAGAGATGATGGATGGTATATTTTCAAAAATAGGATTGGATGCATCAGAATCAGCAGAATATTCAGTGAATAGGTTTTTGAAGTATAAGGTTAAAATATTACTGATTTCTTTTGTATCCTTGGTTACCACAATTTGATCATTTACTAGACTTTCAATAGTATTCCACTTCCTTCTTCTCAAGGTGATAGTATGAAAGTATTTTGTATTTCTTTCTCCTAGTCTAATAATATTATCTCTAGATTGTTGTTTAGCTATAGCCTCTTATGTGTCATAGAGCATTTCTAGTTCTTTAACTTTTCTTTTAATGTTTTCTGTTGATGAACAGTTATCCTGTTTGCTCTTAATCTTTCAATCTCTTTTAGAAGCCTGTTAATCTTTTTAGTAGGGAGACCAAAATGTTCTTTTTCCAATCTAATAAGTTTTTCCCCACCTGACTAAGGGTGAACCAAACAAGCTGAAGCCTCTTCTCTAGGAGAGGAGTTCCAAGATTCTTGTATCACTTGAATACATGATTGTTCTTTCAACCATGTGTCATAGAATTTAAAAACACATTCTGTTATAGAGTTGAATGTCTAAAGTAAGAAGAATAGGACTATGGTCTGAGCGTATTGCCACTAAATAAGTTAAGGAAGCATTTTGGATTTGTATGTTCCATTCTTCATTTATAACCGCTCTATCTAGTCTTTCCTGAATGTTTTGGTTCCATTCTCTATGGTTATCCCAAGTAAAGTCATTTCCTGTATATCCTAAATCATATAAACCTGATCTTTCTAATATGTTTGAATAATATTCACTATTTGTTTTATTGAAAGGTACGCCTCCTCTTTTTTCAGTTTGATCAAAAATCATATTGAAGTCTCATATAACTATCCAAGGCATCAGTCTCTGGGAAATTTGTTTGTTAATTTCTTCTAAGAAGTCCCAAGCTATGTTCCTATTAGTTGGATATGGGCTACCATAAAAAAAAGTTAATGCCCATTGTTTGGTGTGAAAAGAGGTATTAACTATTATATTGATCATGTTTATGTTCCATTGAACTACTTCAAAATGGAATCCATCAATCCAAGTAACTACTAAACCTCCTGTTGTTCCTACTGGGTCTACTATATGGTAGTTAGGGAAAAAATAGACTAATTTTCTTACTAGAGGTCTTTGGTTTTTTGTTTCAGAAAGAAATAAAATTTCTGGTTTTTCTTTACTAATCAGGTTTGTCAGTGTCGGAGGATTTCTGCAGCCCTGCACATTCTATGCTAGGATTTTCATTTTCTATCAGGATTTCAACAACTTTAGTTAATTTTATTAAAGGTATCAAATAAATTTTGCAGAAGCAGACTGACATATAATTGCAAAACTACTAAAGTGATGAATGTGGGTGAAGGTTTCAAGGCAATGCCAAGTATATGAAAGATGTAAGTATAAATTGTATCCAATAATTGAAGTATGCAAAGATTTAGTTATTGAAATTAAATGAGTATGAGGATAAATTAAGAAATTTGGGGATTTAAGGGACATACCTGTGTCTCCTCCTGTTGCTTTGAATGTGTTAGACTTGGGAATGGAATTGGTAGATAGGCACTGGATGAAGCTTCTTTGTCTATAACGTTAGACCCATGTTGATCAAATTGGAAGAATTCTCCATTATCATAAGAAACGGAGCATAGTCTTTCCGACGAAGAAGAAGTTAGAAAATCTGAAACTGATAGTTTAAAAGCTGATTTTGGCTGGGTCACTGGTGTTTTGAAATTAGATGTAATGCAGAATTGACTAACATGAGCAGGAGAAGTGGCAGATGTTGAATTTATAGGAAATAGAGATAGATGTGAAATAGGGGATTCGAATGAATCCCTAGCATTGTCTAAGGAAGAGAAGTATAATCTTCTCCCCAAAGGGATAGTTGGATTTATACATGTTTGTAGAACCGAATCAGCTATATCCTGCAGGAGCCCAGACTCATTTTGGGGAACCGATTTCGATAACCTTGTCTCAGTTATTACTTTAAAAGTTTCCGAGTTGGCGGATCGGAACTAGTCTTCATCTGACTCACGCAGAGGAATAAAGTTTTCTGGCAAGTTAAAGGGAAAGGTCTAAAAAATAACTTGTCCTCAAGTTGAATAATGAATCAAGCAATATCATTCTCTGCATAGAAGGTGAAAATTTCATGCACATTGAATATGTTAGAAATATTCCAATTGGATGGATGATCCACAACATAAGCATTATCACTTATCTTCCTCAAAATCTCAAAAGGTCCATACTTCTTCATATTGCTTTTCTAACATTGTTGAGGTTGCTTGTGTTATATCTTCTTCGATTACAAATAGGCCTAGAACTTCATAAGATTGATGGTTATCTTGAAATGCTGATTCTTATTCTGCATATGCTCTGAAGGTGTCTGTAAAAGTTTCCTTTACACCTGATATGTCCCGACTAGTATTATATTTCCATGATGGTCGAAATTATCTTTTGGATTCCAAATTTGAACTAATTCATTGTTTAGCCAATTCATGTCATCACTTGGGGATGAAGAGTTGGCAGAGATGTCATAAATATCCTCTAAAGGTCTACCCTTAAGCACCGCACAATTTTCTACTTTGTGTCCTAGACAAAGACAGTGAAAACAAAACTTGGATGGTAGGTTTAAATAGTTGAAGTATATGGAAGTTACTGGATATTGTCCTACCTTGACCAAAAGGTGATCAAATAATGGTTTTTCTATGTTTACCCAAACTAAAACCCTAGGCTTATAATCAGGTGTTTCAATTCCTTTGCAAACTCTTGAGACTTGTCATATCTTGCTGGATAATAAACCTAACATTTCATGACTCTTCCTATGTTCATATTTGGCATTTGAGAGGGTAGCCTAGAGAGGGATTTCCTTAAATTTGTCAGTTGAGATACTCATTCCTTGATAAGCCATTGTTGCAGCTGATACATTGCCAAAAGGGTATCATGGGTCATTTGTTGAGATCCAGATGAAGTCTTCCTTTGTTCTAAAAGAGATAATAAAAAGATTTGGATCCACTTACCTTATTTGAAAACCTAGATGAAAAAGCGGGGGTACAACAACCACACCTAATATTTTGATTAGCAATCTGAATGGACACACTCCATTATACTTTTAAGAGAATCAACTAGACAGTCAGACTCAATCTTAATAAAAGTATATCAAATAGTTATATCTATCTTTCTCGATTCAATTCTTACTCAAGCAAATAGAAATTTGCGAGTCTAATTGAATACAAGAGAAATCACTTGAACGGTACCAAAGACCAATGTTCAAGGATCAATCAAGTAAACCCTAAGAGATATCCAATTTTTTCCTCTCTCATGAAACCCAAAAAAAAACCAGCGACCAAAACCTTTCGCCATTGACACCGCCCTGCTCAGATCGGCTCTTAAAGAGCCGATCGGAGCAGAACAACCACCATCTTAAGCTAAATCATTATTTTCTTTGTAGTCTGATCTAATTTTTACCCAACTTTAGTTATTTCCTTTCTTTGCTTTCTCTTTTTCCGATCGGTGTGTTTTAGGTTAGGGTGAGAGCTATAGTTGTTAGTGATTCAAGGAAGGTTTGATGAAGAGAAGAGAGCAGCAAAAAAAAAATCATGTATATCCAAGAATTTCACAGCTACAACATCATCTCCGATAACAGAACAAGAACTCTAAGGATGTTTCCGGCGGGTTCAAAGTTTACTGTCTAGGGATGTTTGGTATCGGATCTGGTCTTCTAGCACTTTTTGTGTGGAAAAAGATGTGCTTCATAGAAGAGATCAGGATTTACAAGTTTTTTTAGTTCAAATCTCCAAAAAAGTCCCTCCAACGGATCCTACTCCGGCGGCTCTGTGTTTCTCATGGTCGATCAACAATTTCATTTGTTCTCTAACACCTCTCCCGGGGTTGGTTAAGGATCTAGTTATGTCTTTTATTTCCAGTTTTTGTGCTTTTTTAATTATGTTATCTCTTTCATGTATGGGTTCAATGTTTATCACATTAAAAGCAACAGCACCAGGTTCTCATAAGTCACTAGATAAAACAACATGTTCACCAAAGACACCAGCAACAACTACAAAGCTACCAAGACACCAACAACAACTTGTTCCGTAATACAATTTCGATGAAGACCTGCATCGAGTCCAATCGATTTCGTTCCATGATGACCGCTTTCGGGTTATCTCTCATATCGTTCTCGTTACCTTGAAAAACAATAGACATTTGGGTGGATTCATGGATCCTTTGTTACCCGTGTCACATGTTTTACTACATTTCTGAAAAAAAACCTTGAGAAATGGTTGGATTTTTGGATCCTAACACCTCTACTACGTGTAGATTTGTTATATAGTTTGGTTGTGCAACTTCCAATCCAAACTAGGCCATTTAAACTAGTTCCGTTACTTGAAAAATCGTATGGAGTGGTTAGGATTCTAAGTTGGATAATGTGCTGGAACAATGTTGTTAGGCTTCAAAATGTTGGTTGTTTGTTTGAAATTGTTGTGATGGTTAGAAACCTCTTGGTCAGTCATGTAAATCTCAATCATGTAAACTACCCCGTCTTTGAAACGAAGATATTCTATCAATGCAACTGAGGCTTGCCTCTTTTCCGAAAAAAAAAAGGATCAATCAATTTCAATCAATAACCAAAGGTTGGATTTCCCAATTGATCGATTCAAACGCACAACCCGTGATATTTCAATTATATAACAAAATATAATGCGGAAAAGAAATAACACGGACACCGAAGTTTTGTTAACGAGGAAACCGCAAATGCGTAAAAACCCTGGACCTAGTCCAAATTGAACACACACTCGTATTAAGCCGCTACGTACACTAGCCTACTACAAACTAACTTCGGTATGGGCTGTAGTTGAACCCCAATCAATCTCACACTGATCCAAGGTATAGTTGCGCTCCTTACGTCTCTAATCCCAGCAGGATACTACGCACTTGATTCCATTAGCTGATCTCACCGACAGCTAAGAGTTGCTACGACCCAAAGTCAAAGAATTTAATAAAAAAATATGTATCTGTGACGGACCAGAAAATTACGCCTTTGGCGCGTTGCCCCGCAGGCCGTAACTTCCCCGATGCGCCATGATGAAGCTACGATCCGGGCCTTAAGGCTAGGAAAATGCACGTCCATTTGCCCTTGCAAGCATGCTTTTGGAGCATGATGCAACTAACTTAGCTTCCACACTGTTCCAACTTACCCTTGTTCTGCGAAGGGTTTATTAAGTAAGCAAAACTTCTTTAAAACGGCGAAAACGGCCTTTTGAGGCCCTAAACGATGGAATTTGGCTAAATTCCGGTGACCATGTGGATCTATATTCCACATGTCTTGATCTTTGGGTCGTTTCCCATCAAAATGGACACCTCTTGAGCTAAATTACGACATTAAGGTTTTTAGCCTACGTCGAACGCCTTGATAGGAAGTATGAGCATCCAGTGAATGGAATGCAACTTGCCTCATCAAGTTTGGACACAATCATATCTTGTGTCGAGCTACCGAACCAGATGATATGAGAGTCCATAATGTCGCAATCATCTCACAATTAGATGATATGAGCGACAAAGTGCTGGACCGGCAATGCTGCAACTCATTGTGGTTGCCAAGTACCCTTCCCTACTATAAAGGGATTAAGCACAGATCGTAGTTCATCCTCGAAGGGATAGAAACTTAAACCAACTCGTTTGCGAGGTCGTGGCCAAGCAATAAAGGTAATGGCCTAGTCCGTATAGGCCGTTCCGTTAAAATACATCCAAGTGATGGATGTTTGGTCCACAATATGGCATAACGATGCCTAAGCATCAAATTCCCTATTCGCGATGCTATGCAACTATAAATGAGCCTTAGGCATCATTTATATTCTTCCGGCTAAGCTATGAAGCTTACTTGGTGCTTAGTCCGCATATGCACCATCAACCAACTACCCCTCCCTATATATGTTAACTTAATATTTTTACAACTTTGATTAGGGGAGGAAAAATCATTCATCAACTCCCACTTTTACTATTCATGGTCGTTGCCATATACCCGGCCATGTTGGCTGTTAACTGTACGCTGCCAACCCGAAGTCTAGCATCCATGTTGGCTGTCCGCTGCTAACCCGATGTGCAGCCATGTTCGTTGTCCTCTGCCAACCTGATGTGCAGCCATGTTGGCTGTCCGCTGCCAACCCGATGTTCTGCCATGTTGGTTGTCCTCTGCCAACCCGATGTCAAGCCATGTTGGATGTCCGCTGCCAAACCGATGTGCATCCATGTTGGCTGTCCGTTGCCAACCCGATGTCCAGACATGCTGGCTGTCCGCTGCCAACCCGATGTCCAGCCATGCTGGCTGTTCGTTGCCAACCCGTTGTCCAGCCATGCTGGCTGTCCAGTGCCAACCCGATGTCCAACCATGTTGGTTGTCCGCTGCCAACACATTGGCCAAGGGACAACTTTCCTTTTCCTACGCAACAGAAGCTTTGGATAAAGCTTCATCTCGGGTCATGGAGGGTGTTACATTATTCACCCCTTTAAAGAATTTCGTCCCCGAAATTCAAAACAAAACTATTGTGGAAAAGCGCTTCCGTTTGGATTTCCTGAGCAAAAGTGTCATACCAGATGCTCAGAAATCACGGGTTTCTTCAAGTTGTCATGAACAACAATTTAGACCTTTTGAGAAAATGTCACATACCGCCTGCCCAAGAATCCAAAAGAGTCCACAACGTCACCAAGAATCTCAATTGACCAGTTGCCAAAGGATATCTCAACAAGGTATCTTAAATAAGCATCCCATACTATACACTCAGGAGTCCCTAAAGTTCACAACGTTGATGTCAACAACATCTAGTACTGTGTGGAACAAGATCCAGTTGCCCACCGTCCCTAACGGTCACCCAGGTTGCCACCCGTAAGTGGGATGCTAACCGGGCATAACAACGCACACCGTTGGCCAGTTTCCAACGTGTGGGGATGATCAGTCCCATTGTCTACCCACCATCCCGCATTTGTCTTCCTGATATCCACTCGTAATTTGGGTGCCACTTAGGCCGTGCAAACTCATAGTACTTAAAACAAGTTCAACTCGATTCGCAAAGTAACCGGCACAAAGAATTACAAACTCTTTCACGCGCATAAGTTGGCCTACTCTCCAACTTAAAGTTTTCCATTAAGAAAAAATACTCACTAATGAGTCCACACCGAAGTTTTCCATTAAGGAAAATACTCACTAATGAGTCCACACAGCACAGTTCCTAGAGTTTTCTCGGAACTTTCTCTGATACCAACTGTGACGGACCGAAAAATTACGCCTTTAGCGCGTTGCCCCGCAGGCCGTAACTTCCCCGATGCACCATGATGAAGTTACGATATGGGCCTTAAGGCTAGGCAAATGCCCCTCCATTTGCGCTTGCAAGCATGCTTTTGGAGCATGATGGAGCTAACTTAGCTTCCACACCGTTCCAACTTACCTTTGTTCTGCGAAGGGATTATTCAGTAAGCAAAACTTTCTTAAAACGGCGAAAACGGCCTTTTGAGACCCTAAACGGTGGAATTTGGCTAAATTCGGGTGACCATGTGGATCTATAGTTCGACATGTCTTGATCTTTGGGTCTTTTCCCATCAAAATGGACTCCTCTTGAGCTAAATTACGACACTCGGGTTTTTAGCCTATGTCGAACGCCTTGATAGGAAGTATGAGCATCCAGTGAATGGAATGCAACTTGCCTCATCAAGTTTGGCCACAATCATCTCTTGCGTTGAGCTACCGATACAGATGATATGAGAGGCCAGAATGTCAATCATCTCACAATTAGATGATATGAGCGACAAAGTGCTGGACCGGCAATGCTGCAACTCATTGTGGCTTCCTACGTACCCTTCCCTACTCTAAAGGGATTAAGCACAGACCATAGTTCATCCTCGAAGGGAGAGAAACTTAAACTAACTCGTTTGCGAGGTCGTGGCCAAGCAATAAAGGTAATGGCCTAGTCCGTATAGGTCGTTCCGTCAAAATACATCCAAGTGATGGATGTTTGGTCCGTAATATGGTATAACGATGCCTAAGCATCAAATTCTCTCTTCGCGATGCTATGCAACTATAAATGATCCTTATGCATCATTTATACTCTTCCGGCTAAGCTATGAAGCTTACTTGGTGCTTAGTCCGCATATGCACCATCTAACAACTACCCCTCCCTATATATGTTAATTTGTCATTTTTACAACTCAAATTGGGGGAGCAAAAATCATTTATAAACTCCCCGGGCCATGATGGATGCACCTTACTATTATGGCTAACTGCGATGTACGGCCATAATGGTTGTACACTCAATTCTGGCTCACAGACCAGTTTCAATGTCCGGCCATGGCGGCTGAACATTTACTGAGTCACGTCCCGTGAAGGTTGTACTTCCGTCTTTGTCCCATAGGCCACTTCAATGTCCAGCCGCGATGGCTGTACATCTTTAAGGCTATCTCACTTGGTGCATGGTCTGTATATGCACCTTCAACCAAGTACCCCTCCCTATATATGTTAACTTAACATTTTTACAACTTTGATTAGGGGAGGAAAAATCATTCATCAACTCCCATTTTTATTATTCATGGTCGTTGCCATATACCCGGCCATGTTGGTTGTTAACTGTACGCTTCCAACCCGATGTCCAGCCATGTTGGCTGTCCGCTGCCAACCCGATGTCCATCCATGTTGGATGTCCTCTGCCAACCCGATGTGAATCCATGTTGGCTGTCCTCTGCCAACCCGATGTCCAGCCATGTTGGTTATTCGCTGCCAACCCGATGTGCATCCATGTTGACTATCCGCTGCCAACCCGTTGTCCAGCCATGCTGGCTGTCCGGTGCCAACCCGATGTCCAGTCATGTTGGCTGTCCTCTTCCAACCCGATGTCCAGCCATGATGGTTGTCCGCTGCCAACCCGTTGTCCAGCCATGCTGGCTGTCCGCTGCCAACCCAATGTCCAGCCATGTTGGCTGAACATTGTCAACACATTGGCCAAGCGCCAACGTTTCTTTTCCTACGCAACAGAAGCTTTGGATAAAGCTTCATCTCGGGTCATGGTGCATCCTTTAGCATGCGCCATGCTAAAAACACATGGTGTTATAGTATCACACAGAAAAATCTACGGTAATAGATAAATCTGTCTCCCATAGAAATACCCACGAGTTTTGTTCCGTCTTTTGATAAATCAAGGTGAACAGGAACCAATTGATAACCCAGACTTATATTCTCGAAGAACAACCTAGTATTATCAATCACCTCACAATAATCTTAATCGACTAGCGAAAGAAGATATTGCGGAATCATAAACGATGATACGAAGATGTTTGTGACTTCTTTTATATCTTGCCTATCGGAGAAACCAATCTCAATCCAATCTTTACAATTGTACTTAGTACGATAGAAACAGCAAGATCAGATCACAAAACTACGAGAAAGTAGTATCGGTCTGGCTTCACAATCCCAATGAAGTCTTCAAGTCGTTAACCTACAGGATCTCGATAGAAACCTGAGGTTAAAGGAGAATTGACTCTAGCTTATACAACTAGTATCACACAGGAGGTGCAGGGATTAGGTTTCCCAATTGCTAGAGTTCTCCCTTATATAGTCTTTCAAATCAGGGTTTGCAATCAATGTTAGCTTAGTAACAAAGCATTCAATATTCATCGTTAGATGAATACCTGATTAGATTCAAGCTAATATGTTTCAACCGTTGGATCGAAAACTTAGCTTGTTACACACAAATGAAATGCACGTTTCTAGGCTTGTGTAATCGTACCCAAACATGTACATTTGTTGGTTCAACAATAGTTAACCAAATGGTTAGCCATATGAGCACTTTCATATTAACCATATTATTCTTCACCATAACTAGTTCAAATGACTCAAATGAACTAGTTAGAGAGTTGTTCAATTGCTTAGATCTTATACAAGTATACAAGACACATTCGAAGCAAAAACGATTTGATTCACTCGAATCGATTTATGAACTTTATAGCCACGGTTTGCAAATTGTATTCCTTAGTTTATATAAGTATAAGTTCACAAATAATCTTCTTTAGAAATAACCAACTCAAGTACGCAGACTAAGTTCGCGGACTTCAGTTCCCGGAAGAAGTTTACAAACTCCAGCAGGTTTTCTCGGGATGAGAACCTACGGCAGTTCGCGGACTGGGTTCGCAGACTGTTGTTCCGGTTTTCTTGATCAACAAAGTAAGCATACTTCGGTTCAAGGAATAAGGACATACACATGTATGTGTTTCCATACAATGCTTATATCCAACAATGGTTATATAATCTAAACTCTCATTTCAATCATTGAAACATTCTTAGAGGACGTTATATAGTTGTTATTCACAAACTATTTTTCGTCAAAGCCATTTTCAAAGTGATTGAAACATAACATGACTTTCATCACTAGGTAAAGATGAACTTGGCCAAAATGAAAGCTTACCAATATATATTTCGAGAAATAGATAGGCGAGATAAACTCGTCTCGAAATAGCAAATGTGTATAATCAGTTTATATCGAAAAACGACTTTTGTCTCAAGATAGAAGATAGAGTAGATAGACTTTTGAGTGATAGATAAGCTCAAGTCTCCACATTCCTTTTATTCGATGAAGTTCCACAAGTTCCTTAAGTAGTTCTTCGTCTTTGTATGATGATCGCCATGGAGTCTTGAGCACAACTACACTTTGTATCCTAGTCCGAGACTTAGCTAATAGTAGACTAGAAATCAAAACTTATAGTTTTGATCACTAACATTGACAAACATGCTTAAGATAGCAACGCATGCGAGTTTGACCGAGCAGTGCTCTAACAATCTCCCCCTTTGTCAATTTTAGTGACAAAACTATCAATACACATGGAATACAAAAATAGATAAATTAACTTTTGTAGCTTCTCTTCCACGTGCCTGATCTTCTTGGTTCTTTAACATTACTCGAAATCTTCGTCACTTCCAAGTACTCCAATGATTCCAAAGGTTGTAAGTTTAGTATCATCGTTGTTGAAAATCCGTAGCCATAACAATGAGAAAACAAGAATTCTCAATCATTGTTACACAGTGTCATAGTATTATTACACAACATCAAAGTTCAATTGCATCACAACTTCGACAACAATACTATGGTGATATGTATCACTCCCCCTTAGTCAATATTCCATCTCACATGGAATCCACTACCCTTACATAATGATCCGAAAACCATATGTATTTGTAGTGTGAACTACACATTAATTCTCCCCCCTTTTGTCAATAAAATTGGCAAAGGTACGAAAACTAGTGGTATCCTAATAAAATTTCCAAAGAGACATTTCATGACCAAAAGTAAGCACATATCAACTTTTTAGATGCAATCATATAGCCGAAGCTAAATGCTTTCATCAAGGAGTTTATAAAGATACAAGATAACTCCTATAATATTCCACAGCCGCACTCCCCACAAAGATTTGGCAATTAAGCACAAGTTCAATTAAGAACTCTCCCCCATAAAATGTCATTCCCGAAAGAACAACAAGAGTGACCTTACTTTCACAAGAAAAGAAGGAATTCTTTGGACATAAAAAATCACATACGAATATGAATTTGAATCCAAAAATACTCAATTAAATTAACCCAAGAAAACCCATGATTAATTTAATTGGAAATGCTCAACATAATAGAACTTACGGAGCCGCACAGTATATACATAAAGATATGGATCAGGAAGATCAATACTGTGGAATAGACAAGGATTCATTCTATTTTCCATCACTATTTGCACAATGACATATAATAGACATAATCCTCGTAAACAAAAGTTCATCCTATCTTCCATCAATATTTGCATAATGACATATAATAGGCTTAAACTTTTGTAATGTCAAAAGTTCATTCTATCTTCTATCAATACTTTCATACCGACATAATAGAGATAACTTTTGAACAAGTATGGGATAGTCACAGGTTCACGGACGTAAACAACATATCCCATAACAATTTGCAATCATAAAGATTAAAATTTCAAAAATCATCTTCCAAATAACTTAGATTTTGAATAAATAAATCTGAAAACATTGAAGATGAAAAACGTTGGACATAGCTATGTGTACTCACA
This sequence comes from Papaver armeniacum, assembly GCA_023531295.1. Classification (NCBI taxonomy): domain Eukaryota; kingdom Viridiplantae; phylum Streptophyta; class Magnoliopsida; order Ranunculales; family Papaveraceae; genus Papaver; species Papaver armeniacum. The sequence continues at coordinate 20,859 of JAJJWW010006529.1, read as the reverse complement.
ATAATGGCTATTCCAAACCCTAGTTATTCTTCTTAAAAACACAAGAACAAAATTCTCATAAGAAAATTTACTAGACATAAGACAAACTCGTAATGCATATACAAGATGATTTGTCCTTAGAGGGAAGAATCAATTTTTTTCGCATGGATTTACACCAAGAATAACTACCAAAGGCGTATAAAAATATTTTCTTAACAAAGAAGAACATACAAAGTCATTAACGACCATGCACCATAGTTCACAAAGGATAATTGTAAACATTCAAGAATCCCATAGCAATGCGTACTACTGCCCATTCTTGAACTTCCTTCTTTGTGATTCACTTAAAACATTCTTGTAAAAGCTACAAATTAGCCTAGAAGAGTTGTACTCCAAGAATCCAAGTGCCCAAGTCCAAGAGAAGTGGAACAAGTGCGACGAAACGGAGCAAAACACTCAAAACCAAGAGACAGGACAAATACCAATCTTAACTCATCCAAATTCAAGGTTTCTCATCTCCATTTTGAAGAGAATTTAAAGAGAAAGATAATTCAAAAAGAATGAGGTCATTCCGAGTTCGAACGAAGAAGTTACGGCCAAAACAAGTTTACCGAAAATCGACGATAAGTATGCATACTAGTTTGCAAACGAATTTTCATGACCTGGGGGAGTATGCAAATGGGTATGCGTACTTAAACCCCTGGATTTTGATTTTAAATGATGTTATGCATACCTGGTAGGTGTACCATAAAGTCCAAACATCCCAAACTACCATTTTCAAACCTAAACGTTTAAAAACCTTAAACATAGATCAAGTTAGGTAGAATGAACGATAAGCAAGGTACATGGATCGTTACTCTAAGCATACACAAAACTTGTTCAAGTTTATAGACATAACTTTTTAGAATAATCCGATCGAATTATACTGCATTACCAAACATTAAAAACCATACCCAACTTAATATGTGTGCCACAGTTCTTGTGCTTCCCTCACCGTATACATAACAGGGCATTTCTTGGTGAGAATGCACTTTCAATACAATCAAGTTGTGTTGAGGTGAACAATGTCTTTCTAACCATGGCACCAAGAAAGAGTTTCTTTCCAGCAACTCTTACATCTTGTAGTGTTGAGAAACACCCAAGGAACTGTTTTTCAAGTCTATCAAATAACTTCAAGAGAACCCAAAAAGATTTGTGTTTCTGCTTTCTTGTTTTCCAACTTATAAAAAACTGTTTATGTAGATAGTTTTTAGTATTGCGAAGGGAAACTCTTTTGATAAAAAAAGACGTCCTAGCTTCTTCATAAAAGAATACAATACTACTATCTTGATAGTAAGTATCAGGAATTGAGCAATGAATCGATTCATGCTTTGAAGTGATATACTCAGATGACTGAGATTTAAACTCCTCTTGTAATTCGTTCAGTTTGTTACAATTAATTGAATTACGCAGAGGAGGAGCATTACTCTCACTGATTAGTAAATCAATGTCGATTTCAACATGAATATTATTTCTCATAACTTGATTTAGCTTGTCAAGATATTCTTGTTCTTTCTGGAGGTATAACTCAACATCAAGAGATAAGATTCAAGTTTCTTTTCAAGACCTGAAAATACTTCAAGGGATTCTAAACCTGGTGGAGGTTTAGATAGAATATCTTCTACAGATTTTATTAAATTAGTCATAGAAGAAAATTCTGCAATCCCTGGATCTGGTGTTGCATTTATTGAGATAGCACTACTGTCCATAGAGTCAGATCGCTACAAATACAGACTTGTAAGGTCTTTAAACGTGTTTTACTGCTCTGATACCAATTGAAAAAGCGGGGGTACAACAACCACACTCAATATTTCGATTAGCAATTTGTATGGACTAACTCCAATATACTTTCAAGAGAATCAACTAGACAGTCAGACTCAATCTTAATAAAAGTATATCAAAGAGTTATATCTCTCTTTCTCGATCCAATTATTACTCAATCAAATAGAAATTTGCGAGTCTAATTGAATACAAGAGAAATCACTTGAACGGTACCAAAAACCAATGTTCAAGGAACAATGAATTTCAATCAATAACCAAAGGTTGGATTTCCCAATTGATCGATTCAAACGCACAACCTGTGATATTTCAATTATATAACAAAATATAATGCGGAAAAGAAATAACATATTACACCGTAAGTTTTGTTAACGAGGAAACCGCAAATGAAGAAAAACCCGGGACCTAGTCCAAATTGAACACACACTGTATTAAGCCGCTACAGACACTAGCCTACTACAAACTAACTTCGGTATAGACTGTAGTTGAACCCCAATCAATCTCACACTGATCCAAGGTACAGTTGCGCTCCTTACGTCTCTGATCCCAGTGGATACTACACACTTGATTCCCTTAGCTGATCTCACCCACAACTAAGAGTTTCTACGACCCAAAGTCGAAGACTTTAATAAACAAATATGTATCAGACAAAAAAGTCTACAGTAATAGATAGATATATCTCCCACAGAAATACCTACGAGTTTTGTTCCGTTTTTTGATAAATCAAGGTGAACAGGAACCAATTGATAACCCGGACTTATATTCCCGAAGAACAGCCTAGTATTATCAGTCACCTCACAATAATCTTAATCGACTAGCGAAAGAAGATATTGCGGAATCACAAACGATGAGACGAAGATGTTTGTGACTTCTTTTATATATTACATATCGGAGAAATCAATCTCAAGCCAATCTTTACGATTGTACTTAGTACGATAGAAACAACAAGATCATATCACACAACTACGAAAGTAGTATCGGTATGGCTTCACAATCCCAATGAACTCTTCAAGTCGTTAACCTACAGGGGTCTCGATAGAAACCTGAGGTTAAAGGAGAATTGACTCTAGCTTATACAACTAGTATCACACAGGAGGTGTGGGGATTAGGTTTCCTAGTTGCTAGAGTTCTTCCTTATATAGTCTTTCAAATCAGGGTTTGCAATCAATGTTAGCTTAGTAATAAAGCATTCAATATTCACCGTTAGATGAAAACGTGATTAGATTCAAGCTAATATATTTTAAACCATTGGATCGAAGACTTAGCTTTTTACACACAAATAAAATGCACATTTCTAGGCTTGTGTAACCGTACCCAAACATGTACATTTGTTGGTTCAACAATAGTTAACCAAATGGTTAGCCATATGAGCACTTTCATATTAACCATATTCTTATTCACCATAACTAGTTCAAATGACTCAATAGAACTAGTTAGAGAGTTTTTCAATTGCTTAGATCTTATAGAAATACACAAGACATAATCGGAGCAAAAACGATTTGATTCACTCGAATCGATTCATGAACTTTATAGCCAATGTTTGCAAATTGCATTCCCTAGTTTATATAAGTATAAGTTCATAAATAATCGTCTTTAGAAATAACAAACTCAAGTACGCGGACTAAGTTCGCAGTCTTAAGTTCCAAGAAGAAGTTTACAAACTTCCGTAGGTTTTCTCGAGATGAGAACCTACGGAAGTTCGCGGACTGTTGTTCCGGTTTTCCTGATCAACAAAGTAAGCATACTTCGGTTCAAGGAATAAGGACTTATACATGTATGTGTTTCCACACAATGCTTATATCCAATAATGGTTATATAATCTAAACTCTCATTTCAATCATTGAAACATTCTTAGAGGACGTTATATAGTTGTTTTTCACAAACTATTTTTCGTCAAAGCCATTTCAAAGTGATTGAAACATAACATGACTTTCGTCACTAGGTAAAGATGAACTTGGCCAAAGCGAAAGCTTACCAACACATATTTCGAGAAATAGATAGGCGAGATAAACTCGGCTCGAAATAGCAAATGTGTATAATCATAGTCTATATAGAAAAACGACTTTTGTCTCAAGATAGAAGATAGAGTAGATAGACTTTTGAGTGATAGATAAGTTCAAGTCTCCACATAGCTTTTAGTCGATGAAGTTCCACAAGTTCCTTGGGTAGTTCTTCGTCTTTATATGATGATCGCTATGGAGTCTTGAGCACAACTACACTTTCTATCCTAGTTAGAGACTTAGCTAATAGTAGACTAGAAATCAAGACTTATAGTTTTGATCACTAACATTGACAAACATGCTTGAGATAGCAACGCATGCGAGTTCAACCGAGCAGTGCTCTAACACTATATGCACACCCCAGAAAGTATTTAAAGCTCTCCTAACCTCCCGCTGCTTAAGAATAGAAGTAGAAAAAACTTTAACTAGAATACTGAAAGGTTTGACACTGAAATCTCTAACGAAAGAAGGATGAATAGGAAGAATACCAGAGTTACTGTGATTAACATAACACCGAGCTAAAAATAATCCACTAAGATGCTTGTAAAGATTTATGTGATCACTCATTTATGTTAAGAGATGGATATCAGAGAAGAAGCATGTTTAGTTAGTTAAATCATAAGGTAGAGGGTTATATAGAAGATGTAGAATTATTTTGGAAGAGATAAATTATGAGTTTGTTATGTTGTTACACCCATGAGTTGTGAAGAGATCGGAAATAAGAGTTTCTTATTTCTAGTCCTTTCAGAAGTCAACAACTTCAAATTCAAATTTAGACTACTGGTTATGTTGCATGTAGCAAGACCTTTACTAGGTTATTTCTTGGGGTATGCATCATCCTAGGAACAAAGCCCAAAACGAGATTTTGTTAAGTTGTTCCCTTATGAAACCTAAAAATGAAAGTAATAGGACAATCCAAAAGAAAATCAAAGATAAATATTTTCTTTGACTATAGGGTTTTAAGATGTTTTTAATTTATTTGTCAACTCAAGAGACATGCAAGAAATATAAGGTCATACATTTGCATTAACATTTACTCGGTATTCAATGATTTTGTATGTTGCATCAGTTAGCACCTAATTCATTATTTCTTCAATTTTTATGTTTGCTTTCTTATTTTGCCGCATTGTACATAGTATATATTTCGAAAAAGTTCATTACGCTCTCTATATGATTGGCTATTTAAAAAATCGCATGCTTTTAGAACTTACCTAGGTATTCTTCTACACTTTAGATTTTTTTAATTGAATGTTATTTCTACATCTCTCGATTTCCCACATTACTAGGTGATTTTATATTGTAGGTAAAGGGTTTGACTCATTAGAAGCTATCCGTGGTAGCTCTTTGGAAGGGAAGGTGGTCTACTACCATGTAACTCATGGTGATATTATTCATCATCGTGAATTGATTCATTAATTGAATAAAGTTTTATCAATGGGTAACCCCAAAACAGAGAGACCCATAGAGAGACAACTCTCGCAGAACCCATTTCTGAGAACTACGTTGTTAATGGGCAGCCCCAGAGAGCCTAGAGTGTCATTCACCCCAGTGTGATATATGATTGTCGCTGCATTTGATACTCCAGTATTACATCATTCATTGCTCATGGTTGTTGAGTAAGAGGAGCTCATGTAGAGTTTATATTCTTTGTCCTTCTTTTCATAAATTTTGTAAAGATAATACATTTTAGGAAATCCATTTAGAATTTTGCCAAATTTATCTGAGGATTACTTTTTTTTTTTATCAGGGAATAATATCATGACCTATTGCGACATTTGGGCAAGTCTATATTGTTAGTTATTGCGTGACCCAAGTCGAGAGGAAAGACAGGAAAAATATTGGCGAAGGAAACACTGGGGTGGATAAGAGGTTGCAGAATTTACCGTTGAAAGTGTCGTTCCAGGAAAAAACACTAAATTTACGGCACTTCCAGCAGCACCTCCAAAGTGTCGTATATATCGCTAATACGACACGTTTCAACTATCTTAAAAAAACCTTTTTCCACTAGTGCTAAGACGTTTGGAATGTTGGTATTATTAAGATTTTCTGCAAATTTAAATTAGAGGTGATTTTTCTTTTATTAATCAGAACTAGTCATAAAAACCCAAGGTGACAAAACTGGTGGTACAAAAACCCCATTCAAATGTTGGGATCCATTAAAACTCCATCTTAAACAAAATTGAAACGAAAACCCCAAATTTTTAAAAATTGATACAAAAACCCAAAATTTCAAAATTGGTTTCATCAAAATTCTATGATGTTTCATCAAATTTTATGATGAAACCAAAATTGGTTTCAACAAATTCTTTGGGGTTTTTGTGATACTTTTGTTTTTTTGGGGTTTTTTGTGTTACTTTTGTTTTGATGGGTTTTTTTTGGATGGATAGTGACACCTTTGGGGTTATAACTCGCGGACCGTTTATTAATTACTATTTTTTTTCTAGTTCTTTAGCTGTATTAATTTCTAAAAGTCCACTACACCCATAGCAGAAATTTCTCTTCTAAATTATACCATTTATAGGAATCGTGAAGATTGCCTTAAGAGCTAGAGCGAAGTTTTGTGTTTCCGCAGTTGGTTGTAAGGGCAATGTTTGTAACACCCCGTGTTTTTAGCATGGAGCATGCTAAAAGATGCGCCATGGCCCGAGATGAAACTTCATCGAAAGCTTCTATTGCATAAGAAAAGGAACATTGGCCCTTGGCCAATGCGTTGACAATGTACAGCCAACATGGATGCACATTGGGTTGGCAGTGGACAACCAACATGGCTGGACATTGAGTTGGCAGCGGACAGCTAATATGGCTGCACATTGGGTTGGTAGTGGACAACCAACATGGCTGCACATCGGGTTGGCAGCGGACATCCAACATGGTTGGACATCGGGTTGGCAGCGGACAACCAACATGGCTGGACTTCAAGTATCCAACATGGCTGGACTTCAAGCAGCCAACATGGTTGGACATAAGGTAGCAGCGGATAACCAACATGGATGAACATCGGGTTGGCAGCGGACAGCCAACAACCATCATGGTCGGGTATGTGGCAACGACCATGAATAGTAAAAGTGTGAGTTGATGAATGATTTTCCCTCCCCTAATCAAAGTTGTAAAAATGTTAAATTAACATATATAGGGAGGGGTACTTGGTTGAAGGTGCATATACTGACCATGCACCAAGTGATATAACCTTAGAGATGTACAACCATCACGGCTGGACGTTTGAGTGGCCTATGGGCCAAAGCCGGAAGTACAGCCATCACGGCCCTTCATGGGACCTGGCTCAGGAAATGTTCAGCCGTCATGGCCGGACATTAGAACTGGCATGTGAGCCACAGTTGAATGTACAACTATCACGGCCGTACATCGTTGTTGGCATGGGTGGTGAGGTGCAGCCATCACGGCCTGGGGAGTTGATGAATGATTTTTGCTTCCCTAATCTATGTATTAAAAATGTAAAGTTAACATATATAGGGAGGGGTAGTTGGTTAATGGTGCATATGTGGACCATGCACCAAGTAAGCTTCATAGCTTAGCCGGAAGAGTATAAATGATGCCTAAGGCTCATTTATAGTTGTGTACCCTCGCAAAGAGGGCATTTGATTCTTAGGCATCGTTATGCCATATTGTGGACCAAACATGCATCACTTGGATGTATGTTGACGGAACGGGCTATACGGACTAGGCCATTACTATTATAGCTTGGTCACGACCATGCAAACAAGTTGGCTTAAGTTTATGTTCATTCGAGGATGAACTACGGTCTGTTCTTGATCCCTTTAGAGTAGGAAAGGGTACGTAGGCAGCCGCCCTTGAGTTGCAGCATTGCCGGTCCAGCACGTTGTCGCTCATATCATCTAATTGAGGGATGATTGCGACATACTTGCCTCTCATATCATCTGGCTCGGTAGCTCGACGCAAGAGATGATTGTGACCAAACTTTATGAGGCAAGTTGCATTCTCATTCACTGGATGCTAATACTTCCTATCAAGGCGTTCAACATAGGCTAAAAATCCGAGTCCCGTAATTTAGCTCAAGAGGAGTCCATTTTGATGGGAAACGGCCCAAATATCAAAACATGTCGATCTATAGATCCACATGGTCACCAGAATTTAGCCAATTTCCATAGGGATCAAAAGGCCGTTTTTCCATATTAAGAAAGCTTTTATTTTCTTGATAAACCCTTTGCGGAATAAGAGTAAGTTGGAAAGGTGTGGAAGCTAAGTTTGCCGCATCATGCTCGTCGAGCATACCTGCGAGGGAAAATGAGCATACATTTTCCTAGCTTTAAGGACCGGATCGTAGCTTCATCATGGCGCATCGGGGAAGTTACGTCCTGCGGGGCAACGCGCCAAAGGCGTAATTTTCTGGTCCGTCACAGTTGGTATCATAGAAAGTTCCGAGAAAACTCTGGGGACTGTGCGGAGTGGACTCATTAGCGAGTATTGTCCTTAATGGAAAACTTTAAATTGGAGAGTAGGCCAACTTTTGGGCGGAAAGAGTTGGTCACTGCTATGCCAGTTACTTTGCGAATCGAGTTGAGCTTGTTTAAGTACTGTGAGTTTGCCTGGCCTAAGTGGCACCCCACTTACGAGTGGATATCCGGAAGACCGTTTGGAACTGTGGGTTGACAATGGGACTGATCATCCCCACACGTTGGAAACTGGCCAACGGTATGCGTTGTCAGGCCTAGCTATTATCCCACTTACGAGTGGCAACCTGGATGACCGTTAGGGACGTTGGGGAACTGGATACTATTTCGCACAGTACTGCGCTATGGTTTTGACATTTCAATGACATCACCAACTTTGTGAACTTTAGGGAATCCTGAGTGTGTAGTATGGGATGCTCATTCAGGATACCTTGTTGAGATATCCTTTTGGAACTGTCCAATTGATATTCTTGGTAACGTAGTGGACTCTTTTTGGATTCATGAGTATGCGGTACGGGACGTTTGCTCATAAGGTCCTAATTGATGCTCCATGGAAACTGAAGAAACCCGTGATTTCTGAGCATGTGGTATGTGATGTGATTTTCAATGATGTTGTAGTAAATAGGTTCATTGAGAACTTGTAAAATCTGACTTTTTAGACTTAATTTTTATAAATAAAAATAACAAACTCAATTAAAATGTGTTGTGAAAATTATGGAGAGACCGGGGCTAGGATTCCACCAATTTTCCGCACTCATTTGGTTCAGATATCAATTCTAAAAAGTAATAGCTCATGTGATATAGTTTCATTGACTCTAATTCATTGCTTAAGGTAGATTTCGAAAGTAATGGATGTAAAACTAAAGTATGGGATATCAAAACATCTAAGCTAAGTATGACCCATCAATTGTAATCACAACCATTCAATGAAACTCATAAATCAATTGAATACAAAGCAAATAGTCGTAAAAAGAACTAATAGGATTACCACATTTGTGAAACTTGGCTTCCTCCGTCGCCACATAGGATGGGTTTAACTCATCAGGTTGGAAACACGCTCAAAGTATGATTTCATTGCTCAAAGTGTTTACAAATGATAAAAAGGAGACAAAAATGGTGTAAATCAGGAATTACAACGCTTGTAAGTCGCTGCAAATACATTGTTACAGTGAACGATAGTTGAAAAGTGATGTTATTACTGTTTGACTATTGTCGCAAAGACTATTGCAAAACCAAGAATAAACCACGGTTTTTCACGACAGTCTTTAACAGCGTTTGTTCTTCGTGTTCTTCAATTATACACCAACAGAAAAATATCATGTAACTTGACGATTCTTCACTCTGCTTTCTACCCAAACTCTCCGTCCCCCTGCAATGAGTCCTCAGATCCCTTTTTATACCCAACAACATCACAAAATCTCACTAATAACTCTCTATTACTCGTCCTTCCTTATTTGTACCTGTTTATGGGAAAAAATCGTTTCCGCCGATTTTGGTAAATTCGGTAGGTGAGTGAGAAATTGGTTTAAACCCTAAACAAATGTGCTGCACGTGAGCACTTTCTAGATTCGAGAGATCAATCTGTACAAGTCCGGCCTAAACCAAGAAATGGCGAGTTCAGACTTGCTTCGGTCACAAAGTGGAGGAGAAGGGTTGATTTGGGGAGGGAAGCAAAGAAAGGTGTTGAGACCGAGAATAGTTCTGGAAGAGTAGTGTCTCGACTTGTATCGAGAAAGTGAAAGCTTCGGAAGCTTGCAAGAGATAAAAGCTTTTTGGAGAGCTTGCAAAGTTGTCTTTTACGAGAGTGTTGTGTTTTTCTCCCGACCGAGACTTGTTGTCACGGTGGAAATAGGTAAGACCTATTTATACAAGTCGAGATTGAAACGTACCCTGGCCTCATGAAGGAAGAGAGTAAAGGGTGAAATAATGGGAGGAGGTGGTAACCGCATGGTGTTTATGGGTGAAAACGTTTTCACCATTATTTCCTCATTTATTTGACCGCTTTATTCCTATTCACGCTTTCTTAATGTGAGCGTAGTGTACGCCGCATCTTTGTGACCGCCAAACCAAGACCCTGGAAAGCATCCCCCAGTTTGTGTTGATATCTCGAGTGTTGGTTGCACCTTGAGTGCAAGTGGCGCTGCTAGTGGCGCGTGTGGCATGTGCGGAATGCCTTTGTTGTGGGTTGCACCTTGAGTGCAAGTGGCAATGCCAGAGCTGCTAGTGGCGTGTGTGGCATGTGCGGAATGCCTTGGTGGTAGGTTTCACGGTTTGCAAGTTAGGCTACCAGCGTGGGTTTTGGCATGTACCAATGGCACGTACGGCCAAGTTGGCCTAGGTTGCACGGCTTGCAAGTTAGGCTACCAGCGTGCGTGTTTGGCATGTGTCAATGGCACGCGTGGCCATTAGGGCCACGACTAGGTAATGAAAGCTACCAGCGAGCGTGTTGGCATGTGCCGATGGCATGCTCGGCCATTAGGGCCACGGCCTGGTAAGAAAAACTACCAGTGATGCGTGTTGGCATGTGCCAATGGCATGCGTGGCCATTAGGGTCACGGCCTGGTAAGGAAATCTACCAGCGATGCGTGTTGGCATGTGCCAATGGCATGCGTGGCCATTAGGGTCACGGCCTGGTAAGGAAAGCTACCAGCAATGCGTGTTGGCATGTGCCAATGGCATGCGTGGCCATTAGGGTCACGGCCTGGTAAGGAAAGCTACCAGCGATACGTGTTGGCATGCGTGGCCAATTTAGGTCACGGCCTAGTAAGGAAAGCTACCAGCGATGCGTGTTGGCATGTGCCAATGGCATGCGTGGCCAATTTGGTGTGACTAGCATAGCTAGGGCCAAGGCAGAGTGCGTTTGGCATCGCGCGGCTATCTTGGGCTAGGTGTGGCTGGCATGATTTTCCATTGGCACGGAGGTGAATTAGGGTTTTGCTCGTTGTAACCCTAATTTGAAAAAATACCCCTTATTAATTACTGACTACATGTATTAAATGTTCTAATAAATGTGTCACCGGTGACATTAGGTTATTCGGGGTTTTACGATTTTACCCTTTGTCTAAAAACCACCATCGACATCAGCATATGAGAATAATCCAGCTTTTCTCTCCTTTTTTTTATCTCTTTCACACGTCTTCTCTGAGTTGTCAAATCTCTCTTAATAATGAGAATAAAATCCAAGGAACATTAGTTCATTAAGCTGTGCACAAAACTTCCCAAAATAAAACCAGGAATTAATCAGGAGAATGGGAGAATATTTTCTTCCCTGCTTTACGAGAATCAACCCAAATCTTCCCTCCTTTACGTGCATGAATCAATTATCTTCCCTGTTTTAGTGAAACAGGATTATTCCAAGTCAAATCCAAGAGAAACTCGGCAAAACTTACGTCCAATATTGCCCTGAAAGTTACGCAGCTGCAAACTTCATTTTCCCGCCAAAACCAAGTGAAGAAGAAGGTCGCCCCCTATCCAGAATAGGGGTGCTGATAGCCTTAGGATGTAAACAGTAAAGCAGGTGCCCCTTATCCAAAAGTGAGAGTCCGAATGACACGTGTCCTCCGGGTGCCAAAATCAACTTTTCGAGCCGAATTTTCCAAAAGTGTTTATTTCCCAAAAATACTTACAAACACATAAAACACCATAATAAGTACAAAATCGAGTACCAACAATACAGACATTGAGGACAATTCAGACACACAAATGTCTCTATGAGTATGGGACTTTTGTTCAGGAATCCAAACCGAAGAGATTGTCCACAATAGTTTTTTGTTTTGGATTTCGGGGACGAAATTCTTTAAAGGGGTGAATAATGTAACACCCCGTGTTTTTAGCATGGCGCATGCTAAAAGATGCTCCATGGCCCGAGATGAAGCTTCATCGAAAGCTTATGTTGCGTAAGAAAAGGAACATAGGCACTTGGCCAATGTGTTGACAATGTACAGCCAACATGGCTGCACATTGGGTTGGAAACATTGAGTTGGCAGCGGACAGCCAATATGGTTGCACATTGGGTTGGTAGTGGACATCCAACATGGCTGTACATCGGATTGGCAGCGGACGGCCAACATGGCTGGACATCGGTTTGGCAGCGGACGGCCAACATGCCAACATCTATCATGGCCGGGTATGTGGCAACGACCATAAATAGTAAAAGTATGAGTTGATGAATGATTTTTCCTCCCCTAATCAAAGTTGTAAAAATGTTAAGTTAACATATATAAGGAGGGGTACTTGGTTGAAGGTGCATATACGGACCATGCACCAAGTGAGATAGCCTTAGAGATATACAACCATCACGGCTTGATGTTTGAGTGGCATATGGGCCAAAGACGGAAGTACAACCATCACGGCCCTTCATGGGACCTGGCTCAGGAAATTTCAGCCGTCATGGCCGGACATTAGAACTGGCATGTGAGCCACTATTGAATGTACAACCATCACGGTCGTACATCGGTGTTGGCCTGGGTGGTGAGGTGCAGCCATCACGGCCTGGGGAGTTGATGAATGATTTTTGCTCCCCTAATCTAAGTATTAAAAATGTAAAGTTAACATATATAGGGAGGGGTAGTTGGTTGATAGTGCATATGCGGACCATGCACCAAGTAAGCTTCATAGCTTAGCCGGAAGAGTATAAATGATGCTTAAGGCTCATTTATAGTTGCGCAGCCTCGCGAAGAGGGCATTTGATGCTTAGGCATCATTATGCCATATTCCAGACCAAACATGCATCACTTGGACGTATGTTGACGGAACGGGCTATATGGACTAGGCCATTACTATTATAGCTTGGCCATGACCATGCAAACGAGTTGGCTTAAGTTTTTGTCCCTTCGATAATGAACTACGGTCTGTTCTTGATCCCTTTAGAGTAGGAAAGGGTACGTTGGTAGCCCCAATGAGTTGCAGCATTGCTGGTCCAGCACGTTGTCGCTCATATCATCTAATTGAGGGATGATTGCGACACACTTGCCTCTCATATCATATGGCTCGGTAGCTCGACGCAAGAGATGATTGTGGCCAAACTTGATGAGGCAAGTTGCATTCCCATTCTTTGGATGGGAATACTTCCTATCAAGGCGTTGGACATAGGCTAAAAATCCGAGTGTCATAATTTAGCTCAAGAGGAGTCCATTTTGATAGGAAATTAACGGCCCAAAGATCAAGACATGTCGATCTATAGATCCACATGGTCACCAGAATTTAGCCAATTTCCATCGTTTAGGGCCTCAAAAGGCCGTTTTTTTCGTATTAAGAAAGTTTTTATTTTTTTGGATAAACCCTCTGCGGAATAAGGGTAAGTTGTAAAGGTATGGAATCAAAGTTTGCCGCATCATGCTCGTCGAGCATGCCTGCGAGGGCAAATGAGTATGCATTTGCCTAGCTTTAAAGCCGAATCATAGCTTCATCATGGCCCATCGGGGAAGTTACGGCCTGCGGGGCAACGCGCCAAAGGCGTAATTTTCCGGTCCGTCACAGTTGGTATCAGAGCAAGTTCCGAGAAAAATCTAGGGATTGTGCGGAGTGGACTCATTAGCGAGTATTGTCCTTAATGGAAAACTTTAAGTTGGAGAGTATGCCAACTCTTGGGCGGAAAGAGTTGGTCACTTGCTATGCTAGTTACTTTGCGAATCAAGTTGAGCTTGTTTAAATCTTGTGAGTTTGCACTGGCCTAAGTGGCACCCCGCTTACAAGTGGATATCCGGAAGACCGTCTGGGGCTATGGGTAGACAATTTGACTGATTATCCCCACACGTTGGAAACTGGCCAACGGTGTGCGTTGTCAGGCCTGGCTATCATCCCACTTACGAGTGGCAACCTAGATGACCGTTAGGGACGGTGGGCAACTGGATACTGTTCCGCACAAAGATCTTTGCGCTAAGATTTTGTCATTTCAATGACATCACCAACTTTGTGAACTTTAGGGACTCCTGAGTGTGTAGTATGGGATGCTCATTCAGGATACCTTGTTGAGATATCCTTTTGGCACTGGCCAATTGAGATTCTTGGTAACGTTGTGGACTTTTTTTGGATTCCTGAGTATGCGGTATGGGACGTTTGCTCAGAAGGTCCTAATTGATGCTCTATTGCAACTGAAGAAACCCATGATTTCTGAGCATCTGGTATGGGACTTTTGCTCAAGAATCCAAACCGAAGAGATTGTCCACAATAGTTTTTTGTTTTGGATTTCGGGGACGAAATTCTTTAAAGGGTTGAATAATGTAACACCCCGTGTTTTTAGCATGGCGTATGATAAAAGATGCGTCATGGCCCGAGATGAAGCTTCATCGAAAGCTTCTGTTGCGTAAGAAAAGGCACATTGGCCCTTGGCCAATGCGTTGACAATGTACAGCCAACATGGCTGCACATTGGGTTGGCAATGGACAACCAACATGGCTGGACATTGAGTTGGCACCGGACAGCCAATATGGCTGCACATCGGGTTGGCAGCGGACAGCCAACATGACTGGACATCGGGTTGGCAGCGGACAACCAACATGGCTGGACATCAAGCGACCAACATGGCTGGACATCGGGTTTGCGTGGAGAGCCAACATGGCTGAACATCGGGTTGGCGTGGACGACCAACAACCATCATGGCCGGGTATGTAGCAACGGCCATGAATAGTAAAAGTGTGAGTTGATGAATGATTTTTCCTCCCCTAATCAAAGTTGTAAAAATGTTAAATTAACATATATAGGGAGGGGTACTTGGTTGAAGGTGCATATACGGACCATGCACCAAGTGAGATAACCTTAGAGATGTACAACCATCACGGCTGGACGTTTGAGTGGCCTATGGGCCAAAGCCGGAAGTACAGCCATCACGACCCTTCACGGGACCTGGCTCAGGAAATGTTCAGAGGTCATGGCCGAACATTAGAACTGGCATGTGAGCCACAGTTGAATGTACATCCATCACCGCCGTCCATCGTTATTGGTCAGGGTGGTGAGGTGCAGCCATCACGGCCTGGGGAGTTGATGCATGATTTTTGCCCCCCTAATCTAAGTATTAAAAATGTAAGTTAACATATATAGGGAGGGGTAGTTGGTTGATGGTGCATATGCGGATCATGCACCAAAAAAGCTTCATAGTTTAGCTTCAAGAGTATATATGATGCCTAAGGCTCATTTATAGTTGCGTAGCCTCGCGAAGAGGACTTTTGGTGCTTAGGCATTGTTATGCCATATTGCGGACCAAACATGCATCACTTGGATGTATGTTGATGGAACGGGCTATACAGGCTAGGCCATTACTATTATAGCTTGGCCACGACCAAACGAGTTGGCTTAAGTTTCTGTCCCTTCGGGGATGAACTACGGTTTGTGCTTGATCCCTTTAGAGTAGGGAATGGTACGTAGGCAGCCGGCCTTGAGTTGCAGCATTGCCGGTCCAGCACCTTGTCACTCATATCATCTAATTGAGGGATGATTGCGACATACTTGCCTCTCATATCATCTGGCTCGGTAGCTCGACGCAAGAGATGATTGTGTCCAAACTTGATGAGGCAAGTTGCATTCTCATTCGGTGGATGCTCATACTTCCTATAAAGGCGTTCGACATAGGCTAAAAACCGAGTATCGTAATTTTGCTCAAGAGGAGTCCATTTTGATGAGAAACGGCCCAAAGATCAAGACATGTTGATCGATCCACATGGTCACCATAATTTAGCCAATTTCCATCGTTTAGGGCCTCAAAAGGCCGTTTTTTCGTATTAAGAAAGTTTTTATTTTCTTGATAAACCTTTGCGGAATAAGGGTGAGTTGGAACGGTGTGGAAGCTAAGTTTGCCGCGACGAGCATGCCTGCGAGGGCAAATGAGCGTGCATTTGCCTAGCTTTAAGGCCCGGATCGTAGCTTCATCATGGCGTATCGGGAAAGTTATGGCCTGCAGGGTAACGCGCCAAAGGCGTAATTTTCCGGTCCGTCACAATGTTGCTCTATAATTCATAATAATTTTAAGCTTATTTGGCTCATAAATAAAGAGGATTAAAATAAGGAGCTAGGGTATCGGTTCTTGTTTCCTATATTATCGTACGATTATCTTGGACGGAGGCATTCTGTCACTTCCTAAGCACGAGAGAGATTGAGGAGTACTAACTTAGCTTTTAAATTTGAAAAACTTTCTAGACTTATTAGGTTCTATCCTTCAAAAGAAGTGTAATTATATTGGGTAGCCAAAGAACAGGCTAAGATGATAGGTTAGATTTAATGTATACCAAAGTAGGAAGTGACGTAACGTATTACAAAATTGCATGCAGAGATGGGATAAAGAAATACCACTAATCAGAGAGGTCTGACTAAATCTTAAGGTGAGAAAGCTAAAGATTTGCCATAATTAAGTTTTAGGGAAGAGAAGGGCTTATGCCTAAGTTCAAAGCATTTGGATACATGTGTCAGCTAATAATAGTATTTAGCGTGTTTGATTGATCAAAAATATGTATTTTAATTTTACGATAAGAATGAATGGAGTAAAAATATACTGCACAAAATTGTGACTGGAGCAGTAATATGTAGCATAATTTTGATCCTGTTGTTTGCAATGTCACTGAAGAAGGTTCATAAGAGTTCATCCTAATCATAACAGTAAAAATGGTTTCATAAAAGTAACTGATCTATCATGTTCCTTTTCATGGATTTCTAAGATCATTTGGTTAGTTCCACCACCGGTACGAAAGAAAGATTTCATACTTCAGCCTCTAGGAAGTGCTGATGAAATATGACCGGAGAGCTTTCGGCCTTAAGCTGGTTTCTTTAGGTTTCCAAATTTTTACGGTCACCTTTTTATTTTTGTAAATACGGCAAACAGTATCCAGCCGGCTGAGCAAATGTAGCCAGGCCCAATGTAGGACTACTTGTCGATGGTGGGCCAACAAGGCCGATTCGATCCAAGTGTCAGATTTTAGTTCACATGGCAGTGGACCGGTTTTCACCTCATCCGCATCCAATCCAATACACTACGGATTTCAAATTTGGCATCTGCATCCAATCCAACATCCAATGGATGCACTGATGAACGGGTTGGGTGCGGATAATCCAATGGATTTGTGTTAGTTAAAATTTATAATGAAAAAATAAGCCTATGTAAATGATTTCTTATAAAACCTACACATTTTATATATGTATATATAAATATAGAAGTGTCATGGACAACACTCCAAGCAAACACCTAAAAATGCTAAAACTATCCATATATTTTCTAGAAAGTATATAAATGTCCTTAATCTAACGGGTATGGATGTCCAACGGATTTTTAAAGTTGCATCCGGGCCCAATCCGTAAGCCGTTGGATTTCAAAAGTTCCATCCGCGTCCAACCCATTAATGAATGGTCCGGGCATCCATCCGCACAAATACGGTTGGTCCTGGTTAAATCCGCGGATTACGGATAAAATGCTCACCCCTAGTTTCAGGTCTGCAGATATCGGTAATATGGAGCAACACTTCTGGGTGTTCCTAGCTGCTACTTATCATACGGAAATTCTTTCAGATACATGCATGTACTCTTTTGGTTCTTCACCAAGCCTCCATTCTGGTTTAACTGTGAGTACAGGGTCATTCCTTGATGGACACCCAAACATTATAGTATGTTCGCAACCTAGTAATTTGTTAAAGCGAGTGAAGTAAAAGTGTGAGACCAAAAAATATGCTGCAAGATCTTGGCGCCAGAGTAAGGTTGAGTATGATGCTTAACATCGGATTCTGAAAGCAGAATTCTTAGGGCAAAGAGTGAAGTTTCAAGTAAGCAATAAGTTTGATTTTTAAAACCCAGTCGACTGCTATAGGAGCACAGAGAAATACAAGGATGCCATACCCCAAAGTTCGATGGAATTTTAGAGGATGACAAAGAAAGATCTCTACGAAACATCAAGTGATGTATTCAGAGGTTCTGGACTTATATAAGATTGTAGAGGAAAATTTGTACTACCATGTACTCCTGCACCAAAAACTTGAAAAAAAAAACCCCAAGTACATCTTTAAGGAGTCTCTAGGCAATGAAAATATTCTAAAGATAAAATCGATCACAGAACTTAGCGAGAAAAAAAGACAATCTGCTACGAAATTTATGAATACAAAGACACCAAATAAGAGAGCTCACAAATTCAAAAAAGCTACATAACATAGGGCATGGCTTAACAACAAATTTATACAATTTAGATTTAGATCGGTGGTTTCTCAATTATCATATTCAAACAGAACTAGTGATAAAACACCAAGGTGACCAAATATAGTAGACAAAAAATCCACTCATAATTTGGGATATATAAAACAAACCTAAGATATCCAAACCCCGAATAACCTGCTAAATAAGCACACAACTAGATAAACAGAGAATTGAGACATGGAGGTTACACAAAAGCACATACCTTACTTCACTCAGCATCAAGCAAACCTTCTGCTGATTCGTACCTTTTATATTCCGACTGTCGGTAGCTTTTTGATTGTGTTCTTTGTTTCCCGGACACCCCAAAATCTCAATGTAATTCTTACCAATTCAATTACCAAGGTTTAAAGGTTAGATACAACACTTCTTTTCTGCTGGTGAAAAGGAAAACATGCTTTCAGAGTAGGATCTAAACAATTTTTCACACCAAAGATCCTTAATTGGGGGAATTCCAGTAATTATAATCTCTTTGAAAGTGTTGTTCTTCCAATCATAAGAATAAAGAAACTCAGTAGAACGTTTACGTAGGGTTTCTATGATCATGTGGCCTGTTCCAACTGCAGCATGAAAGTAAAGATATCGCCTCTTATGCCACTTAAGAGGTAAGGTAATCGATTTTTCATTCCACCTGTTCTCACAAGTATCTGTGGTTGTAGATATACTCCTTTCTTTGTCTCCATCTTCATAAATCCATACCTTGACAGTGTCAGCATTAATTTTGTGTAGTATCGCTACACGCCCATCCACTTCCAATACACAAAAAAGACGTCCGACGTGCCCTTGAAGGTCCAAAGGCTGGTGAAGGATAAAACTAGGAATATGAATTGTTCTCAACCTCTCACATCCAACATCAAATGCCACTATGAAATCAGCGTCACCATTATTCTTCCAGGTACACCAATAAATAGAACCATTTACATAAACACCAGAATCAGCAAATCCACGAGTAAAAGGTGGGATGTCATTTATCGTTTTCCATGTATTCTGGCCAACTGTCAAGACCTCCCAGAAATCAGTTTCCGAATCGTACACCCTCCACCTGCCTACCACTTTATATTCCTTGGTGGCAGGATCAAAACCAAATCCACAAGAATAACCAGGACAAACAATTACCTTGCCATACTTTGCTTTAACTTCCATCGGTAAAGTTGATTTAACCCAAGGTGTCACGTCTCTAGTGCTGATATTATATATGCAAACACTCTTAGTATGTTCATAAGAGTAATTGGTGAAACAGATCAAACCGTTTACTGGTCCGAGATATCCTGTATTGGGAAATCTTTTCGTGTTCTTCATAGTGTGAATAGCTGAATTCAGTGTGGTTGAATTTACTGTCCCTCTTTCTTGCAAAAATATGTCAGCTGTCAAGAAACGCATTGGATGTGCTCCTATTCATGTTCCCTGGCAAGTTTCTGGAATTGAGTTTTCCGGGACCGGGAGTGGTTCAGCCACAAAAAGATGTTGACGTGCTTTGGATCGGGTAAAGTGCAAATCAACAAAGTAGGGATCTTGGATTAAGGAACGCCATCGTTTAGATACACACTTGAAACGCAGAAGGTACTTCACAGGTAGTCTGCTAAGTATATCACATATTATATCCTCATCAAAAACAACATTATTCTCACTATCAGCAACTCTACTAGTACTCTCTTTTTTCTTTTTTTTCGTCATCCTCCTCATCTCTTGTTCTTCAAATTTCCTTTCTCTTTCCCTGCTAATAAATAAACCAGAGTACGAGTACCAGCAAGTACTTGTTTCAGAGGAATTTCAACAAACAGATCAAAGGCATCTGAATAAAAGTTCTAAAGCAAACAGTTTAAGACTATATAAGGGCAGTGGCGGAGCCAGGATTTCAAGAGAGGGTAGGCAACCAAAAAAACATACTTAGCAACAACAAAAAAAAAAAATCATTGCACATGAAAAATTGTATTACAATACCTAATAGCATTTCATAACAACACCTGACATGTTATGTTAGCTAGTTAATTCTGAAATGTTTCAATATTCACCAAAAGTGACCTTGTACACAGTATTCTTCCTCAAAAAGCCTTGTATATATACTTTACAAAAAAAAGCCGAACTTTTATGTCATTCAAATGCGAATTCCAAAAAACTTCTCGCTTGGATTTAAATGCGACATACAAAGAAGTAACTCGGTGTTCAATTCATCAAACCGGTTATTAAGCGCTGCAATTTGCATATAAACTTTTCCATACCAAACATCCGTATGAACACCCAAAATTTAACATAACCATAATATTAGTTTTCAATCAAGAATAAACCCATAATTATCAAATTGAACCAAATAGACTTGAATAAACACTAGTTAAGCAGAAATAATAAACACCCATCCAACTAATTTTCCATAGAAAACGAGTTATACAAAAATCCCCAAAATTCACATAAAACCCTAATTTTAGTTTTAAGAAATTGAGAATGAAGTTGATGAATTAAGGTTTTGAAATTGA
>JAJJWW010006528.1:0-237316 GCA_023531295.1 Papaver armeniacum | reverse complement strand
CCAAACTAGGTTCGCGGCCAAAGGTTACCATGCTTGTCTGGCAACCTTGACTCGGCTAGGATTTGATCCCGGACCGAAGGGCAACCGTGATTGTCGCAGACGCCTCGCTTTAGTAGCCGCATGGGAAGGGCCAAGATGGTGGCGCGACTAGGTTGGCATCCACTTAGATTGGTTCCTCAACTCCTACAACCAAGATGTTCCCATCCACTTAGATTGGTTCTAGAACAGCCTTTCATTTTTCGAAAAGGAATCTCACATAACTGAGAGCAAACCTCTCTGGGAATCAATCCGAGTTAAAGTAAGTTAAATAGAGACGAGGGAAGTCAGCGTGGAGCTTTGATACCTAAGCCTCACCCAAAGATTACAAGGCGCGCGCATTCAACTTACGTAAACCATCATGAACTTCAAAGTATGCTCGAAAAGAGTAAACCTGATATTTTTCGAACGACTTTCCTATTAAGCTCGTTACCCTATCGACTCTGCTCTATTCCAAATTTTAAGGCTTAGGTTCGCTAAGTATATCGTTATCCTAAGTGGCAAGAAGAGAACGTGATGAAATCCAACCCTTATCTTGTATGGCCAGGCCTTGCCCTTTACTAGGAAATTAAAGCAATGTGATTCGGCTTCTCGACATATATGCAAACGAAGGAATACAAAGAACCCGGCCGACAGGGGATTCGCGAGTGTTTCGACAAACTTACCTCCCGTCCTGCACGGCGGAGATGAACCGTTGTGGTCGACTCGCCACGACTCCTATGTCATGTACGAACTCAGGCCGAGGCGATATCGTAATCGCCGTCCCTTCTCTCGCAAACAGCTTTATATTTACCCTTCCGTAGGGTTTAAAAATAAAAGAATGTCCAAATGTCCAAGTCCAAAATCCAAAAAGGAAAGTGCAAAATGAAAAAGAAAATTACAAGAATATAAGATATCCTAATACAATCTAAAAAAATAAAATAAACTCTTCTTCTTCTTTTTTTCCGCTCTTTCGCTATGTCTTTGACTCCAAATCTTTAAGTATCCACCAAAAGCTTTGGCAAATATTTCTTTTGCTCCAAATTCCAAAATCTGTAATGCAAAGACAAAAACCCAAAAACGTAAATGTTTGAGGGTGAAAATGGTTTTTGCTGATTTCGTAATTTGTGCTGTAAGGGTGAGAAACTAATTTAAACCCCAAACAATGTACGCGCAAGGGAGTACTTTAGATTCGAGAGATCAATCTAGTACAAATCCGGCCTAAACCAAGAAATGGCCGTTCCGCACTTGCTTCTAGTCACAAAAAGGAGGAGAATGGGTTGGTTTTGGGTAGGGAAGCCAAGAAAGTGTCGAGACCAGTTGATTCCTGGAAGAGTAGTGGTTTCACGACTTGCATCGAAAGTGGGAAGCCAACTGAATGGAGAGCTAGCAAATGTTTTCCGAGTGTTGTATTGCTCCTGACTCAACTTGTTGTTCGATGGAAATAGGTAAGACCTATTTATACAAGTCTAAGTGAAACGTATTCTGTCTCATTAAGGAATGGAAAAATGGGTCGAGTAAATGGGAGGAGGTGGTAACCGTTAACGCATGGAATTGATGTTCCATAAAAAGAGCGTTTCACCATTACTCCTTGTATTTCCTAACCTCCTCATCCTTATTACACTTCCTTATGACGGCGTAGTGTACGCCGCACGCCGTAAACCGCCAAACCAATACCCAAAGTGGATCCCCCAGCTTGTGATACGTATTGATGTCTCGAATGTTTTCGTGGAAAACATGTAGCATGGTTGCTGCTCTGGCAAGTCGAGCTTGGGAGACTTGCTAGCATTGGTGACCTTCGACCGGCCGAGATTTTGCATCTTAAGAGGAAAGGTAGCCGTTGATCGTTGCGACGCTTCGCTTTTGATAGCCGTGGTAGGGAAGGCCAGCATGGTGGCGCTGCGCAGAGTTGGCATGCCAATGGCATGGCATGCCTTGTGCGGTTCGGCGCTGGCTAAACTAGGGGTTTTGGGTCAAAGGTTACCATGCGCTGTCCGGTAACCTCGGGACGGCCAGGGATTTGATCCCTGGATTGAAGGGCGACCGTTGATTGTCGCACGCCGCTTTAGTGACGCCACATGGGAAAGGCCAGCATGGTGGCGCGGCTAGGTTGGCATGGCATGCCTGGCACCTGCCGCGTGGCCAAACTAGGTGGTTTCGGCCAAAGGTTACCATGCGTTGTCTCAGTAACCTCGGACGGCTAGGATTTGATCACTGGGATCAAGTGGCAACCGTTGATTGTCGCACGCCTTCGTTCTTAGTAGCCACATGGGAAGGCCAGCAGGTGGTGGTGCGTCTAGGTTGGCATGGCATGCCTTGGCGACGGTTTGGCGTAGCCAAACTAGGGTTTGGCCAAAGGTTACCATGCGTTGTCTCGGTAACCTTGGCACCAGCTAGGATTTGATCCCCTGATCAAGGGCGACCGCTGGTTGTCGCACGCCGTCGTTTTAGTAGCCGCATAGGAAGGCCGAGCATGGTGGCTACGCGCTGAGTTGGCATGCCATTGGCGCTGGCTTTGCGGGCCAAACTAGGGTTTCGCCAAAGGTTACCTTGCGTTGTCTGTAACCTCGACAGCTGATTTGCTCCTAGAGATTGAAGGGCGACTTGATTGTCGCACGTCTGCTTTAGTAGCCACATAGGGAAGGCCAGCATGGTGGCGTTGCAGGTTTGGCATGCCGTTTGGCACTACGGCGTGGCTAAGACGTAATAGCCAAGGCAGGTGCACTATTACATATGGGGCCAAGGGCTCGCGTGCCGTTTGGAATATGGCGCTATTAGCATAGGGCCAAGGCAAGGTGCGGCTTGGTTTGGCATGGTTGGCATGCCTTGCTCGGTTTACCATTGGCACAAAGGGCCGGCAATTGCCACCACTGGTACAAGGCGCTGGAGCGGCATGGCTGCTGGTGCGCCTTGGCGCAGATGATGGCCGGCACGGCTTGCCATTGGCACGCTGGTGCGGCTAGCATGGTTGGCATGCCTTGGCGCGGAGATGTGGCTGGCACGGTTTGCCATTGGCACAAGGCGCTACTGGCATGGCTGCATGCCTCGCGCTTAGGGACGTAATGCACCTGCTTGGCTATCGGGCACAAGGAAAGGGCCGGCATGCCTTGGCGAGATAGATGTAATAATCAGGTAAAGCTTCATGCTTAGAATATTGAATTCATCCTAACCAAAGGATTTAGCTACTCATGATTACACAATTACTCCTAAGCTTCCTCTAAAGGTAACCTCTAAAATAAATATTAATGAAGAAAAAAAGTATAGTATGAGATTATATTCGATGATGAAAGGCCTAATACCTATTTTTATAGGTTTACACAGTTGGCCATCAAGTATTTGGTTCTGCCTGGCTGTGGAAGTCATGTGTCCCCATACTACACCCTCACTCGGGAATTTGTTTAATTAACTATCTAAGACGAAAATAACATATTTTATTAATTGTTTTCTTTGAAAGGTTTACAAAGAAGTGTAGAACGTAGCTAAAGAAATTACAATCACTCTTAATTTTCTCTCTCCTAATGACTTACTAAACAACTCCCAAAAAGAACCCCACAATGTAATTTTACTCGAATCTTTTATATGTGGTATTACATAATGATGCACACTAAGCCGTCCTTTATTTTCTGGAATTTTTCATTAAGCGTCGCAACATGTGGGCAGTGCTAGGACTTCTCACACACTCCTAAATCTCACGTCCCATCTCGCATTAAATGCATTTGTTTCTCGAGGATTCTCTTCTCTATATATATAGCTTTCTTACCCTTCTCTTTTTCTCTTTTATTTTCCTTCGCAAATTTTCTTTAACTCTCTCTCTCCTTCCGCAATTTGCGCTCTCGCTACCACAGCTCCTACACTTTTCTCATTCTTTTGATCTTCAATTCTCTATCCATTCCCATACTTCTAACAATGGCTTCACTTGGTCGTACATACACTCCTCTTTTACCGATGTTCAAAAGAAATTACAGAAAAGGGTTTCACTTTATCAACCATTCCCAATCAAGGATCTTCATCTATTCTTTCGCAAAATTGTTTTCTCGATCATCAATGTGATGATCATAAAATCATAGTCTCGCTGGTCAACTCCTCGCAGGACTCCCCATTCCTCTCGTACAATCCCGAGTTGCCATTATTCTATGAAATTCTTGCTCATGAGAAATTCTCGCGAGCTCGTCTATCAATTGAGTGGCGACTGCATCCGTTTAATGCTTCGAATTCGCCAATCGTGGCGCCGGTAAAGGATCTTTATATCCCGATAATGTTAGGGATCCCGAGTTTGTAAATTTACAAATAGTTACCGAGAAGTATACCGTGGACAATTTCTTTGCGAATTACTCGCTATAAATATGAGAAATGATAAATCTCGCTCAGGTGCTCGATCGAAAAGAATGATAACGTTGATGCTCGACAAACCGCTATGTAAGATATTGATTGGCATTCGGGCAACAATAGTACTCCCCGTCATTCCAAAGATGAGAGATGGTGGGTTGTTCCTTTATTTTTGAGTGGACCTTACATCGCAGGTTCACATGTTCTCCCTGCACACCTCGCGAACTATCATCCTTGGGAGTTTAAGTGGCCTGAGGAGACAAAAGAGGTATATTTCTTTCTTCAATTTCGCTTGCGACATCTTCTTCCTCTTTTTATTTATTAACTTTCAAAAATTTTAGATCACCGTAATGAGAAAGAAATATAGAGAAAATCCAAAGCCGAGTACCCCGGCGATACTTCCGATCGCTCACTGATGAAGTAAGAAACATTTTCTTTTGTTATTTTAAACAATATTGTTGCCTCGCTTCTTATCTTCATGCGTATGCGAAGGTTGAAGTCAAGAGGTCAAGCCGCGAAGGTCGAGTTGCAAGGCTAAAGGCATGGATAAAACTACTTTTCGCAAGGACAAGTCTTCGCTCCGCTTTCTAAAAACTAAAACCCAAACTTCTCTTCTCAAACCAATGAAAATTTCGACGAGGGTGAAAATGATGTTGGTACTTCCTCCGCGAAAGAGAGTCACTTGACTACTTCGTTATGGCACAATTGTCCAATGGTCTTCTCCGATTCTATGCAAGGATTAGGAGATGATCATCTAATCGTTACTTGCGGAGCTTCGCTAAAATTTGCGATGCCCCGCTATTAGAGGATAATGAATCCTTTCGTGAGTCTCCCGAACGTTGACCTCCAACTACTTAAATGCTCACCGCTTTGGTATGTTCATATTCCTTTGTTTCTCTCGTAATTTCGATTACAAGCTTTATCTTAACAATTTCTTTTTTCCTTTATAGTCTGGGAGAGCTTCCTTTGTTGTTGCCTCAGATCTCGAGAGAAGATGCGACAACTTTCGCGAGAAAAATCTCCAACTTAAAGAAAAGATCCGAGAATTAGAAACTGAGGTTGCGATGTCTCGCAAGAAAGATGAAAGAATTCAACAATTGGAAACCGAATCTGCTTCTCGAAGACTAAGATGTCTACTCTTCAAAGCGCAAACCAAAGAACTTTATGGTATAAAATTTTTATTCTTCAAGTCATCTTTACTTTGTCAGCTATTATTCTTTCCCCGATTTATTATTTTCGCATACATATATAATCTCTCCGATGAAGCTATTCTTCTCCATTCATTTCCCGAGCTCCATGGATAATGATGTTCTTCTCACCCATCTCAACGAAGTCTTTAAGTGACTCATCAAACAAAATTGATTCCTTTCATTGAATGAACTTCGAACCAAATGTCGCCTTTAGAGATTGAGCATAGAGCTAGTTTAGGTTTAGCCAATCGATTTAAACAAATGTATCTTGATTCCTATAGAAAATCGAGCTTCAAAGGAAGAAAATTAGTGGCCTTATTGATGAAAAAGACCGTATCGCTTAATAGGTGCATAGGCATTAGCAGCATTTCAAAAGTCTCTTCTCGAAGTGCAAATTGAACGAGATGAATCCCTTCGCCGTAATGCCATACTTATCGAGCGAGAAGAACAAGTTCGCTCACTTCTTGTTATAAATAATGATGATGAGTTTGCTTGGGCTGCGAAGGTTCTAGATAATGCCAGGAATAACTTAGGTGTTGATGTTAGCCTTCATGCCGAGCATACCGCTCTTGGTTAAAGACATGATATCCGATGTAGAAGGTTGTTTATTATACTTTGATGTCCTTTATCTCTCGTAGTAACTTATTGTATTGTTAATTTATTATCATATGTTTTGCTAATCCGAGAAAAGATTTCAAATAAGGATTGAAGAACTTGAGCGAGAAAGGGGAACTCGCAGTAAGACCTTTCTCTCGCAATAATAAGTATTCTAAGTTGAAGAAACAACTCGCAAGCTACATTGGTAATTTCAACAATACTCACTGCTCGCTTCGCAATCAAACTATTGAAATGGTTTGCAATGATCACCGCATTCCTCTTAGTTCATATCCTTGTCTTCGCTGTGATATTCCCTGAAGATACGCCTTTCTCGATGTCTCTGATAGTGATGCTAGCGAATCGCAAGAATCAGCGAAGAGAATGATGAAACCTAAGAATCTCACTCAAGAAGAAGATTCTTCAAAGAAATAACTTCTTTTTCTTCTTTCGCTACTTGTAATATATATACTCTTTCAATTTTCTTGGATTGTCAAATGTGAATTCAATCTTTGTTTTCTTTACTTGCACATATTAATGAAGCAATTCTCTTTATAATTCGACTAACTAGTATTAT
Organism: Papaver armeniacum; assembly: GCA_023531295.1. Taxonomy (NCBI): domain Eukaryota; kingdom Viridiplantae; phylum Streptophyta; class Magnoliopsida; order Ranunculales; family Papaveraceae; genus Papaver; species Papaver armeniacum. The sequence continues at coordinate 230,614 of JAJJWW010006528.1, read as the reverse complement.
GAATGCATAAATTTCTCATATGGAAATGAATAACAAAACTTTATCCTATTCATTCCCATACTTGCCTCTCGTTATTCATTTTCAAATGAGAGATTTTACCTTGTTATCTCTGTTTCGTAAGCATATCGAAGCTCGTTATTGCGACAAGATCGCAGAATGTCTCCATAAATGAAGAACTCCATTAACCTTGCCTTATCGCTTTTGTGTGGTCTTATTTTGCCTTCCTAATTAAAGGTCTTATTTCGCCACCTCGCTACGACAAGATCGTCAGGACGCCCTTACATTTTCATGTAATGACCCATTGACCTTGTCTTATCATTTGCTAAGTATTTTTGCCTCTCACAGGATATTTTATCCGCGACAATATGACAGCTTAAATACTCTTGCGAGTGTAAAATCCCATGACATTATCGCTCTCGCGACGAAATCGCAGGACGCTTTTGCATTTTCATGCACAACTCATTGATCTCGCTTCTTATCCTTGCGCCGCATATTGCCTCTACAGATCATTGCACAAACATGACAAGCCTATATTTGATTAGCACGAAAGTGCGACGCATTTTCACTCCATAAATACATTCGTTGGGACTCATTTTATCACTAATGAAACTATTGTAGGTGTTTTTATGAAATAAGCTCTTATGGAGAAAGTTGTCTGAAAAGTGGTTTTTGTACCTCCAAGGACACATGTTATTCGACTCTTGGCTTCGATAAGGCACCTAATTACTGAGTGGGCACCCACTTCGCTATTTACACCCCGAGACACCCAAGTGTTAAAGGCACCCAAAGAAGAAGGTTAAGGGACTTCATCTTCTCATTTGAATTTTCAAATTTGGCGGGAAAATGGCAACTAATTAGGTTTCGGGCTTTGTCGAGGTTTAATGAGACTAAATGGTCAAATCAAATAGGTTTGTTCCTAAGGCCTAAACAGAGATGGTAATGGTCTTTGTTTTGACCGTAATCGCTATATAATCGTCGTGGATGAATCAGAGCTACGAAAAAGGCGGGAAAATTTGTTCTTCACTCCGCAGTGCGGTAAGGATTTGAAGGTGTTTCTACGATTCAATCGTCGAACCGATTGAGATTACTCTAATAGAAAACAGGCTTGGTATAATCGTCTAATTGGACCCAAATTGGCCGGAACGATTCATGTGAAGCTAAACATGTATGGGGTGGAGTATCTCGTTTATCCCTAAAAGTTTTCGTCGGATTTGTGTGGAGTTTAAGTCGACTAAAGCACGAGAACCTAGTTGGATTAGGCCTGTGTTACTGAAACAGATTGGTAAGCCCCTTAGTTTCGAAGAAAAGGAATGAAACGTGCTATAATGAGAAAACAAAGATTGAAGAGATACACTGATTCTCGTTGCTAGTTGTTTTGAAAGTTTGAGCATGTTTACACGTGGTAACTCACTCTGAACGTTGACCGAGTATAATGGAGCGTGTCTGCAACACTGAAAGCGCCGAAGACAAGAAAAGAAAGAAAATATCTCAAGAATATTTTTCTTTACCTGCCGATTAACGGAGGATTATCCGAGTGATTGAGCGAGATTTTTTTCGGTCCGTTGAGTATAAATATGTTGCTCGGCTGAACTCGTAGAAGGACATCGAGTCGGGGGAGAAGAACAGAGAGTGCCAGAGAGCAACTTCTCTCGTCGCCGTGTAAGAGGAAGAAGAAGAACACGACCACTCATGAGGTCTCACTGCTTATCAACCTGGCCGCAAGTTCACATCTTAGCTGATCGCTCATTTGCGACGCTCTTCAAATATAGTAGTTCTCAGTAATGTGTTTGCCAGTAATCGTAGGTTTGTGGCTGCCATTAACCGCTACAAGTTTCTGGTTTATTTGATTTCTTCCATTTGATCATTTGTGCTAGACATTTGAGTAATAAAAATCCATTTTGAGCGTGTCTACAATATGAGGAGTTAAACCCCTACACTGGGTCAATGGAGGAAGCTGACTTCAGACATGGGTGAATTTATTCTATTTTCTATTTCGACTTTTGCACTAATTTATAATATAATTGATGATTTGATAACATTAGTTGTGATTCAATTAGATAGGTTATGCTTTGAATTAAGATAATCTATGCTTAGGGGATACAATTAATGTTTTGAAGATCTCACTTTGGCAAAACAAGAGTTGATGTTTTATTTATTCACCTGAGCTGACAATTGTTGAGAATGAATAATGAACCTCGTTGTGAATCTCGTGGAATCTAAGACTCGAAGTGACTCTCTTTTATTTATCTTTTTATTTAAACCTTTAATTTAATCTTAACAACATCCGAGAGAACGAATCTTATATTACTACTACGTTAAATTAAGAAAAATCTTAATCATCTTGGCGCCGTATGCGCCGGATTTTGTTTTTAGATTAATTCTTTTAGGTTTATTTTTTTTATTTTGTACAAACATTTTCTTTTCCTCTTATGCGTTTCTTTTTGTATTTATTTTTCAGGAATTTTCGAGGATGATGACTTTCTCGAGGAGATCGCCACCTACAGTAGTGACACTCGGCGGAATATATGCGTAGGGAAATCAAATTATCGTGAGACTCATCCTCGAGATGACGGCCATTTCGAATATACGCAGTGGCAATGGTACGGAGTTTCGCGCCTACATGAGGTAAGTGGAAGAATCACGATGAAACTATTTTATGAGAAGCATTACAAACACACACCGCCTAGTTTGGAACAAAGATTGAGAGTTCTTGAATGTGAAAGATTATTTGCCGATGATGATGAATCTAGTAAGGATTTCCGTCCCAACCGTAACATATAGACGACCCCGTGGATGATTGTGTGGATGATTCGCCTAATCTACATGAATCTACCTCACAAGATCATTCACCCGACTTAGAGGTTGTTTCTAAACCACTAGACTTCCAAAAGTTGCCTAATTTAGGGTTAGAATTGTGTGCTTCTAAAGTGTCAGCTGGATTACTTTCGTATCTAAGACTGTGTGAGGATTTGTTTATTTCTAAACCATGCATGAGCCAACAAATTTTTCCCGTAATCCCCATACTTTGTTCTTACGCACTTCCATGTGCGAGAAACTTGGTTTAGGGGTAATTTTGTTTTCCTCGACGGTCAGCTTCCGATTTTTCATAGCACACCGCGGTTCGTCGTTTGTAACATTAGATTATCGATCCCCAAGTTTTCAGTTAGTGTAATGTGGGATCCGTTTTGTACACCCGAAGAGAGGTATAATTATTTATTTATGTTTGTTTACTTTTGTTTATTTTATTTTTTAATTTCCCATCTTAAATTTTACGTTTGATTTACTCAATTGTTACTCGAGGATAATGTAATATTTAAGTGTGGGGGAGTGAGTTATTAACTTTTCTTTTAATTTTTTCAGAATTTCATGCTTGCGACCGCCTCTGAGCTGCGGTCTAAAAAGATAATAAGGAGGAATATTATGACCAACATAGCGGGTCTTTAAAAAAAAAAAAAAAAAAAAAGGTTTTTTGGGTTATGACCACCAGAAGGTCTTTTGTTTTTCCTTATATAAAATGATCACCGTGGTAGCGGGTCTAAAAAAAAAAAATTGGCAGGTTCTAGTATGTGGCATTTGTCATGACCACTGTAATGTGGGTCTAACTCTTTATTTTATGACCAACAGAAGGTCAATTTTTGTTTTGCTCGAGGACTAAAGAAATGTAAGTGTGGGGGAATTTGATTAGCACGAAAGTGCGACGCATTTTCACTCCATAAATACACCGTTGGGACTCATTTTATCACTAATAAACTTATTGTTGTTCGAAAAGTGGTTTTGCACTCCGAAGGACACATGATGGTAATGGTCTTTGCTGACTGCACTGGCTATATAATCGTCGTGGACGAATCGAGCTTGCTGCAAAAGGCTGAAAATTTGTTCTTCACCGAGATTTCTGGGGTAAGGATTTGAAGGTAGCCATTTGCATTCAATCGCTAAAACCGATTGAGATTACCTAACAAAGAAAATGTGCTTGGTAAAATCGCTCAATCGACCCAAATCGGGCCGGAACGACCATGGAAATGTAAAACAAGGTATGGTGGAGATCTCGTTTATCCCTAAAGTTTTGGTCGATTTGTGTGTGGAGTTTGCCGACTAAAGTACGTAAACCGGTTGGATTAGGCCCCGTGCTGCCGAAACAGATTGCAAGCCCCTTAGTTTCTCGAAGCAAAAGGAATGAAACGTGCATATAATGAGAAAAAATGATTGGAAGAGATACACTTGATTCTCGCTGGGGTTGTTTAGAAAGTTTGAGCATGTTTACGTCAGGTAACTCACTCTTGAACGTTGACCTAGTATAAATGGAGCCAGGTCCGCAACAATCAGTGCCGTAAGACAAGCAAAAGAAAGAAAATATCTCAAGAATATTTTTCTTTTTTATCACATTAATGGAGGATTATCTCGAGTGATTGAGCGAGATTTTTCTGGGTCTCATGGAGTATAAATATGTTGGGCCGGGTGAATCGAGATGACACGAGAGCCTGGGAGCAGTTAATGAGCAAGAGTAGGGCAACTTCTCTCGTCAGCTGCAGCAGAAGAGGAAGAAGAAGAACACAGACCACTAGTGAGGTCTGGTTGCTTATCAACTGGCCGCAAGTTCACATCTTAAATAATCGCTCATTTGCGGGCGTCCAAACATAGTAGTTCCGTAATGTGCCTAAGTCAGTAATCTGGTAGCTCAGGAATGCGCCACAACCGTTGCAAATTTCTGGGTTTTATTTGATTTCTCTCCATTTGATCATTTGTAAGCACATTTGAGCAATAAAATCCATTTTGAGCGTGTCTACACATGGCGAAGTTAAACTCCCACACCGGGTCAATGGAGTGCCGACAGACATGGGTGAATTTATTCTATTTTCATTCGACTTCGTGACTAATTTATAATAATTCATGATTTGATAAAATTATTGCGGATTCAATTAGATAGGTTATGCTTTGAATTAAGATAATCTATGCTTAGGGATACAATTAATGTTTTGAAGATCTACTGGCAAAACAAGAGTTGATAAGCCATTTATCTACCGAGCGATAATTGTCGAGAGAATGAATAACGAACCTCGTGGTCAGAATTTATGGAATCTAAGACCCAACACTTTCATTTATCTTTTTATTTAAACCTTTAATTTAATCTTAACAACATCCGAGAGGAACGAATCTTATATTACTACTACGAAAATTAAGAAAATCTTAAATCAATATTTCCTACAAAATAAAGTCTCATGACATTTGCGTCTTTCGACACTTATCAGCCCCTAACGGAGGGTGCCGCCCTTATCTTCTCCCCTCGGTTGGACCCTTCAAGTGAGGCGTACATCGGCCATACAAGACTAGCTCCTCCCATCCGATCTCCAACAACTAGCTGCGTGGTTTCGCAGCCTCTTATCCCTTATACTCTATATGGTTTATGGTTACGAGACTCCACCCTGCCGAGTTTACTAACTGTGAGCGGCCGAGTGCAGCATATACCAAGACTTGCCTAAGAATCGGCCGAGACACTTCAAATGCCCCAGCACTCTTGGCTCAACCGGGTACCCCGCGCCTTGAGCATACATCGACTCCTTTTGGAAGAGACCTCGGGCGCCCAACCGTGGTATAACCTTATATAATTAGTTGGAAATCCGCAGTGTCTTCTCCCTGGGACAGGCTTTCATGGGCCCCTAAATCTCCATGACCCAGCTCCAGAGCGGAGCTGTAACTCTTTCCCCGAGCCATGTCGAGAGATACCCCCTTATATGACGCACTTTAGGTCTTACATTCGCCTCTGCGAAGCATCATTCGCGTAACTAGGGTGTACGCCACAAGCAGGTTCGCCCCATTCACTCACTCATTCTTTTTTGTTAATTCAATTAATCATTCATTCTTGATAATTTCATGTTATTTTACTTGCGATGCTATCGCATAATTTTGCTTTATTTTGCAACATTCTCTTTTTCAACTCTTCACCGGATTTTCATACATTCTCGATCGCAAGATTCTCGTATATTTCTTCTTCAATTATTATTTCTTCCTCCTACTTTTGATATGCCTCTACTACTAATTTTGATAACAACAACTATCTACTTCTTATACCTTTGACCCTACTATTTTCGTCTCTCGCACCATTCAAATCTCTTAACGTTTCTCTTCCATCACAATTCTTCAACCGCCTTCATGCACTCACTTCGCAGCCGCCTTCAACTACCTTTTATTCTTCTTGTCCTGACGGCCTTCGCCACTTAATCTTTGTCACTTCTCGCAATTATTCACTTCTTACACCTTTTTTACTCCCCGCTTCCCTCTCGCTCAGATTGTTAAAACCTCTCGAATAATTCTTTCCAAGATGAATTTCAACCGCTCTTCATATCTTCACCGCAATGTGTCTTCTTCTTATATTTATGCTATCTACCATCAATCTTTTCTTTTCTTTGTTCCTCTTATATTCTTCTTCCATCCCTTCTTTGCGTCTTCTCTTCTTTCTCTGCGAGTTTCTCCCTCATCTCCTTCACAAATTCTCACACCATTATATCGCCATTTTCTCTATCGTTGGCCGTCTATCAATTCGTTTTTGCATTCTTTCATATTCTTCTGTTGATATCTCCATTGTCAGCGATTTCGCTCGCGCCTTTCTTTCTCGATTGTCATGATTATTCGTCGAATCGCCTTCCAATTCGATTTTCCATTTCGCTCTCAATCTTTCTCTCGCGACGCCAGACGCGCTTGTTCAAGATAATGTTTTTCAATGTCATCTTCACTTTTGTTTTGTGTTTCTCCCATGTGTAGTATTCTCATTCATTCTTTCCCGATTTTCTTCATTAACTGGTTATCTGGCTCTGAGGCTGCTTCATCTTCGATTTCCATCATTTTGATCATTCACCAAAATATAACGATTCTCTACTACCCCTCTCTTCGACCTCCTTCACCAAAATTTAACTCTCTTTCCAAATTTTCTATTAACGTTTTCTCGTGTGTAATGTTCTTCACGTTTCTAATCGATCCCGATCTCGACCGTTATTACTCCTTGATCTTCTATTTTGCAACCTCCTATTTTCCATCCTTATTCGTGGTTTTGCCTTGTTAAATTTGCGCGTTCCGCTTATAACCGCCTTTATTCATGTATTGTCCGTCTCAACGAGGATTCCAGTATGTGTAATGAAATTAGGTTGAGGGAGGCTCCACCATCTATGAAAGCTCGCTTGAGAGGTTGTTTGTTAATGAACGATGTTAGGTATAAAGGGCGAAGATACTCTCCCGGGTAGCATATGTCTTCATCCATGAAAGTGATAGCCTCTTTAGGTATAGGGTTGTACGCCTTTCCGGACGCAATCGCAGCGATAGCTTTGGATGCTTCTCGGACTTGGTTTTAACTAAAACCCAAAGAATCAAAGAACTGCTGAGCCAAGACAGTCTGAGCAAATTTACTAGCAATTCCATTCGTATCCGGAAAGATCGTTGTCTCAGAAGCCTCGTAGACTTCTTCTTCTTCCGCATCTTCCTAAGGCCTCCATGCTTCTCCCTCAGTAGGTTCGTGTGAGATCATCATAACTTGATGCTGAGGAAACAGATCGATTTTGATGCTTTGCTCTCCTATCTCCAGCTCACCTCTAGCTCGCTTTCTTTGCACGATGTACCGAAGGGAATAACATTCCACGGTCGGATGATGAACTCTGCTATGGTAGTGACAATATCGCTCGTATGTCTTATCTGCCGCGATAGGTTCTGCTGATACGGGTGGTAGAGTTTCTTCCTTGTTTGACACCCATTGTTCCAAGAGTCCTACTATCTATTCTTTATTGCACGACAATGGCGGCGGCGGGTTAGACGTTCCTCCATTCGTTCTTCCTCTCCTTCTTCCGGACTGTCCTCCGTGATAAGAGCAAAAAGCAGCTCCGCCCTTTCCTCTTTCACCTCTTTGATCAGTGAAAGCTGGTGCAGACGCGGCGTTGACAAAATATTGTTGCCAAGTATGTCCGCTTTCTCCACAATTCATTACGTCTGCACAATCTGATATTCGAGCCGCGACTTCTTCCACTTCCACAAAGGTTTGAAATTTGAAGTTCGTCAAATTCAACCGGAAGATAGTGTCCATTCCTCTAATGCAGATTTCCACTAGGCGCTCCTCTGGGATGTCCTCGTGGCATTCTAACGTAAAATCTCGGAATCGAGTGATGTATTTTCCGATCTCTTCTCCTACTCGCTAGGTGCATCTTCCCAAATCTATTGCCGTAACCCTCTTTTGAGCATAATAGAATTTCTTCAAGAAAAGTTGTGCCATGGCGGGCCATGAGCTAATACTTCCGGGTTTCAATTTATCATACCAGGTAAAAGCATTGTACGTCAATGACTTTGGGAATTACCGCATGCAGAGATTTTCATCTTGAGCGTAAGCATTCATAGCTGATAGGAAGCGACTCATATGCTCTCGCGCGTTCCCTTTTCCTCCATATGTTTTAAACTTCGGCGATGTGTAATCCTCCGGATATAAGTAATCAGCAACCTCCACGGAATATGGTGATTCCAACGAGTCATATGCATCATGCTTTATCACCTGATAATTAGTCTCTAGATATTTTGCGATCACGTCCTCCGTCATGCCCGGAATAGTACTTTTAGCGCTAACCATTCTAGGGGCTACTACATTTTGCTCTCTCGCTCGCTTTAGAAGCCTGCGCAGTTCCTGGTACCTTTTGATGGACGCGTCTAACTCTTCTTACATTTCAGATACTTCTTGCTCACTCTTCTCAACCGTAACCTTTTCTTTAAGAATCTCTCATTTCCCCTGAGACGCTCCTGCGCTCTGGAATGCTCTTGCCCCTTGCACAGTGGGTGTAGTAACCATTACGCGGAAACGTACCTCATCGTCACTTTAACCGTGCACATCTTCTACAGAAACATGGTCCGGATTTGGGAGTGTTCCGCCCACTGGTACTTCCTGTCTCGCACTTGGGTGTATCATGCTGGAAAAGAAGCTAAGAACCTCCCACTGTGGTCGCAATGTTGATAGGGTAAAACGTGGGAAGGAGGAACTAGCACTGATCACAGAAAGTACTCCCAAGGAGTCAAGAGGTTTATGGGAAGTAATAGTGGATTAATGATATCTTAATAAGTGTCCCCTCTTTCCTCTTTCCTCTTTTATAATGAATATCTTATGAATAAATGCCCATAAGATTAACATATTACTAAACTACCATTTTCCTTTCCTTAAGTTAATGCCAAACCCTAAGAGGCTTTCCTCTTGGGTTGAATCCCATTTACCTTAATATGGTCTTAGATAGACTAGAACTATCTCATCTTAGTGGGTTAGGCCTCGTCCCCTAGTCTCCCCATCCTAAAAGGGACCCTTGATAGGCTAAGGGGGCCATGTATTTAGGATGGAATATTTTCATGTATCAACACTAACCTCGGTTAGCTATTTGTGAACCAAAATGGTGTACACGTTTAGGTACGGTTACATAAACCTAAATGAGGGTATATTTCATTTGTGTGTAACAAGCTAAGTTCGATCTAACGGTTGAAAGATATTAGCTTGGTTGAATCAGGTTTTTCATCTAACGGTGAATATTGAATGCTTTGTTACCAAGGTAACTTGGATTTCAAACCCTGATTTGAAAACTAATAAAGGAGAACTCTAGCAACTGGGAAACCTAATCCCCACACCTCTTGTGTGTTACTAGTTGCATAACTAGAGTCGATTCTCCTTTAACCTTAGGTTTCTATCGAGACCCTGTAGGTTAACGACTTGAAAGACTTCATTGGGATTGTGAAGCCAGACCCAACTATTTTCTTTGTAGTTGCGTGTTCTGATCTTGTCAGATTCTATCGTATTAAGTACAATTGAAATAATTGACTCGAGATTAATTTATCTGATAGGAAAGATAAAAGTAATCACAAACATCTTCGTCTCATCGTTTGTGATTCCACAATATCTTGTTTCGCTAGTCGATTAAGATTATTATGAGGTGATTGATAATACTAGGCTGTTCTTCGGGAATATAAGTCCGGTTTATCAATTGGTTCCTGTTCACCTTGATTTATCAAAAGACGGAACAAAAACTCTTGGGTATTTCTGTGGGAGACAGATTTATTCAATCCATAGAATTTCCGTGTGAGACAGATTTGTTTATCAAGTCTTCGACTTTGGGTCGTTGCAACTCTTGGTTGTGGGTGAGATCAACCAAGGGAATCAAGTGCGTAGTATCCTACTGAGATTAGAGACGTAAGGAGCGCAACTGTACCTTGAATCAGTGTGAGATTGATTAGGGTTCAACTACAGTCCAGTCCGAAGTTAATTGGTAGTAGGCTAGAGTCCGTGCAGACTTAATACAGTGTGGTGTTCAATCTGGACTAGGTCCTGGGGTTTTTCTGCATTTGCGGTTTCCTCGTTAACAAAATTCTGGTGTCTGTGTTATTTCTTTTCCGCATTATATTTTTTTATATAATTGAAATATCACAGGTTGTGCGTTTAGATCAATCAATTAGAATATCCAACCTTTGGTTGTTGATTTACATTGATTGACACTTGAACATTGGCCTTTGGTACCGTTCAAGTTGTTTCACATAATAATCAGGCTCGCGGATTTCTATCTGTTTGATTTTCTGATTACATTGTGAAACAGAGATATTAGACTCTTTGATATACTTTACTCTAGATTGAGTCTGACTGTCTAGTTGATTCTCTAGAAAGTGTATTGAAGTAAGTCCTCTTAGATTGCCAAAGGAATTGTTGGGTGTGGTTGTTTGACCCCCGTGTTTTCAGTAATCACTATAAAGACATAATGTTTCAAATTTTCCCATTAGAAGAGACAACCCTTGAGAGCAGATAATGAATAAAGAAGGTGATAAAGGACACCCCTGACGGAGAGCCCTTCCACTTTTAAAATTTCCATGAGGAGCACCATTTAAGAGAATTGAGAAAGAAGCAGAAGTAGCACAATTCATAATTAACTTGTGAGATAAGTCATGATTTCCCATTTGATGAAGCATAAAGCTCAAGAAAGACCAAGATACTCGATCATACGCCTTCGACATATCCAATTTCAGCGCAAAATAACCTTCTTTAGATTTTGATTTATGCATAGGATGAAATAATTCCTTTGCAATAACAACATTATCAGTTATTTGTCTCCCTTTAACAAAAGCGTTCTGTGCCCAGGATATAAACATACTCAGGAAAGGACTAATTCTTATAGCCAAGATTTTAGCCACAAACTTATACAATACACACATTACATAAAGCAATGAGTCTAAATTTCATAGCTGTAGCTGGTTGTTTTCCCTTTGGGATTAAGCTTATATGAGTATGATTTAGCTTACTTGGAATTTCTCATGTACAGAAAATCTGTTGAATGAATTGAGTAGTTTCTGCTCCCACTATTGTCCAACACTTTTTTAGAATAAAACAGGATAGCCGCCTGGTCCTGGTGAACCTATATAATTCATATTTTCACCACTTTCCATAATTCATCACCAGTTGGTGTAACTGAAATAGAAGAACTTTCTGTTGTACTCAAAATAAGAAAAATCTTGCAGATTTGAAGGATCTTGGATATTTACATCCACTTGAAACAAATCTTTGAAGAAATAAACCAATTCCTCAGCAATCTCTGTTGGGTTAGAGCATTTCCTATGGAATGAAAAAACTATCTAGTTTGTTCATTTTGCTCCCACTATGGAATCAACAAACATGAAAAATGGATGTCCAAACCAACAAATTTGTTGATTTGTTCATTGAGTTGTAGGATGTAGCGAGCGTTTGATGATAGAACGTGCGATCTTGCTTCAAACGCCCAGCGTTTGAGACAACAACGCTGGTGCTTATCTTTGCAGCGCGCGTTCGTGATAAGAGAGCAAGAGCTTGTCCTTCCAGCGCCGCGTTTTTCATAGAAGCGCCAACGGATGAAAACTCTTGTGATCTAACGGCTATAATTTTTGAGTTCTATAAATACTTCTCATTTTAACTCCAAATTCACATTCACACATCTAGTCTTCTTTACTCTTTTCTGAGCTTAAAAAAAATTCTTCAACTTCTTGAACATGTCTCGTCCCTTGTTAGTTCGGCGCGCTCCGTATACTAAAGAAGAAGATGAATCTATTTGCAGAAACTATGTTTTTTTATTTACTCAGCTTGCTTCAGCAAACTATCCATGGGTGAATTTCTGGGCGGTTATTCACGACGGGTTCTGCAGTGACACCCGTAATCCAAGTCGTCGTGATGTATGCGACATAGAAAATCGTTTTCGTACAATTAAGAAAGAAGTATGTGAGTTTGTAGCTTTAACCATACAAGCCAATCTATATAACTTAGGGAGGAAGCGAAGAGGTGAAACTTGCTTATGACTTGTAGAGAAAGATGAGCAAGCTGGTAAGATGCAGATGGTGTTTGAATACGGTTTTGTATTAACACTTGGTTTTTACTTGTGTTGTTGTCCTGCCCCCTTGAAATAGGGCGGAGAACTGATACAAGTCATTAAGCCTCATTCACGTTTCTCGTGGGAAGTGGAAGTGGAATGGAAAAACCGGTCTTGCCCACTTCTCCTGTGTGACTTCTAACACGTTTTTGATGAGCGCGTTTCGATAAATGTTATCCCCAGAGTTTGTGACATGATTGATGTGCCTGTGGAGGTGGATTGAATAAGCTGCGTTATTAGGGAGTTTTGTGAGTATCAATTTTATCGGTGCCATTACGGTGTGGTAAAGTGATGGGTAATGACTCCTCTTGAATGAGATGAGTTCACCAGTAATTCGAAGCCAAGCAGGAAGAGTTTTGGAGAGGGCTACATGTGTTGACGGCATGATGGTGTAGGTTTACTGTATTCCGTTCCCTCATGAAAGCGCACGTCTCCCTCGGTTGGACCGTCAAAGATTTTAAATTCGCAAAAGCGCGCGCCAATCTTTTTCGGCGCGTTTTCCAAGACGACCTGGCTTGTCTTGGCCGGTTGTTTGTGAAGATGGTGGCTGATGTTCACGCCCATGTCTCAGGTCCCAGCAACTAGTGGTCGATGTAAAAAGTGTATCCATATGTAATTTTATTTATTAACCTCCCATTAAATCAGGAGAAGATGGACGCGCGTGATGGCAGAACCCCTATTTTGGCTTTCAAAGCGCGCGACCATGCTGTTGGGCGGGCAGATGTGTTAAAACCATGGTTGGTTTTGGCCCAATGTGTGGCGGTCACAAATGTCAGGAGCCCTTTAGATCGGTCCCCATCCGATCATGCTTGTGGAGTTGGATTTATATCGGCAAGCTAAGTGTGTATTCCCATGCAGCAGGGGTGATGGAATTGATGTGGTCATCCAATCATGCTTGTGGAGTTGGAGACACAGGGCATAAGGCCGTGTGTATTCCATATACACCAGGGGGTGATGGAATTGATCTGGGACATTCGAATCACTTTCCAACATATTAAATAAATGTGAATGTTGATTCATTATAGTGTTTGGAGGTTCGTGTTACTCTGGGGATGAACCATTATAGGTTGGTTCGTGTTACTGTAAGAGTAAATACAAGATATGAAATACAAAGCGATATGATAAATTCTTGCTACAAGTTCCATTCTTGGTGAATCAAGTGAGGGAGTATCAACATAAATGGCTTTATCTTTTACAAGATGGTAGGCATGAGATAAATCGATTAAAGAGATAAAACTTAAGATGTCACGTTCAAAAGGCATATAGGAGAGTGTTTCCCTAGTATGATATCGGCTTGCTATGCAGCGGTCGAGGGGCTTGCGCTGCTTCACTCGATCGTGGGGTTGTGCCTAATCGACGGACTGCTGCACTGCCGTTCGTGGGACTCTGCTGCGCTTTGATCGAATGTAAAACTGTTGTAATACACTTGATTGATTCTCACCCACATAAACTTAAACTTGAATGTACCGGTCTTGAATCAACACCAGACTAAAATTTGTATCGGACTAAAATTTGTACGGACTATGGTAACATGTAGGGCGGTCGTGATCTTTTATTAAGACTTTTGGACGTGAAGGAGTCTGTCGTCGAGGCTATTCTACGCACGTTGATTCTTTGAGGCGCAAGAGTTCACACAAGCTTTCCACTAAGATGCAGCTTCCTAATCCTTTGGTCTCACGGTTCGTAATAAATACATTGAAGATCTTTCTTTTGTAAGAAAGATGAGCAAACTACGGTAGATGCAACGGGCTGGGTGTTTGAATACGAGATGGTAATAAGACATGATCTTTGGTTTGTAATTTTAAAGAATGTGCGAAGATGGAAAAATGTGGCTTTTCTTTTCCCTCATGATTAATTTGAAAAATGTTTAAAAATCCTTAAGGTGTTGAGGCTTTCAGTTTCAACCCCTTCTTTGAATGCGGGGTCGGCCCGTGTGTATTCCATGCTAATGTAGTTCATGGAGTGGATAGTAATTCAAAAGCTAATGTAAAACACTTAATTTTAAAGCTAATGTAGTCGGGTGTTTCGTAATGGTTTCATTATAGTGTTTGGAAGTTCTAATGTAAAACGTTTAGTTTTAAACATATGTAATTTTATTTATTAAGACCGTCGTAATTTTAAAACTAAAATTACAAATGTAGCATAATTAAAAATTATAATATCTCTAACGTCGTTCATCGCTAGCTCCCCCATTGTTATTTTCGAAAAATGTTTCGTCAAGTGTTGAGCAGTTTCAAGACTAATGTAGTTCGGGATAATGTACACTTAATTTTAAAGGACATTCCCACTTTCCAACATATTAAATAAATGTGCATATGTTGATAAACACAGGGATGAACATATATTGATAAAGGGGATAACAACATTAGGTGATTGGAAAGCATTAGGCGATTGTTGGAAAGCACTCGGTGCACTCGGTCCTCCAGGCATATAAAATGTTTGTTGTTGTTGTGGTGGTGGTGTAACATTGTAGCAGCTATCATTTGGGTTGTAGGGCGAGAATGATGATGAAATGCGCCTAGTATCTAGCCGAAATACTTGAGGTTGAGATACATGCAAAGTTTGTGGTGAAGAAGTATTGTGTCGTATGTGTGGTGAAGAAGAACTCTGTCGTGCTTGTGTTTCTCCCACCACTGTATCATCACTATCGTGCGCTGATCTGTTGCTCTTGGTGGAATCGGAAGACTGTGACTGCCGCCCATTATCATTTGACTGCCGCTCATCATCATTTATAGTTGGTGGACTCAATCCAAACATTGAGTTCTCGTGCCATTTCCGACACGTATCCAAGTGTATATCCCCAATTTGCCAATTCAGCCAATGCAAATCGTTCAGTTGGCTCCTCAACTCTCCCTCACTGGCAGTCACATTGTTGTAAGGATAATCACGTTCCTTACCTTGGAAACAATATGGATCGTGGTTGGCTCTGTGAAGTAATACTTGGCATCTCCCAAAGAATTTCGGGCAAATTCGACGAAGATGATGAAGAACTTGCACCGGTGGTGGGGTAAGTCATAAAACATGGCTCTTTTGGAGGTGGCTGGCTAGGAACGATATTTGCATCATGAGACAGGCGTGCTAACGCTGGGATATCAAAGCCATAGATGTGCATGTTGTGTGTCTCAATTACAGGCTTCACAATCGACTTGTACGATTTGACATAATCCGCTTCACTAATATTTAGCTCTGTATTTAGTTCATACCTCGCCCAATTGGTTCTTCTTAGCCGATGAAAATATGATCCAGAGGTTTGAATCTGTTGTGGCGGGTTAAATGCAATTGCATATATACCTTGCATTTGGTACTGCATTTTTTCTCACAGGTACCAAACCCCTATATCCAAATGTGGAGTGTATAAAACAACTCTACGCACAGAATAATCAAGAATACTTCGTCCAACATCAGCATGATACTGAGGAAAATCAATGTAAGGGTGAACAATGACGTTATAGTGGCTCCGAGTAGTATGATGAAACCTCTGAACAAAACTGGAACTCGAGATGTCGTTGCCAGTGCCCTTCGCTAAGTTGGTCGAGATGTACATATCCATAATTGGAAATCTTTGGGTAGCGTCTTTAAGGATTGGTTTACCAACACGGAAGTAGGTATACCACCAATACTGCAAATTACTCCATAATTTTAGTATTTTGACTTAACATACATTTGCTCATAAAAATTATTTAGATTTTAAAATAATGATTTTAATATTTACCTCTATGATGCCCCAGAAACCAGTGAAGTTATCTCCTCCCATGGACGCTACATCCAGCGCAAAGTACAATTCTGCTAAAATTGTAGACCCCCAGTCATAATCTAGTGCTTTGTCAAGATCTTCTAACGCTTGAAGCCAACCAACACGAGAAACATAAGTTGAGTTTGGAAAGAATATCTGACTCAGTACCCATAAGATAAACGCCCTTTCGAGTTCAGGATAGTCATCTACATGCTCTGGGTTTCTGGGTTGGATTAGGAAAAGCTTCAACGTTGAACATCAAATCCCACCTCCTTTCAATTGTTTTTTAGTTTCAGGTATTACTGAATCCAAAAACGAGGTAAAAAGCGTCTCCCATTTACTATTTGATATCCATTTGTCAGCGTCGAATGGTGGCGGCTCTCCTATTCCAATTAGGATCCCAAAAATGAAATACAAATCAAGGGCCATAATTCATATTACAAGTATAATATCAACTATGATTAATTCTTTTGATTATTTAATAATTATTTAAAAAATGTAATTTATGTAGTTGCAGGAAATCCTACACTACACCCCTCATAATAATCCACACAACTAAGACATTTGAAGATGAATATCAATGATTTTATTGATTAATTCCTTGAATGTTTACAAGATAAGATAGAAAAGAGCTAGAGAAATTACAATCACCACAAACTTTCTCTCTCCTAATGACTTGTCTAACACTCCAAAAAGATCTCCCCACAACGGGCTTATTCGACTCTTTATATAGGGTAGTACACAATGAATGACACTAAGTTGTCCTTTATTTTTTGGGAATGACTTGCGAAATATCCCAAGTGTACAAGTATACAATCTCGCGACACTCATAAACTTCGCTAGATCTTCACATCTTTCTCGTGCTTTGGTCGTCGTCATTCGTTGCGTCATTTATATTACTCTTTTGCGACGCCTTCGCGATGTCGTTATTTTACTAATCTCGCGAGGTATTGTTGTTGCGATATTCCCGATCCTACATCTTGACTCTTCTCATGTCTTCTCTGCGAAGAAGAGAATGTCATGAGAACCAATATTTTGAAATGCCGCAATCGTTTGTTTTCCATCAATTTTTTGCCGACAAGATTCCGTGAATTTAGGAATGATTTGTTTACACGTATCTAAAATTTTCCTTTTTACCTGCACATTTAATGTTATCCTGGTTACTCTTTTCTTGTCTATTTAAAGGAGAATTCCTTGTGAAAGCATTTCTTTTCTTTTACTTCGTCTTCTTCATCGTCTGCAACTTTTTTCTGCTGTTTTTCTTCATCGTCTTCTTCATCATTTTTCTGCTACTGTTCTCATTTTTCTTTTTCTGCTACTGTTTCTATGGAGCCATCAAGGTTTGTCAATTTTGCTGAATTTGATCATTATGTGATTGATCTCTCTTATTGAAGTTGTTTTTTTTGATACTGTTCTTCTTTTAATGAC
Source organism: Papaver armeniacum (assembly GCA_023531295.1). Taxonomy (NCBI): domain Eukaryota; kingdom Viridiplantae; phylum Streptophyta; class Magnoliopsida; order Ranunculales; family Papaveraceae; genus Papaver; species Papaver armeniacum. The sequence continues at coordinate 213,073 of JAJJWW010006528.1, read as the reverse complement.
TCCCATGCCATTTTTGTTTTAGCAAGAACAAATCTAGCACCAAGTTCACCATTGTGAACCCTAATATCTCCATGGGCTCGCAACCGAAATCCACTGCCACTAAAAGAAAGCCTGCGAATAGCAAGGTATTTAAGAAACATTTACTCTTTTAATAACAATATTGTTGCCTCTGTTTCTTATTTAACTTGTAATTCGCAGGATGACAAAAATGTTGATAAGTACCCCAAGAAACCTCGCCGTTCTAAACCTGTCGCACCTGCTGTTTCCTTTCCTATATTCAAACTTACAACTCCTCCTGCGAAATCTTCGCAAGATAAACCCACTGTTTCTACTTGCGAAAATATTGTTGATAATCCTTCCCCCGTGCCTGAATTTTTCATAGATCAAATCCCTCATAACAGTCCCGTTGCGAACGAGCCTATTTCTTCTTCTATTGTCAATGCCTCTACCGTTTCCCCAATCATTAATCTTCATGAGATTTCCTCTTCTCATGACATTCCTTTAACAAAAAATGACTCATCTCTTCCTTCTTCTATCGTCATTTCTTCCTTACCTGAGCAAATCCCTCTTACTAAAGAGAATTTGGAAGGAATAGACGTGGCCTTCAAAGTTCTGTCAGATATTGTGAACGATGCCAAGAAGACTTCTGTTGATCCCATCAAATCTGATCTCTGCGAGGTTTTGAGAAAATACCTTGGCTCCGATAGAGTTTCGCAAACATCTTTGGAGCAAGAAGTTAATATTTTGAAAAATGATCTCCAAGCTATGACTGCAAAGTGTAATATTCTCCAACTTGAGAATCAAAAACTTCAAAATGTTTCGCTGGATCGTGATAATCTTCGCAAGAAGAACGAAGAATTGAAAGGTACAATCTTTCCTCTATATTCTTTTTTTTTTTTTTTTTTTTTTTTTTGAATCTCAAGCCCTTGTTCGCCATGAAGTTTTAAACCAGAAGCGAAAAATGGAGATATATCAGTTGGAATCTACTGTTGAAGAAACTCGAGTGGATAGAGATGCTTGGATGGAGCAATATAACCAATTAGATAATCTTCATACATATTCTGTTGATCAAATAGATAATATTTCTAAAGAAAATGCTGACTTAGTTCAGGAACAAGGCACATTAAGTAATGAATTATCTCGCCTCTCTTACTCTTTGACTAAAGCTAATTTGGAGTTGGAAACTTTATCAGATGAGAATGGAATTCTTTCTCAAGAGAAGCGAACTCTGTCAAATAAGGTGGCGATTTACTCGCAACAGTCTGATGTTTGTCAAAAATTATGTAAAGAACAAGAACAATCTCTTCATTCGCTGAGAAATCAACTCGAAGAAGTTACTGCCGAGAAAGATAAACTTATCCAGGGTAGAATAACCTTAAGTGTAAAGGCAAACCAATTCAAGGATCAATTTCCAAGTTAGAAAAGTCCAATTCTTCTCTTGTGAAATAAAATGCCTTACTTGTTTCGAACGAAAAAAGCTTGTGATCTCGACTGAAAGGCTTAATTGGAGATAATTTTGACAATGCCATGGATCATTTGGAGAATAGTTGTTCGGATTTAATCCAATATCTTACCTCGCAAAAGGAAGGTAGTCATATTATTTGACTACCTTAATCCATTTATTTATTATTTTGTGATATTTTCCTTGCGAATTCCAAAAATCTGAATAATTTTCTATGTTCTTTTCTTTTGCAGATTCTGAGAAAAATCTTCATTCCTCTATTGCTACTCTAAAGTCTGACTATTCAAAAATTCGCAAAGAGAATGGAATACTCACTGCTTCCCTTTCTCGCTCTCGCGATCGTGCAGAAAGAAGATTCGATTATATGTCTGACTATAAAGATATAGAGAGTAGAAATCATCAGAAAGCACTCCTTCGTCAATTTCATCTAAAGGCCGAAGTTCTTGTGAATGATGTTTTACTATCTAAATCTCTTGATCCTGTATGTATCGAACCTTTGGAAGTAAGCGACGATGAAGTTCCTAATTCTCCTGACAGCGATTATGACTACAATAGTGGAGAAGAGCTCGCAAATGAAGAGACAATCCCTCCTAGTAAAACTGTCAATGATGATCTGGTGAAAATATAATAACTGGAGAGAATATAGATAAAGTTGCTGAAGAAGACCCAATATCTCCTTCTGTTGAAAAAACTGATATTTGAGAATTGATTTTCTCTTGTAATTTTTCTTCTTGTACTGTTACTTCTTTATGTACTTCAATCACCTTTTAGATGTGTTCATCTGCTTATTATTACTCTTTCTTTCAACGAGCATAATTTTTGATATTTAATAATTGCTATTTTGTTTTTTGTAGGATCATAATATCGCCACAACAACAATTCGCGAAGACAACGGATAACAACATTGCGAGTGAGTCGCAGAGGGTTAAATATAAATGACGCACTGGATGACGATAGGAGGATATGAAATCTGGCGAAAGTTAAGAAGTGTCGCGAGTATGAATATTTGTACGTCTGCGACACTTCGCGAGACATTCCCGAAAATAAAGGACTGACTTAGCTGTCATTCACTATGTATTACCCTATAAAAAGGGATGAGTAAATTTGTTGAGGGGAGAATTCTTTTTGGGATTGAAAAGCAAGTCATTAGGAGAGAGAAACAGAGCGAATGTAGTAAGATCTTAAGTGTAATTCCATTATCCTGTATAAACATTTCGAAGAAAATTATTAATAAATATTCATGATTGTTCATCTATTATCTTCGAAATGAATTAGTTAAACAAAATATAGTGAGGGGTGTATTGTGGGATTTCCTGCAACTACATATTGGCGCTAGAAACAGGCTTTGAACAACATTAAAAGAAGAGAATTAACAAGAAAGAAATTTGAGATAATTTTCAAAAAATTTACTAAAAGAGAAATGGCTAGAAGAAGAAATGTACTTGAACAACCTTGTGAGAAGAAGTGGAAGACTTGCTGGGAAAGGAGAATTGAACAAGGAGAATCGTCAAGGATGAATATGAGAAATGAGGAAGAAAATCATGTTCAACGTTTAATTCCTCCAATAGCAAATGAAACCGTGGATTACGATAGAGTAAGTGTGCACACTTGGAGGACGGATTCTGAGGATGAAAGGGAAGAAGAGCAACAATTGGTAAACAATGGACAAGGATAAGGAGATCAAAGAATGAATGGGGAAATGAATCCGGGAAATGAAGAAATCACAAAGCATTAGAAACATTGAGACAAACGATACATGAAGAGAGGCGACTAGAGGCGAGGAACGAGCAAACTTGACAAGACAAGAATCATGAATTAAGAATGGAAAATATGAGATTGCAAAATAGAAGATCGAGAAGCACTGCTGCGAGATCGATTTCAAGATCGACTAGGGAAGAAAGAAGGAGAGCCTTACCAACGAAATTACGGAGGTAGAAAACCAACGGGAAGCACAAAATCTCGGCTCGAGAACATCATGAAAGAAGAGAGGACGCGAGAAGATCGTTATATTCCCCATCCCGAGAATTTCCAAGATGAGCAGAGTGAAGAAAATCGGGGAACTAGGCGATTTCGGGGGCCAAATGATCCAAATTGAAGGAAGAGCAATACCGCATGGAAGAGAAGCATTGAGAAGGCAAAAGAGATCGTGGACGACATCGAGAAACATTATGCTTGAACAAGCACGCTTAGCCAGAGAGAGAGAGAGTAAGAGCGAAGTGGAAAACCAAGAATTGGAAGAAGCAATTCGGCAAAATAATCACGACAACCGAGAAAGGAGGCGAGCACAAAATCGTGTCAATAGACATACCAATGGAGAATACGAAAGGATGCGAGAGGAGAGTTGATAGAGAACCCGAAGAAAGAACGATAGATATAATGGTGTGCGAATTGATGAAAGAGACGAAGGAGAAAGTCGCAGAGAAAGGAGAGAAGAAAATAGTGGACAAGACGGTCAAAACAGGCATGAACGCGGGAGGCGAGAGGCGAGCTAAAAAGACCAGCGAGAATCAAATCCCCGAGGAAAATGAGCAAATCTTGAAAGAACTAGCGAGAAATGAGAAAATTGTTAAACGGTAGGAAGGAAGGAGGAAGAAGACAGGTTGGATGAAGCCATCGCAGAAGGCTGCGAAGACTCCTTTCACAATAGAAGTACAAATGGGAGGAATACCACCTAAATGCAATCTGCCGCATTAACCAACATTTTCGATGGAACAACTTTGTGCGATACAACACATCAAGGCTTATATGAGATGTATGTTACAATGGGAGAATCATGATGCCATATTGTGCAAATACTTCGCATCAAGCTTAATTGGAGAAGCACCGAAATGGTTTGAAGGATTACCGAGAAACACAATCTCATCATTCAACCATTTACAAACTATTTTCTTGGGAGCGTATATAAGTAACAATTCCACGCGACCGGGAATTGAAGATGTATTCGGATTGAAACAAAGAGTTGGCGAGAGTTTAAGACATTTGACAATGAGATGGAGGACAATGTGCGGTGAAATGGCCGGAAGGGTAGAGGAAAGATATCTCATTTTATCATTTGTAAATGCTCCTGTTCGCAACAAGTTTGTTATACATTCAAATATTCGAAATTAAAAATACGATTACGATGGGTAGCCAGCGAGAACTCCAAGAAGAATACATTGCTTTGGAAGAAAGACAAAATGAAATGGAATCATACCCAGGTTGCGAATACAAGTTCGAACGCTGCGAATGCAAGTTTATTACCAAATTTTTAAACTCGGTGGTGACCACTTCGCAAGGGCAACCGGAAAACAGAGTGATGATGGACAGGAAAAATAGTGGCTATGGGGAGCCGAGATCGGGAGGAGTTTGATAGAGAAAGGAACTACTACAACCGCGGCAACAATAATAAAATTCGAGAGATTAGATCATATGCAAGAAACTTATGGAGGACGAAGGCATAATAACCATGGAGGGCCAAGAAATCGCAGAGTGGTATGGGAAGAGATCGAATGCCACCACTAAATGCTAGTGTGGAAAAAATTTGGGAAGCTATACTTGTAATGGAGGACGTACCGCCACCATGGAATGCAGGGAGTGAACCACCACCAAGTGACAAAAGTCATGAATATTGTTCTTACCATCGCTTTCATGGACATCTAACAAATGACTGCAGAAACATAAAGAGAATCATTCTCAAAATGATTGATCAGGGGAAGTTAACTCATTTTCTAAAAGATGAAGAGAAAGGGAAGCAAGTACTAACAACATCACCATCAGAAGTACAAAGAACAGTTTCGAAGAAGGGAAAAGAAGCATTCGTAATAGAAGTGGGCACAAAGGCCAAAAATCTATTTTGCAATTCTATCGTTCATTCATATCGTACAATTGAAGATTTTCACGATAACGTGCTTAGTAGAGTATATGCAAGAGATTTTCATAACAAAGAAGTGATGAACTCTGGCGAGAAAGTCGCAATTGAAAGATTGGCGACTAAAAATTATTTCTTTCTCCGCAGACAAAAATACCCAAAGGAAGAGAAGCACATGATAGCCCGTTGGTGGTGCGACTAGACATTAATCCAAGACCAGTTGATGGAGAAGATGACGAAGCAGAAAATTGTTGGGCAATCAATAGAATCCTAATAGATACTGGAAGTTCGGTAAATATTCTGTTTTACCATACTTATAAGACTATGGGTGGAGAGGATGAAAATTTGATTCCTTCAACGTACAAAATCTACGGTTTTAACGGCACAGCGAACAAACCTAAAGGAGAGGTTCACATGAGGATACCTTTACAAGGATTATCACCGACATTTTATTCTGCGTGGTTGACGTGGAATCTCCTTATAACGCATTAATTGGGCGACCATGGCTGCACGAAATCTTGGGAGTAGCATCAACATACCATCAATGTATAAAGTTTCCCCATCCAAATGGTATTGGAATTATAAAGGGAGATTGGAAGGAAGGTCAGAAATGTTATGAGGTTGACGTAGAGAGCTGTGAAGAGAGAAATGCTAAAAGGAAAGGTTGGAAACAGAATATCAAAGATGAACAGAGAAAAGAGAAGCTGATGGTGGATACTATAGAGATAAGAAATGAAGAAGCATCACGAAGTGCCGCAAGAATAGGCGAATGTTACGATGCCGCAAAGATAATTGGTTGTAGTTCATCGCGAAGTGCCGTAGAAACATCGCGTAGTGCCGCAGATGAATGCATGGAAGCAGGCGAACGTTACGATGGAAAGGAGTCCTTCAAGGATTGGGATAACGGCGAGGCAAAGAGTACAATGAACAAAAGGCATAAAAAGTAAAATGAATGGTCTCGTGATAAGTAATCGACAAAGATATATCAAAGGCAAGACAAAGAAGAAATGATATGTGAGAATTTCGACAAGAAGAATGTACAAGAATCCGAGAGAAAATGAATGAAACAACATTGTGCGATGTCTTCACAAATTAAATATCAGACAAAGAATTAAATATGAATGATTGAATGATTTAACAACAATGAATGCGTAAATGAATGGGACGAACCTTTATGGCGTACACCCTAGTTCGCGAATTACATTTCGTAAGAGGCAAATGTAAGACCTAAAGTGCGTCATATAAGGGGGTATCTCTTAACATGGCTGAGGGAAAAGGTTACACCGCCCCGGAACTGGGTCATGCAGATTTGGGGCCCATGAAAGCCTATCCTGGAGGAGGTACCTTGGATTCCCAACTATATATGTAGGTTATACCCTGGTTGGGCGACCGAGGGTCTCTTTCAAGGAGTCAGCGTATGATCAAGGCGCCGAGGTACACGGTTGAGTCAAGAGTGCGGGGAGCATGGAACTTCCTTACCACTCTTGACAAGTCTTGGCGCATGCCGCACTCGGCCCCGAAGAAAACTCCACTTAGGGTGCAGCCTTGTAACCATAAACCCTATAGGTATAAGGGATAAGAGGTCACGAAAACAACTGGTTGTTGTTAAGACCGGATGGGAGGAGCTAGCCTTGGATGGCCGATGTACGCCTCCTTGAAGGGGCAACCAGGGAGATGATAAGGGCGGCACCCTCCATTAGGGAGCTGATAAGTGCCAAAGACGCAAATGTCACGAGGCTTTGTTTTCGTAAGGAAACTTAGGCTTGTCATATTTGTGCAATGATCTGCTGAGAGGCAATAATACTAACGCGAGGGTAAGACGAGATCAATGGGTCCTTACATGCAAGTGTAAAGACGTCCTGCGATTTCGTCGCAAGACGGCAATGTCACGGGGCTTTATTTTCGCAAGAATATTTAGTCTGTCATATTGTCGCAAGCAAAAATATCTGCAGAGGCAAAAATACTTGAAAAATGATAAGGCAAGGTCAATGGGTTTTTGCATGCAAGTGTAAAGACGTCCTGCGACCTTGTCGTAATAAGGGGTGGCAGAGTAAGACCTTTACTTAGGAAGGTCAAGCTTAGAAGACCACCAAAAATGATAAGGCGAGATCAAAAGATTTCTTCTTTTATAAAATTCACTTGCGGCCTCGTCGTAATTATAAATTTAAACATCATTCTGGTCAAAGGAAGAAAATGCGAATCTCAAAATTTCATTCTTTCATATGAAGATGCATAACGAGGGCAAATATGGGAATGGAAAAGACGAGATATTGTTATCCATCTTCCAATGAAAGAGTTATACATTAATAATGTTAGCCAAGAAAGGGGAATGGAGATTGAATTTATGGGCAATAAACCCAAGAAGTTTACAAAAAAGAGATACGAAATATACGAGATATTACAAAGCGAAAGAAACAAAAAGAATTATCTCTTTGGTGATTCTTCTCCTCTATCCGATCCTTCAATTTCATTATTCTCGTCGCCAAAGTTTTCTTTTTTCGCTGGCCTCACTATCGAAACGTCCGAGACAGGCAAATTCTCAGAACTTCTTCTGGAAAGCCAAGGATATGAGCAAAGAGGGATTTTGTGATCATTACAAACATATTCCATGGCTTCATTGCGAAAATGAACGGCATCATTATTAAAATTCGCCACGGTAGTTTCAAATTGTTTCTTCAACTTGGAATATCTATTCTCGCCAAGGGTGAGATTCTTTACGAGTTTGTGTGCTTTCTCGTATTCAAGTTCTTCAATCCTTGCTTGAAATCTTTGTTCGGGCTCTGCAAATAAATTACGATAAATTAACAACTCAACAGCAATATTACAGAGGTAAGAAACAGTAAGGTATAATAAATAACCTTCTCATCGGATATTATATCTTTAACCAAGGAAGTATGCTCGGTATGAAGACTAACATCAACACCTAAGTTATTCTGGCATTATCTAAGATTTTCGCAGCCCAAGCGAATTCATCGTCATTATTTATAATAAGAAGTGAATGAATTTGATTTTCTCGCTCACTAAGTAAGGAGTTCTGGCGAAGCAATTCATCTCGCTCCATTTGCACTTCGAGAAGGGACTTTTGAAATGTTGCTAATGCACTGGCACCATTATTAGCAATGCGATCTTTGTCATCTATATGGTCACTAATTTTCTTCCTTAAAATTTTGGTTTCCTCATGAGACTCGAGGTACATTTGTTTAAACTGGTTGGCTGTACTTAAACTAGATCTGTGCTCAATTTCTAAGAGGCGGTACTTGGTTTGGAGTTCATTTAATGAAAGAGAATTAATTCTGCTTGACGAACTACTTAAAGAGTTGTTGAGATAAGCGAGAAGAGTGTCATTGTCCATAGGCTCAGGAAATGAATGGAGAAGAATGGCTTCTTCGGAGAGGTTATATACATCTGCGAAAGTGATAAGTCAGGTAGCAACGGGAAATTGATGAGATGAAAATAATAAGAGAGAAAAAATTTTATACCATAAAGTTGCTGATTAGCGTTCTGGAGTGGTAACTTTGTCCTTCCAGGCGTAAAACTTCGCCTTCCAATTGTTGGATCTTTTCGCGAGATTTCTCAGATTCAACTTCTAACTCTTTGATCCTTGTGCAAAATTGGGTATTCTTCTTCAATTGAATGTTATACCTCCTCTCAAGATCTGAGGCAACCACAAAAGAAGTTTTTCCAGCCTGCGAAGAAAGATAAAAAGGTTATTAAGATATAAATTAAAAACTGAAGTTGGAGGAGAAATATGAGTTCGAACATACCAACGAGTTAAGTGCATTTAAGAAGCTAGGGGATACAGATCTAGAAACTCCTTTGAAAGAGTCATTGCCATCTAGCAGTGTTGCATTGCATATGGTGGCGAGGCTCTCGCATATAGAAGTCAGATGAGTATCTCCAATTCCTTGAAGAGAATCCGAGAAGATGCTGAACAATTGATCCATAGGAGAATTGGCCGATTGAGCTTCATTTTGGAAAGTTGAATCCAAAACATTATCATTATCATCCTCATCGGAAGATTCAGAACTGGAGCTAAGATGAGAGGAAGGTTGAGTTTTTCGCTTCTTAGATGGTGGAACAGAAGACTTATCCTTGCGTGCATTGGCTTTAGTTTTGCCTTTGACTTTCGCAGCTATCGCTTCCTCGGCGTCAACCTTCGCATACACATGAAGATAAGAAATAGAGGCAACAATATTGTTAAATAACATAAAAGATATTTCTTACTTCATCCGTAAGCGATCGAAGTATTGCCAAGGTACTTGCCGGTGGATTTGCCTTGTAACTTTTCCTCGGTTTGACAACTGAAAATTTACAAACTCAATGAGTACAAGAGGAAAGAGGGATTGCAAAAGCAAAATGCGGGGACATACCTCTTCCGCCTTCTTGGGCCACTTAAACTCCCAAGGATGATAGCTGCGAGATTTGCGGGGAGTACATGCGAACTGCTATGTAAGGTCCACTTAGGAGCAAAGGAACAACCCACCACCTCTCATCTTTAGAGTGGCGAGGAGTAGTGTTCTTACCCGAATGCCAGTCGATATCTTGCATGAGTAATTTATCCTCAGGGATATTATCTTTTCTCTTCAACCGAGCGCCCAAATGAGATTTCTTATTTCTCATGCCTATTACTTCATAATTTTCAAAAAAAGTTTTCTACAGTGTATCTCTCAGGGATTATTTCTAAATTTACATATTCGGGGTCTCTAACATTATTAGGATATAGAGATCCTTTGCCAGCACCACGACTGGCAAACTCAAGCATTAGACGGATACAATCGCCGCATAATTGATAGACAGCTCGCGAGAAGTTCGGATGGGAAAGGATTTCATAAAAGAGTGGCATCTCAGGATCATATAAAGGAATGGGAAGTCCTGCGAGAAGTTGACCTAGCGAAACAATAATCTTGTGATCATCACATTGATGATCAGAAAAAAGCTTGGCAGTGAGTATAGATGAACATCCTTGATTAGGAATGGTAGAAAGGGTGAAACCTTTATCTTGCAACTTTTTCTGAGTCTCAATAAAGCGAGGTTTGTACATACGACTAAGTGAAGCCATTATCAATATGGGAAGGGATAAAGAATCGAAGATTAAGATATGATAAAAAAAGATCGAAGATTTGCAAAAGCGCAGCTTGCGGAAGAAGAAGATAAAAGAAAAGTTGCAGAGAGAAGACGAAAGAGGAAAAGAGAAAGATATGAAAAATGTATATAGAGAGAAACATCCTCGGGAGAAACGAGAGCATTTAATGTGAGAAGGGACGTGAATGGTCAAGAATAAACGATTGAAAGAGACGTGTCAGGAATAGAATGGAGGAGTAGACATCTGTAATAAAGTCCGTATGGAAAGATGAAACTGAAACAAGTACAGATAAACGGTTGCGGCAGTTCAAAAATATTGATTCTCATGACATTCTCTCCTTCGCAGAGAAGACATGAGAAGAGGCAAGATGTAGGATCATAATATCGCCACAACAACAATTCGCGAAGACAACGGATAACAACATTGCGAGTGAGTCGCAGAGGGTTAAATATAAATGACGACCGGATGACGATAGGAGGATATGAAATCTGGCGAAAGTTAAGAAGTGTCGCGAGTATGAATATTTGTACGTCTGCGACACTTCGCGAGACATTCCCGAAAATAAAGGACAGCTTAGCTGTCATTCACTATGTATTACCCTATAAAAAGGGATGAGTAAATTTGTTGAGGGGAGAATTCTTTTTGGGATTGAAAAGCAAGTCATTAGGAGAGAGAAACAGAGCGAATGTAGTAAGATCTTAAGTGTAATTCCATTATCCTGTGTAAACATTTTGAAGAAAATTATTAATAAATATTCATGATTGTTCATCTATTATCTTCGAAATGAATTAGTTAAACAAAATATAGTGAGGGGTGTATTGTGGGATTTCCTGCAACTACATATTTTTCATTATCTTTATTTATGTTGAAATTCATCATTGCGACAAGATTGCAGGACGTCTTTACATTTTCATGTAATGACCCATTGATCTTGCCTTATCGTTGCTCTTGTGTGGTCTTATTTTTCCTTCCTAGTTAAAGGTCTTATTTTTCCACCCCTCATTTTTGCGTCAATATGACAGGTCTAAATATTGTTACGAACATAAAGTCCCATGACATTGTATGATTTTTCTTACGACAAAATCGCAGGACGTCTTTACACTTTCATGTAACGACCCATTGATCTTGTCTTATCATTTCTTTAGTATTTTTGCCTCTGCAGGATATTTTTCTTGCGACAATATGACAGGCCTAAATATTCTTGCGAACATGAAGCCCAATGACATTGCCGTCTTTGCGACGAAATCGCGGGGACGTCTTTACACTTTCATGTAAAGACCCATTGATCTCGTCTTACCCTCGCGTTAGTATTATTGCCTCTTCAGATCATCGCACAAATATGACAAGCCTAAATTTTCTTGCGAAAATAGAGCCTCATGACATTTGCGTCTTAAGACACTTATCAGCTTCCTAATGGAGGGTGCCGCCCTTATCATCTCCCTGGTTGCCCCTTCAAGGAGGCGTACATCGGCCATACAAGACTAGCTCCTCCCATCCGGTCTTAACAACAACTAGTTGTTTTCGCAGCCTCTTATCCCTTATACCTATAGGGCTTATGGTTACGAGACTGCACCCTAAGTGGAGTTTTCTTCGGTCCGAGTGCAGCATGTGCCAAGACTTGCCAAGAATGGCCGAGACACTTCAAATGCCCTGGCACTCTTGGCTCAACCGTGTACCTCGGCGCCTTGGTCATACACTCGACTCCTTGGAAGAGACCCTCGGTCGTCCAACCAGGGTATAACCTTATATATATAGTTGGAAATCCAAGGTATCTCCCCGGATGGGCTTTATTGACCCCAAATTTTCATGACTCGGAGTTCTAGGGCGGTGTAACCTTTTCCCCGAGCCATGTCAAGAGATACCCCTTATATGACGCACTTTAGGTCTTACATTTGCCTCTTACGAAATATCATTCGCGAACTAGGGTGTACGCCATAAAGGTTCGTCCCATTCACTCACTCATTCATTTTTGTCAATTCGTTCAATCATTCATTTTTGATTATCTCTTGTTATTTCATTTGCGAGATATTCGCACATTCTTTCTTTATTTTATGCAATTTCGCAATCACTCTCAGCAGGAACATTTCATATGAATTCATTTCATTTCATTCATTCAACATTTCGGAACTTATTCTTTCCCTTCCACCTTCTATGGGTAATATTTCTTGAGATATAATCTATTCCACGGTCTATCCAATCTCTGGCCCATATCTTTGCCCTCAGGATCCATTAATCTATATGCCCTTGTTCCAACTATCTCCTTGATGATATAAGGTCCATCCCACTTTTTCGCCAATTTGCCACCACTTTCTCGCTGATATATTGGTGTTTCTCGCAATACCATATCACCTGGTTGAAATTCGCGTGTCTTGACACGTTTGTTATATTCTCGGCTAATCTTCGCCGATAATTCTCCATATGTTGTAGTGCTCTTTCTCTTTTTCCTCTAATTCATCTAATTTAACCAAAATGTTTCTCGCACTAAGATTTTTCTCCCAAGCTTCTCTCTTTGTTGTTGGAATGATAACTTCGTTTTAAGTACGGCTTCAACTCCATATGTTAGACAAAATGGTGACATTCTCGTAGCTTCTCGCCTTGTTGTATTGTAAGCCCATACTTGCATTATGCACTTGTTCACACCATGCCTTATTATGTCCTTCTAACTTCTTCTTCAATATATCAGCGATTGTTTTATTTGTTGCTTCTGCGGGTATAAAGGAGTTGATTTCCCACATTTTATTTGAAATGCATTAAGCAGCAATTCTATATTTTGTCCCTCAAACTGTTTCCCATTGTCAGATACCAACTGTGCTGGAATTCCAAATCTGCATATTATGTTTTCGAATATGAAGGTAAAAATATCTTTATCGCGAATGTGTTGTACTGGCTTTTACTTCGCCCACTTTGTGAAATAATCAGTAGCGACAATCGATATCTCCTCTCCGCCGCCTGCACTGTAAAAAGGTCCTACAATATCTAATCCCCACTTTCCAAAAGGCCATACACTTGTTGAAGAGGTTAATGATGCTCCTGGTGCATGTATTTTCTTTCCATGCCTCTGACAATCTTCGCAACGTCTTGATACTTGTTTCGCATCTTCATGCATATATGGCCAATAATAGCCTTGTATTTTCGCCTTATGTGCTAAAGATCTTCCGCCACTGTAATTGCCAGCATCCCCACTGTGTAACATTTTTAACACTGCTTCTCCTTCCTTTCGTGTTAAACATCTAAGCGAGGGTCCATTAAAGGATCTTCGGTACAATACCCCGTCTCTTAATTCATAATTTGTTGCACGGCTTTTTAATTTGTGCATCTCTAATCTATTTCTTGGTGTTTCTCCTTTCATTAGATAAGCATGAAGTTCTGTTCTCCAATCTTCGCAATTGGGTCTTTGTGTTTCATCTTCTATGAGCATTACTTCTGCTTCTTCCTCTTCCTCTTTGTTGATTGATGGTGATAAAAGTGTCTGTATTTTTATGCATCTCGCAGTTGGATCTGTCATCATACTGGATATAAAAGCAAAAGCATCCGCGAGTCTATTGTCTCTTCTTGATATGTATCTCCATTTTATTTTTGGTATCTTCGCCGATAATTCTTCAACAAGTTTTTTATATTTTTTCATGGATGGTTCATTTGTAGTATATTCTTCTTTTATCTGGCGAATAGCTAACTGGGAATCACTGGTGACCCTCACATTCTCCAACTTCATTTCTATTGCGAATCGCAAGGCATGTATTATAGCTTCATATTCTCGTTTCATTGTTGGTAGACGCAAATTCCAATCGAAAGAAAAAGCCATTTTATTACCTTCTCGCGAAAATTACAATGATCCGAATTCCGTTACCTTCTCCATTTGACGATCCATCTACCAATATTTCCCATCTGTTTGGCTCGGTTAATAAATCCCTTGGATTTCCATGTTCTTCTTCTATATCCATCATTTCTTCCACTCGCTCATCCTCTTCTAATGGAAATTCTTCTAAAAAAGTCTGCCACAACTTGTGATTTGGTTGAGGATAATATTTCATATTTGAGTTTGCAATGACTTACTTGAGCATTCCATCTTTCAACTCTTCCTGACCTTTTTGAATTTTTTATCACTGACTCAATTGGTACTTTTGTCATTACCTTTACCGTGTGTGCTTCGAAGTAGATGCAAAGTTTAAATGTTGCGTAAACTAATGCCAGAATTAGTTTTTCAATTTTTGAATAATTCTTCTCCGCGGCATTGAATGTTTTACTAATGTAATAGATTGGATTTTCCACTCCCGCGTCCATTCGCAATAAAACTGCGCTTAGTGCATGCGAGGTTGTCGCAAGGTAAATTAGTAACTCTTCCCCTAGCTCTGCTTTTTGTAAAATTGATATATCCATTAAATGTTCTTTTATTCCTTGTAATGCCTTTTCACATTCATCTGTCCATCTAAATTTCCCTCCCTTTTTAAGTATGTTGAAAAAATGCTTGCACTTATCAGATGATCGCGAGATGAATCTTCCTAGCGAAGCTAATAATCCATTTAACTTTTGCACATCTTTCACTTTATTCTTTGGTGTCGGCATATCGCGAATTGCTTGTACTTTCTCCGGATCGACTTGTATTCCTTCTTTTGAAACAATGTATCCTAAAAAATTTCCGTATGCCACCCCAAAGGTATATTTTTCCGGATTTATCTTGATGTTGAAATGCCTCATTTGTTCAAAAATTTCCTTCAAATCCCGTACATGATCTTTTGCTTCTTTACTTTTTATTAACATGTCATCCACGTACACCTCTAATGTTTTATGTATCCATTTTTCGAACACTTTTTCTACCATCCTTTGGTATGTTGCTCCAAAGATTTCGCAGACCAAATGGCATTTTTGTGTAACAATATAATCCTCTTGGAGATAAAAAGGCAAGATATGCTCTTGGTCTTCTTCAATGAGAGGGATTTGATTGTATCCCTTGTATCCATCAAGAGAAGATATCCTTTCATTTCCTGCTGCAGACTCAACCATTTGCGGAATATCTGGCAAAGGGAAACTATCTTTTGGACAAGCTTTGTTTAGATCGGTAAAATCTATGCAAATTCTTATCCCTTTTTTTCTTCTTTGGGACTACGACCATATTCGCTATCCATTCGGGGTATTTTGCTTGTCTAATAATTCCACCATCAAGCATCTTTTGTAACTCTTCTTCTATTTGAGGATGATATGTTGTTGCAATTTTTCTAATTCTCTGCTTGAATGGTCTTGCATTTTTATCAATTTCTAATTTATGGCACGCTACAGATGGATCTATTCCAGGCATCTCATCCATATCCCACGCGAAAATGTCTTTATAATCTCGCAACAAATCAATAGTCTTTCTTTCCTCTTCTATCTCCATCTTAGTCCCGATTTTTAACATCTTTGGTTCTTCTTCAGTTCCAATATTCACTTCCTTTGTTGGTTCTGCCGCAGTGTAGCTAGCCTTCGGTTCTCCCATGGGCGTTGGTCCTTTTACTTCCTTCGCGAGATCATTCTCTTCACCATATATTCCTTTTCCTTCTTCCGCTCTTATCATGTAAGTTCTAAATTCTTCTTCCTTTTTCGCTGCTTTTGCCATCTTCTTGCGATCTTTTCGCCTCTTCACCTGTTCTTCATAATGTTTTACTTCGATTTGATGATATATTCTTCCTTTATCAGTATCTCCTTTGATTTCGCCAATTCCACTCGGTATAGGAAATTTGACACATTGATGAAATGTTGATGCTACATCTTTTATTGCATGTATCCATGGTCTTCCCAACAACATGTTATATGGTGATTCCATATCCACTACACATAACGTCACATGTGTTTCAATTTCTCCCAACAAAATTCGTATTTTTATTTCCCCTTTAGGTTTTGTTATGGATTTGCCGAAACCATAAATATGATATGTTGCGGAAGTCATTTCTTCAACTTTGTACCCCAATTTCTTATAAGCATGATAAAACATTATATTCACTGAACTCCCTGTGTCCACCAAAGTTCTATTTATTGCCCATTCTTCCACTGTTTTTGTTAATTTTCCCTCTTCTTTGCTTGCACTTATCGTAATCACTAATGGAGATGTGTGATTTAAATTCTATCCTGATATCTCCGTTGCGGTGAACATAATCTTCTGTTTTTCCCATTCTTTCAAGGGTGACGATTTCTCTGCTGTTATAATCTTCTTTCCTTCAAAATCTCTTTTGTGTATTCTCCCTCTGATACTTTCATGAAATTCATTAACCATTGCTTTTGTAATCATATTACATTCCAATTCTTCATTACTCTCTTTGATTCTAGCTTTCTCCAATTTATCCATCATACTCTTGATTTTAACAATTTTAGTGATAATATCCAATCTCTTATCTTCAATTGCTCCCTGTTTCTAGCGCCAATATGTAGTTGCAGGAAATCCTACACTACACCCCTCATAATAATCCACACAACTAAGACATTTGAAGATGAATATCAATGATTTTATTGATTAATTCCTTGAATGTTTACAAGATAAGATAGAACAGAGCTAGAGAAATTACAATCACCACAAACTTTCTCTCTCCTAATGACTTGTCTAACAGTCCGATAAAGATCTCCCCCACAACAGGCTTATTCGACTCTTTATATAGGTTAGTACACAATGAATGACAGCTAAGCTGTCCTTTATTTTCGGGAATGACTTGCGAAATATCGCAAGTGTACAAGTATACAATCTCGCGACACTCATAAACTTCGCTAGATCTTCACATCTTTCTCGTGCTTTGGCTGTCGTCATTCATTGCGTCATTTATATTACTCTTCTGCGACGCCTTCGCGATGCTGTCGTTTACTAATCTCGCGAGGTATTGTTGTTGCGATATTCTGATCCTACAATTTAAGTTAAGTTAAACAAGCTTACCAAATTCAAAATCAATGAAATGGAATGTGTGCGTCTTCGCCCACCACCTTTCTACCACTGTTTTCGGAATTTTGTTGTTGTGTCTTCTAGCCTTCACACTATAAAGCGCACGCCAGGGATATCTGTCAACCCTTTGTCGGACTTCAGGGGGTAAAACATCATAAATAGCCTTTACCTATGAAAATCCACCTCTCATCTAAAAATAATCATCATACCGATCTTGATGCCCCGACACATGACCTTGGACTAATGATGGACCAACAACGACACTCGGTACAGCAAACTCTGCTTCATGATCTTGAGAAAAATATACACCTGTGGCAGGCAGCGGCGCCGGTTCATTTCTTCGATCTCTTTTCTTTGACCGCTTTTTTTTAAAAGACCGCTCATATTGTATCAAAAAATTTTGATTTAGAAGAGTTTTAGAAGAAGGAAATAGTGGTGGTGTGACGGAAATGAAGTGAGTTTAATCCAATTTATAGGTTTTGAAAATATGGACGTTGGAATTATGGTCGTTGGAGATATGAACGTTGGAGATTTTGTATCTCACACCCATGTTGATAGCACAACGCCCGAGTTTGTCTGTCCAATGCCCGAGTTTGTCTGTCCAGCGCCTGAGTTTGTCTCTAGCTCGCGTGCTTAGTCATCTAACGCCCAGTGCTTTACCATAGTGGAAAAGCCAGTTTGGCCATCCACCTCGCTCAACAAAATAATGAATTTAGCCATTGCCGTAGGAATTGCCCTTGGTGATCCATTGTTGATTACTTGATTGGATATAAGAGATCTGATTTTTATTTCTTCGTTGTTGAACAGAAAGATGGAATTGTTTTGTGTTTCTATCACCAGTTTTCATCCAGATTTGTTTCATTCTTTGTTCCCAATAAGTAGAATCCATGACAATGTAATCATTCAATTGAGCTAAAATATTTTTCTCTTGAGGAATAATAGCAGTGGTTGGGGATAAAGATTGAAGATGAAGTAATCTATTCCTTTTAAATTTCCAATTCTATTCTTAATACAACCAATTTTGTTTCTGCTCCAGCTTTTGAGAAAGTTACCCAGAGAAGCAAGTTTAGAAGTTAGATCTTCAGTGAGATTGAAATTCCAACTTGAAAAGGCGGGGGTCTAACAACCACACCCAATATTTCGCTTAGCAACCTGTATGGACTAACTCCAATATACTTTTAAGAGAATCAACTAGTCAGTCAGACTCAATCTTAATAAAAATATATCAAAGAGTTATATCTCACTTTCTCGATTCAATACTTACTCAAGCAAATAGAAATATGCGAATCTAATTGAATACAAGCGAAATCACTTGAACGGTACCGAAGACCAATGTTCAAGGATCAATCAATTTCAATCAACAACCAAAGGTTGGATTTCCCAATTGATCGATTCAACACACAATCTACGATATTTCAATTATATAACAAAATATAATACGAAAAAGAAATAACACAGACACCAGAATTTTGTTAACGAGGAAACCACAAATGCAGAAAAACCCCAGGACCTAGTCCAGATTGAACACACATTGTATTAAGCCGCTACAGACACTAGCCTACTACAAACTAACTTGTCCTGGACCGTAGTTGAACCCCAATCAATCTCACACTGATCCAAGGTACAGTTGCGCTCATTACGTCTTTGATCCCAGCAGGATACTACGCACTTGATTCCCTTAGATGATCTCACCCACAACTAAGAGTTGCTACGACCCAAAGTCGAATACTTTAATAAACAAAACTGTATCACACAGAAAAGTCTACGGTAATAGATAAATCTGTCTTCCAAAGAAATAACTACGAGTTTTTTGTCCTGTCTTTTGATAAATCAAGGTGAACATGAACCAATTGATAACCCGGACTTATATTCCCGAAGAACAGCCTAGAATTATCAATCACCTCACAATAATCTTAGTCAACTAGCGAAAGAAGATATTTCGGAATCACAAACGATGAGACGAAGATGTTTGTGACTTCTTTTAATCTTGCCTATCGGAGAAATAAATCTCAAGCCAATCTTACGATTGTACTTAGTACAATTGAAACAGCAAGATCAGATCACACAACTACAAAGAAAATAGTTAGGTCTGGCTTCACAATCCCAATGAAGTCTTTAAGTCGTTAACCTACAGGGTCTTGGTAGAAACCCAAGGTTAAAGGAGAATCGACTCTAGCTTATACAACTAATATTACACAGGAGGTGTGGGGATTAGGTTTCCCAGTTGCTAGAGTTCTCCTTTATATAGTCTTTCAAATCAGGGTTTGCAATCTAAGTTACCTTGGTAACAAAGCATTCAATATTCACCGTTAGATGAAAACCTGATTAGAACCAAGCTAATATCTTTCAACTGTTAGATCGAAACTTAGCTTGTTACACACAAATGAAATGCACATTTATTTAGGTTTGTGTAACCGTACCCAAACAGGTACACTTAGTTGGTTCAACAATAGTTAACCAAATGGTTAGCCATATGAGCACTTTCAACCATATTCTTCTTTACCATAACTAGTTCAAATGACTCAAATGAACTAGTGAGAGAGTTGTTCAATTGCTTAGATCTTATAGAAGTATACAAGACACAATCGAAGCAAAAACGATTTGATTCACTCGAATCGATTCATGAACTTTATAGCCACGGTTTGCAAACATGCATTCCTTAGTTTATATAAGTTTGAGTTCACGAATAATCGTTTTTAAAAAATAACCAACTTAAGTACGCATACTTGTACGCGGACTTAAGTACCCAGAATAAGTTTGTTTTTCAGTTTACAAACTCCATCAGAAATTCACGGGATGTGAACTTCTGACAGTGCACATACTAGTACGCGGACTTTAGTTCCGGTTTTCCTGAGCAGCAAAGTACGCATACTTTGGTTCAAGGAATAAGGACTTACACACGTATGACTTATCACACAATGTTTATATCCAACCATGGTTATATATTCTAAACTCTCATTTCAATCATTGAAACATTCTTAGAGGACGTTATATAGTTGTTGTTCACAAACCATTTTTCGTCAAAGCAATTTTCAAGTAATTGAAACTTAATATGACTTTCGTCACTAGTAAAGATGAACTTGGCCAAAGAGAAAGCTTACCAACACATATTTGGAGAAATAGATAAGCGAGATAAACTCGGCTCGAAATATAAAATGTGTATAATCAAAGTCTATATAGCAATACGACTTTTGTCTCAAGATAGGAGATAGAGTAGATAGACTTTTGAATGATAGATAAGTTCAAGTCTCCACATACCTTTTAGTCGATGAAGTTCCACCAGTTACTTGAGTAGTTCTTCGTCTTTGTATGATGATCGCCATGGAGTCTTGAGCTCAACTACACTTTCTATCCTAGTCCGAGACTTAGCTATAAGTAGACTAGAAATCAAGACTTATAGTTTTGATCACTAACATTGACAAACATGCTTGATATAGCAACGCATGCGAGTTCGACCGAGCAGTGCTCTAACACAACTTTCCAGTACCAATTTGAGGAAATTCGGACGTGTAACCCATTAAGCTTCAAATCTATAAGAAGGAGGTCTTCTAGCTATATTTTTGAAAGTGTTGAGAAGAATAGGTGAATGATCACTTGAGATTCTCGGCAAATGTAAAACACCTGAATGTTCAAACATAAGACACCAATCTGGAGTTGCAACAACTCTATCTAGTCTTTCCCTTATTAAACTCTGAAATTGTCATCCATTACACCATGTGTAAGCTGGACCGGAAAACCCTAAATCCAGTGGATGATTCTCATGAATGAATTTATTAAATTGAGAAATTGCAGCGTTTAAAGACTGATCACCGCCTGATTTTTCTCTAACCGAAGAAATATCATTAAAGTCAGCTATAAATATTTAGGGCCGGGTACATGTTGAGAATATACAGATAAACTCTGCCAGAATTGAGCTCTATCTGTTCTTTTAGGTGGTCCATATATACAAAATAGATTCCAAGCAGAGAAGGGAACTGACTGATTTATCTTAAGATGGATTAAGTTCTTGGAGCATGAAATAACTTCTGCATTGATGTCATCTTGACACATTAACCAAAGCCCACCACTACGACCTTCAATTGGGACTACACAATAATTAGAATAACTAAAGTTTCGAAGAATAGAAGTGGAAGAAGATTCAGATAACTTTGTCTCTGATAGAAATACAATATTAGGTTTTGAACTTCTTAGGAATGATTTTAGAGTTTGAATTGTTGAGTCATTCCCTAACCCCCCAACAATTCCATGCAAAGACTAACATGGACCGCACGTCCTATTAGGGCTAGCCGCCATCTCTCATTGATCATCTGAATTCTCGTAAATTCCTGAAGCCATCTCTGATTGTGCATCTCTAGTATGTAGACATGCTCCATCCAACATTCGTTTAGCACCTCTCGAATCGCTGTTGGTAATTGACCTCGGAATAACTGCATTGCTAGGACCCCTAGCCATCGATTTCCATTCATGCCTCCTTGTATTCTTGGTTGATTGTTCGGGATTCCATAAAATCCGTCCATCGTTACTATTCTGTGATCTGCTGTTGGGCCCGGATTAAAGTTGATGAAGGTTCTCATTTATGGTTTTATTTGAAACTTCAGTTGTAGTAGATTTCAGTTTCTTAGTGACAAATTTGAAATATTCAGAGACTTGAAACTATTATAGTGGAAATTTGCTGAAGAATTTTCTTGGTTGGACTCTATATTTTTTTCCTTTTGTCAGAGCAGTGTTCTTCTGCTGCAGAGATGCAGTTTGGGCAGTTACTGAGGAAGTTAGTTCCATGTTCTGAGCATTTATAGATGAAAAGAAATTTGTTTCCTGATTGGTTGGAAGATATTGATTATTGAATGGGTTATTAACAGTCAGGGTATTCTTATCAGGAAAAACTCCAGAATTAGGTAACTGCCTGTGTAAGTTATCTTCTCGACCGTTGGACGCGTCAAAAGATGAAGTCACTAGTACAGAAATGACCTTTAGCCACGCCAGATATAAATTTCCCTGTCACGCCTTTTTGGTTTTGGCGTGTATATAGGGTATACTTCTACCCTATAGACACGCCATGTTCTATGGGCGTGTTAATATAAGTGCTTTCAGCCACGCCAGGGCTAGTAGCGTGTCAAAATATCAACCGTTTAGTCACGTTAACTTCAAATTTTTGATTGGGCGTGTTTATAGACCAGCCTATGGCCACATTAGGTATTGTGCGTGTTTATAGACCAGTCTATGGCCACATTAGGTATTGGGCGTGTTTATAGACCAGTCTATGGCCACATTAGGTAGTTGTGGCGTGTCCAAAAGGTTAGTCACGCTATTTAAAGTGCGTGTCCCTAGTGTACGATTGATTGAAACACCAAATTCAAAGTGTGGCCAAAAAGTTCTTCTTTGGACACACCTATACCAGCGTGTCCATAGTGTACGATTTATAGACACGCCAGTATATGCGTGTCCATAGTGTAGAACATATAGACATGCCACATTGAAAGTGTGGCCACAAATTTCTTCTTTGGACACGCTAGTATATGTGTGTCCATAGTGTGCGTTCTATAGACACGCCGGTTTTATACGTGGCTAAAAAGTTCGTTTTTAAAAAATTAATAAAAATCTTTCGCCCATATTCGAACGCATGACCTCGAAGGATTTAGATAACGTACCAATCCACCAAGCTTCCCATCTTTAGATGTTTAGGATTAGTGTTTTGAAAATACTAGACTGGTTGAACTACTCAACATTTAAATAAACACGCCAAGTTGAAAGTGTGGCCAAAAAGTTCTTCTTTGGACACGCTAGTATATGTGTGTCCATAATGTGCGTTCTATAGACACGCCGGTTTTAAAGTGTGGCGAAAAAGTTCGTTTTTAAAACATTAATAAAAATCTTTCGCCCATATTCGAACGCATGACCTCGAAGGATTTAGATAACGTACCAATCCACCAATCTGCCCATCTTTAGATGTTTATGATTAGTGTTTTGAAAATACTAGACTGATTGAACTACTCAACATTTAAATAAACACGCCAAGTTGAAAGTGTGGCCAAAAATTTCTTCTTTCGACACGCTAGTATATGTGTGTCCATAGTGTGCGTTCTATAGACACGCCGGTTTTATACATGGCTAAAAAGTTCGTTTTTAAAAAATTAATAAAAATCTTTCGCCCATATTCGAACTCATGACCTCGAAGGATTTAGATAACGTACCAATCCACCAAGCTGCCCATCTTTAGATGTTTAGGATTAGCGTTTTGAAAATACTAGACTGGTTGAATTACTCAACATTTAAATAAACACGCCAAGTTGAAAGTGTGGCCAAAAAGTTCTTCTTTGGACATGCTAGTATATGTGTGTCCATAGTGTGCGTTCTATAGACACGCTGGTTTTATAACGTGGTTAAAAAGTTCGTTTTGAAAAAATTAATAAAAAGATATTGCCCATATTCGAACGCATGACCTCGAAGGAGTTAGGTAACGAATCAATCCACCAAGCTGCCCATCTTTAGATGTTTAAAATTAGTGTTCTGAAAAAACTAAACTGGTTCAACGACTCCACATTTTAGTGCTTAAACTCTAATAATGTTAGCATACGCAAAATTTCCATATTAAAGACCAGAAAACTATCTAACACCATCATTATGTTTACCAACAATGGCTAAAAATAGGGTTTAGTAGAGTAATGATGGTACGCATCTAAAGGGTTGAAGATACTCTTTGATAGTCTGACATTAGACTTTGAAAATAGGGTTTAGTAGATTAATGATGGTATTGCGCATGGCATTGAAGTGGCGTGAATATCCAAGCGACAAGACTTTTAACCAAATGCCATAAACGACCATTTATGGCTAAACTACCACCATCATTATAAAGATAATAGAGAGATAAACAGATTATTAAACCAAAAATAAAAATCAGAGAAAGAGAAAGAGAAAGAGAGGCGGTTAAGGAATAGTGAAATGGCCGATTCCCCTGCCATACGACATGCAAAGAGTGCGATTGAGGCTTTAACAAGCTTAGAGATGGAAAGTTTGATCGCTTTTATGAATCTGGAGATCACCAAGAAGAAAGAACAAGAAGAGAGAGAAGAATTTCAAAGATTAAGGGTTGAAAATGATGAGGAATTTCAGTTGTGGATGAGAAAGTTAGATGCCATAGATGCACGCCGACGCAAGGAGAAGCTTCAACGACGAGGAGAGTGGAAGTGTTCATGGGGAAAAACTCGTAGTGCGACTGAAAGTGATAGTGAAGATGAAGAAAAGAACTATGAAGGAGTAGAAGATGAGGAGAGCAGTGATGATTCGATGAAGAGAGATGAGAGAGCAAAAGAAGCAGAGAGGAAGAAGAGAAAGAGGCAAGAGTTTGAAGATGTGATGTACAAGATCTATCTCGCCGAAAAGAAGAAAAACCCTCGTAAGTTTGCTCGAACCATGTCGGAACCCCTGAACGTGGATTCTGACGGAGAGGAGATTCCTGGGTTAGACCTCAATGGAGAGCCTGTGTTTTCTGGTGAGATGGTGGTTTGCAATGAAGAAGAAGATGAGGAATAATAAACAGATGATGATGATCTCCAGGGTCCCTACACATCTTCAGACGATGATGATGGTACTGGTGCCTACTATGAAGAGGATGAGTTAAACTACAACAGCAACAATGACGGAGAATCTTGGTGATTGCCTTATAGGTACTGTCAAATCCCTTAGAACTAGAGTAATGTGATTTTGATTACTATTTCTCTTGTGCATCTTCGTGAAAACTTGTGGGGATATTGATGGTACTTTATGTTGCTGAAGAAGTGTATGGAGAATGGGGTTTCTTTTTTTGTTTTTTTTGTTTGATAGATGGTGTTGATGAAGATCTTATAATATAAGGTGTTTTTGGGGTTCAGTTTGCAGCAGGTGCATTGTAAATATAGCAGTAGAAGGGAGAGTTGCGGTGGTTAGGATTAACCTTTTTTATGTCGTAGATTAGTAATGTTGCGGCTTTGAATTTTTGTTGTAAAAAAAGTTGTAATGGCACCGTATCTGTCGGGTGTTTAGAAGTGGTATTCTGTTTGCTTTGTCCTTCTTTAGATGTAATTAAACTAGTTGTGTTCTTCTAGTTGTTTGAATTTTCGTAGTATTAAACTTGTGATGGATGTAGGTCCAAGGGTTTGAAGAAATTTGTCGAGTTTTCTTGTTCTTTTGATTTCGGTAGTAATGGATTGAATACGGAAACTTTTTATGTCGTAGATTAGTAATGCGCATCTTTGAATTTTGATTGTAAAAAGAAAGTTGTAATGGCACCGGTAGCTTTGTCGGGTGTTTAGAAGTCGTATTCTGTTTGCTTTGTCCTTCTTTAGATGTAATTAAACTAGTTGTGTTCTTCCAGTTGTTTGAATTTTCAGCAGTATTAAACTTGTGATGGATATATGTTTGAAGGGTTTGAACATAAAGTGTCAGTTTTTCTTGCTCTTTTGATTTCAACAAAGAATGGATTGAATACGGTAAAATGTACAAACAAGCAATGTTCTTGGTGAATGATTCTAAATTTCCAATGATTGTTAAGTAGAGATGGGTAGGAATGATTGAATTAATGAATCAATAGGGTATATAAAATGCTGTTTAAGATGGTGGGTATTACTCCAGTTTATAAAATGTTGTTGGAGTAAGATTAATTCAAAGACTATTTTAGGCCCAATTCCAAAAAAAAATCTATGAGCAAGCCTAGTTTATTACTACTAATCCTAGCATGACGGAATATTAATTCAACAATCAGTATAGCCAAATCCAAACTCATCCAATATTGCTAAAACCCACCTGCATACAAAACCCCACCATGATTTAAGAATCAATTTTTTTTTTCAACAATACATACATTCATTCTCTAGTTAACAGAAAAATCCAAACAACTACATTCTATCACCTGGTTCAAGCCCCCAATGGCGTAATATTGCGGGAATTAATATGGAAGGTAGTGTTAGTTTGCCCCCCCTTGTGACACAATCTCAGACCCCCATCTGCTTCGGCTCCCTTGGCTAGGTTACCCATGAGGCTCGCTGGTAGGTTAGCACAACAACCTGTTCAATTAATGTAGTAGTATGTTGTTGGAGCTTAGCGTGTTAGGCTTCCAACTAGTTAATGTAATACTCTTTATCCAATAAAATTAATGAGATAGATATAAGTGGGAATTAAGTGTTTGGCCCTCCCCTCACTCTCTCTTACTCAAATGGCCTTTGGATTAAAACTCAATTTTAAAAGAATTAACTCATTTTATTGAAATAACCCTTAAAAAAGAAGGAGGGCCATTTGGATAAAGATGTTTCATGATGTTATCAAATGATAAACTATATCCTTTAGGGTATAATCGTCATGCCAACTTAAACATAACATGTCTCACAAATCATACGTAAGAATTCGACAAATTTTATATATTTAGAAAGCTTTTTGTTAATCCTGCTTCCTATAATATTCCAGGGCCACTAGAATAATTAGCAAATTTATTAAATAACCCCGAGGCCAAAAGTGTAAGACCCATAATTTCCAGGGTCATAAGAATAAATTTTTCTAGATATAATATATATTTTCATTATTATATTTGAAGATAAATACTAAAATTACTCTAAATAAATAATAATACCAATTATAAAAAATAGTTTTATATGACTATGTCATAGTTCTTCGGGTTGGGCGGGTTACTTGGGTTAGAAATATTTGTGTCCATGCTTGCCCAAATTTAGCTCGGGTTTATAAAATTTATGCCCAAACTTTCCCAAAGTTCTGAAATACGTTTCTCATGTCCGCCCAACGTTCGGGTTGGGCATGGGTTGGGCGGGTCAACCCAACCCAAGTCCCACCCCTAATTAAATTAAAGCTACTTTAATTAACCAAAATGCCATTTTACCTAGGTTTATCACGTCATTATGACATAGTGGGCTAGACTAGGGAACGTGTTTGATTAAGCCTTTATCTTGGGAACATACGTGACCCTCCAAGAATTTATAGTTCCTGATAGAGTAGATAGAGTATTAACAGGGAAACCAAAGAGTTAGAGAGAGAGAGCAAAAAATTTCGGAGTGAAATTTGTAGAGGGAGACTCCTGTTTACTGAGTTTTTCTAAATCAAATCAATCAAAATGGCTGGTGATGATGATCAACACAGACACGAAGGGTAAAGCCCCCATGATGAAGAGCAACTATTAAAAGAGTTGGAAGAGAAAGAAAAACGAGAAAGGTTATCAGCCACTATGCAGATGATTGGGCATATGACCAAGGATGATCAGGAGAAGGTACAAAAGAGAGTAAGTGACTTGTTATATGATATTGAACTCCAACATCTCTGGGAAGATATGCATGCCTTAATGGATGAAAACAAAGCAGAAGAGAAACCAGTTGAAAAACCTAGAGAGAAACCTAGTGCAGATTTTGCCAAAGAAACGTCATCATGATTTTTTCATAGATGAAGAAGAGGAGGAAAATTTCTGGGAAGTGCAGGGTAAAAAGATGAGGTTGGCTGAAATGGCAGTAATGAAGAAAGAATCTGGGCCGCATGACAGTGATGCTTCCAAGATGAAGAGCCCTGCTTGTTTTTGTTGATCATCGAAGTGATACACATACTTGTTTTCGTCCTACAAGAGATAATTAAGGAATTTCGCCAAGATGAGAGATTTGGGATTAATGATTCATTGTTGGACCAAAAGACCGATTCCGAAGAGGACGATGCAGATGAAGACGAGGAGGAAGAGGGGTTTGATGAGGAAGAGGGGTCTGATGAGGAGGAAGAGGGGTCTCATTGAGGAGGAAGATGAATCTGATGATTCTGATTCCGAGTGATGGGTATGACAATGAGTAAGCCTTATCAACATTTGAATTCTTCTGTAGAGAGATGGTGGATTTTTGGGTAAGTTCTCGAATGGAAATGATGACATAATGTTAAAAAATGGTTAAGAGATAGATATATTATCATCAAAGTAAATGGTAAGTCACTCAATCATGTGTTTCTTGTTCTCGTAATGAAGAATTCAAATGGAGAGGTCTAATGCAAATGGTATTTCTTTTTGGCCCTTTTATAGGGTAATACATAGTGGATGACAAAGTAATGGAAACTGAAAATGCGTCGTAATGTTATGTTTATTTTGCTTTTTTAAGGAAAATCATTTTCTTTTTTTTGGATATTTGGACTTTTTTGGGTAATATGTTTAAATACTTGTAAATGGTTATTTTTTAGTTTATGAACATGTAAGTGGATATGAAATGATAGTGGCCTTGCTGCTAAATATTGCTCAAGAATCTTCATCTATTCTTTCGTAGAATGAATCAAAAGATTATAGTCTCAGGTCGCCTTCGCTGGACTTCCCATTCCCTTGTACAATCCCGTTGAAAAATAACTTTTTAAAATGCAAAGGATCTTTATGATTTCACGTACTTGGAAATAGTCCAGATGTCTTTTTGAAAACTATTCTTATTTATATTGTCCAAAAGAAGGATAATGTCGATTGTGCAGATATTGATTGGCCCTCTGATAATGTTGAGAAGATTTTAAATGGCCCTTACATCGCGGGTCCACATGGATGTATTCCTTGGGAATTCAAATGGCCTGGATAAGGCAAACTTTTAAATCTTGCCTTTGTAACTATATATGTTGAGTTTGTAAAATTTCAATCAAATAATCCGAACTGGAACATGTATTGTTGCCTCTGAAACCGACTAAAATGTATAAAATTGAAAACAAATGCCATAGCTCAAACTGAAAAATCAAGTCACTTTAGTGTTTCTCATCTTCGCATGCAGAATGGGAGATGCTAACTTCAATGCTACTTAGAGGGGCAATAATTTTTCAATGGAGCTCTAGAATTGTGTGTCTCCCCGACTTCTTGAATGCACTTGGATCTTTGGTACGTATATCATCAAAGTACGAGAGAAGAATTCAAATGGAGAGGGGTCTAATGCAAATGGTAAGTCACTAAATCATGTGTTTCTTTTTTGGTTACTCGCAATGGAAATACCGAAAAATGCAATGCGGGGTAATGTTATGTTTATTTTGCTTTTTTCATTTTCTTTTTGGTATTTGGACTTTTTTGGGTAAGATGGTGAAATACTTGTAAATGGGTATGTTTTAGTTTATGAACATGTAAGTGGATATGAAATGATAGTGTTCTTTGCTAAATATTGCTCAAGACCGAATGAAACAGAACGGTTGTAACTTTTTAAATGCAATATGATGAAGTCAGCTTATTTATATTGTCCAACGATTGTGTGTCGATAATGTTGGAGATGCAGGATGTATTCAAGAAACTAAAACTACAATCAAAGAACTGGAACATGTAGAAGACTAAAATGTATAGAAAACAAGTGCATATTGAAAACAAGTCACTTTAGTGTTTCTCTATGCAGTCTAATTCACTTGGTGGAGAGGCATATACACACCTAGTCGTAATCTACAATCACTAAATAAGTCAAGCATATCAAGTAAACTCACACCTAGTCTTCTGTCAAATACATGACTAACAAAAATTGGCTTGCGTTGGTTGCGTGTATTTGACTTGCACATAACTCGACATGAACACTACTTGGTGGAGCCTTATGCACACCTAATTTGATTCTACAATCCGACGGTAAATACAAATCACAAAGACTCCCGAGATCTTTGCTTCTCAAAACGCAGAATACAAGCTTTATTCACCAATGCTTTGACATCCTACAACCAAATACTATGTCCGAGTTTAAGATCATCTCACAACGACATATAAAACTACTTGGTGGAGGCATAAATCATGCAATTGAGATGTTCATAATCACCAAAACATTCTAAAAATAGGATACAATTGTTCATAATCACCAAAACATTCTAAAAATAATACATAATAAACCTAAAATCAAAGATAGAGATGTTCATAATCACCATCAGAAATTGTACCATTCAAAATCAGTAGTGTGTAACCTCCAATTTGTAAAATCATTAAACCCCCAAATGAATGAATGAGAAATACCTTAGATGAAGATGACCAAGATTTGCATTTCCAAAATTATGAATCACTATCAATACTTCTATGAGAGATCGATTAAACTTAAATCTAGGCCCTGAATCGATCTTTCACAGAAGAATCAATTGATTCATTGTTGTTGATGAAGTTTTCTGCAGATGAAGTGTTGTGCGGCTCAAATGAATGGAATTAGATGAAATGATAATGAGTTATGTCTCAGGCGCTGTTGAAATAGTGTTGGTAGATTTTTGTGGCTCATTTGAGTCGTTGGTCAGGGACCAGGGTATTGAGATATGGCATGATGCCTGAGCCAAGCCATGCTTTGCGATACAAGATATGGCCCATCTGTTTACTAATTAAAATTAAATGAATATACACGACCTCTTATGTTTGACCATTTTTTGATTTTAATTGTTGGTCACTTGGTCAGGTACTTGAGACATGTCATGATACATGAGCTAAACTTGTGAACCCTGGTGAACCATAATGTTACAGTTATGGCCTTCAAATTAGGTAACCGTCGTGTGCAATTAAGAGATGAGACAAGTCTGGAGAGGATAATAATGATGTACTCGGCCTATTTTGAAAAATTGCGTCTTGAGACTAAAGACACGTGGTC
Organism: Papaver armeniacum; assembly: GCA_023531295.1. Classification (NCBI taxonomy): domain Eukaryota; kingdom Viridiplantae; phylum Streptophyta; class Magnoliopsida; order Ranunculales; family Papaveraceae; genus Papaver; species Papaver armeniacum. Next base: position 182,224 of record JAJJWW010006528.1, on the reverse strand, counting down.
TTCCAAGGAACTAGATGTTTAACCATGCGCCATAAATGGACATTTATGGTTAATCTAACCACTCTACAAAAGGATGAGGAGTCCAAATCTGTTCACACTCCTCTAACGAGTGTATATTTCACATATTCTTCTGATTGGTTGATTATTTAACGGATGGCCCCATTACCCTCCATGTTTAGAATCACGACCCTCTTTACATAACTCCCTAAATTAAATCAAGGGTGGAGATTAAAATGTGAAATATACACTCGTTAAGGAGTGTGCACGAATTCACACAAACTGATATACTTGCAATTACTCTAAATCAAACCAAAAGAATAAAGAAAATTTGCAGAGAGAAGAAGATTAAGAGATGGCTGAAAATCAATCACCAGCATTAGAAAATGCAAAACAACAACATAAAAATAAACCTAAAATCTGAAACATAGAGATGTTCATACTTCATAATCACCATAATAATTTTGCAAAAATTCAATTATGATTGTAGTAATAATGTAACGTCTGAAATTCAATAAGGAAGGAGTATTTTGTTAAATAAGGAAGGTAAAATTTTAATTTTAACAAGTGTTGACATGCATGCTTAACGTGTCAGGATATTTAGAGATATCTTTAGGGTTACGACAAGATTATAGGCATCTAATTAGAATTGACAATCAGTAGTCTAATCCTACAATCCTAATAAATGCAATATTTTTCTGCTCGGTCTCGCAAAATCCGCAAAATCGCACTTTCCATATATCACCTTGATTTTCGTTTGTGATACATGGTAAACATAACCCACCCACTATATTTAGATTTGCATACTAGATATGTATAGAAAAAAGAAAAAAAAAACACTATATTTAGCTAGATTTGGATCCTAGAAATAAGAAATTAGATACCTCGTTCATAAGTAAAAGAAATAAGGAATTGAGAGGATGAGTTCTAATGATAAATGTGTTGTTCCTGCCAATAGTCTTATTAATAATGATCCTCCTCCTCCGAAGGGCTTTGCTTCATGGGATGACTTTGTGGAAAGCATTGGTGATATACTAGAAGATTTTGTCGATGAAGAATGGGAATTGGTTCATATTAAGAAAATGATCCATGTTGAAAATGATCCTTCTCCTAAGGGTTTTGCTTCTTGGGAGGCATTTGAGAAAAGCTATGGTGAACATTTGGATAATAATTTTAATGAATAAGAACATGGGAAGCCACCAAGACGAGCAAATTTATGGCTGAGCACTCGGCATTGACTAAATTCAAGTTTTTTACATTATTTTTAGTATGCTAATTCTATTAATGTGTAAGCAAAATTATGTGGCAGTCAAAGGCCTACTTGTTCAATTGTGCTCTCAATTCGGATTTTTTTTTTTGTTAAGTTTGTCGATTTGGCATTGCAATTTATGAAAAATCTGGCTATATTTTTCAACTATGATACAAGACTCAATATACAGTCCCTATCATATTCATGATCCTATCACTTTAACAACAAAGCCACAACAAAATCATGGTTAACTCTAACTCTTCAGTTCCAAATCTCTAAGCCAAGCCCCCTTAAACACGTTACTAGTTCATTTTGTTTTGTCAAAAGATTGATACTCCAACAGATGAACAATGGACTAAACAAAATATTGAAAATTAAACAACATATGCACTTGGAATCTAAACAAAATATTGCATCCAGTAAATATTAAACATTCACAAAAAGTATACTTCCAAGCAGCTTTACAAACAAACTAATTAAACATCCAAAAAAAAAAAAAAACATAAGATACACTAATAACACAAAAAAAAGACATATATATATATAACTAAACAAAAGATGATGGATCAAGATGTGATTGAATACCATTCTTGCATAGCAGAACCATGAAAACAGAGGACTAGATCAGTTAGAATCCCCTTCTTCTTCTTCACCGCTGTTGTCGACAATCGTAACCACATCTTTGTATGGCCAATCATCATCATCATCATCCACATCATCGTCTTCATCTTCATCCCCAGGCGCTGGCCCAAACCAAAAGAATTGTTCTGGATCATCTAAATCATCATCATCATCCTCAGAATCATACTCATCATCCTCTTCATCGTCCTCCTCTTCTTCATCGTCAACAACATCATAATCATCCTCCTCTTCATCTCCAAAACAAGGAACAACCTTACAACCAAAATAACCAACGATCTCGTTGTCTTCATCAAGAAGAAGAAAACGAAAGGAGGTTACAACTAGAGCAGTCATTTTGTCTGGTTTGATACTAAAACTTTCAGTTTTTGATACTGAAACCCTAGGTTCAGTTTAGAGAGAGACTTGGCAGAGATAAAGCCGAGTAGTACTCTCCTAGTCTCCCTTGCTCGTTTTTTATACCCTCACACACGTTTTCACCTTAATATTCAACCTCTAGCTTAGCCACGTACAAGCATGATAACTTGGCTAGTGAACAAGTATAGCGTTGGAAAATAAATAAATACAGTATAATATAAAAAAATTGGGTGGAAAATTAACATCAAGGAATTTAACTTCGAAGAAATATAAATTGGTTTACAAGCTCGTCCAAGAGTGACAATGGTAAAAATGGAAAATTAGCATAGATCGTGACATCGAAATATAAATTGGTTTACAAGCTCGTCCATGAGTGACATCGGAAAAAATGGAAAATTAGCATTGAGCAATTTGTCTTGGTGGAATACTCCCCGGAAACTTTGATTTGGACGAAAAATTCTTGCTAAGATCGTGACATCGAAATAAATAAAAATTGGTTTAGAAGCTCGTCCAAGAGTGACATCGGTAAAAATTGAAAATTACCATATATCGTGACATCGAAATATAAATTGGTTTACAAGCTCGTCCATGAGTGACATCGGTAAAAATTGAAAATTACCATATATCGTGACATCGAAATATAAATTGGTTTACAAGCTCGTCCATGAGTGACATCGGAAAAAATGGAAAATTAGTATTGAGCAATTTGTCTTGGTGGAATAATCCTCGGAAACTTAGATTTGGAAGAAAAATTCTTGCTAAGATCGTGACATCGAAATAAATAAAAATTGGTTTAGAAGCTCGTCCAAGAGTGACATCGGTAAAAATTGAAAATTACCATAGATCGTGACATCGAAATATAAATTGGTTTACAAGCTCGTCCATGAGTGACATCGGAAAAATGGAAAATTAGCATTCAACAATTTGTTTTGGTGGAATACTCCCAGGAAACTTAGATTTGGACGAAAATTATTGCTAAGATCGTGACATCGAAATAAATAAAAATTGGTTTAGAAGCTCGTCCAAGAGTGACATCGGTAAAAATTGAAAATTACCATAGATCGTGACATCGAAATATAAATTGGTTTACAAGCTCGTCCATGAGTGACATCGGAAAAAATGGAAAATTAGCATTAAACAATTTGTCTCGGTGCAATACTCCCCGGAAACTTAGATTTGGACGAAAAATTCTTGCTAAGATCGTGACATCGAAATAAATAAAAATTGGTTTAGAAGCTCGTCCAAGAGTGACATCGGTAAAAATTGAAAATTACCATAGATCGTGACATCGAAATATAAATTGGTTTACAAGCTCGTCCATGAGTGACATCGGAAAAAAATGGAAAATTAGCATTAAGCAATTTGTCTCGGTGCAATACTCCCCGGAAACTTAGATTTGGACGAAAAATTCTTGCTAAGATCGTGACATCGAAATAAAAATTGGTTTAGAAGCTCGTCCAAGAGTGACATTGGTAAAAATTGAAAATTACCATCAATCAATTTATCTTGGTGGAGATATTCCCCGTAATAGATGTGGACGATAAATTATACTTGTTAAGATCGTGACATCGAAATATAAATTGGTTTACAAGCTCGTCCATGAGTGACATCGGTAAAAATAGAAAATTAAACCAATTTATCTCGGTGATCTCCGGAAACTTAGATTTGGATGAAATATACTTGCTAAGATATCTTGACATCGAAATAAAAATCAGGGGTTTAGAAGCTCGTCCAAGAGTGACATCGATAAAAATGGAAAATTACCATCAATCAATTTATGTTGGTGAAAATACTCTCGGAAACTTAGATTTGGATGAACTATACTCTCTAAGATCGTAACATTGAAATAAAAATTGGTTTAGCTGAATAAGCCATGTCCAAGAGTGACATTGGTCAAAAAATTGGTTTAGCTGAATAAGCCATGTCCAAGAGTGACATCTATAAAAACTGAATTGTGTTGACTCAACGAGTTAATTAACAAACAAATATCAAGCAAAGAATTTAAAGAACCAATATTTTTATAAAACTAAACGAAGCAAAATAATACCAACATCCTCAACATTTAAAAAAATAAATAATAATAATCAAAATAAACAATTTCTAAAAACAAAAACCACATTATTCAAAAGTTATGAATCCAAAAACTGGTGAGCACCTACATCTGCCACAATATCCCAATTGCACGAGATCAAGTACTTTCGTGGTATCCACGATACAATGTAATTCGGATATTGTCAACGTACCAATGAGTACAAGGTTGTTCGAATTCACATGGATGGTAAAGTTCAAATACACACTCTAGGAGACAAGAGGGGATGGAGGAACATAGCAGAGGAGATTCCTTATACTTTTCGGAGTTCAGGTGTGTACGCACATGGTTGTATTGAAGGATTGTTGTCAGCAGGATATTGTCATAATATCTTTCAATTTACACACTGAGACGTTCCATCAACATTCTCCACCCCCGCATCATATTCCTGGGAGTGAATTTTGGATAAATACTAACCCATCACTTGGGATGGTCATGTTCGGAGTTCGCATTTTATTTTACTACATCCATGAGGGATTGATCGGCCCCGGATAGATTTCTGGGCTCCCATTTCCGAAGAAAATATTCATACATGGGCACCTAGCGGGGAATGGAATTGGAAATTATAAGATAAGCATTTACTTTGAAGAGGATGAATGGCCGACTTATAACCCGATAGCCTTTGTAAATAACAAGGACCTCTTATTTTGGCAAAATACGCGTTTATTGCGTTACAATACACTCACCAGAACTTGGACGGAAATTTGGGGGCACTACCGTGGGAAACAAGGGTTGCAATTATTCCTCACATGAGGAGCGCTGTCTCGTTGAAAAATTTTGGTGGACAATCGGAAATGTGTACTCACGATGTCCATGCCGCTAACACATTCCTAGGCTTATCTATGTAGCTTTTTTCTTGCAGTTTTTTTTTTTTTTTTTTTTTTTTTTTTTTTTTTGGGTAGTATTTGGATTTTTTTCTATGCTAAAATGTACAATTTATTCATTGGGTTATTTATGTTGCCTTTTTTTTCCTTGTATTTTTTTGTTTTTTGTTTTGGTGTTTGGATTTTTTCTATGTTGAAATGTTCAATTTCGTGCATCAACATGAAAGTGTTGCCGCTAAATGTTGGGTCATTGTTTAACTAGCCAACATTTGGTTTTTTCCTTTTTTTGCGTTACACCTATAGTCCAGTAGTAGGGGCCACCCCAACCGACCTAGGTAATTAAATTAAAAAGGAAATTAGATAAATATGAAAATATTCATTCCATATATCTCATGAGATCATAATTTATTTTAGTTTGTTATGTTCGTTATGTATATTAGATTAAAAAGGAAATTAGATCAACATGAAAATATTCATTCCATATCTCCTTATATTGCTACAATATTCGATGTAAATACCAAAGAATAGGTGATTTAAGATAATGATGGAAAACCTAAGAAATTAGGGTTTTCCTTAGAAATATATATAAATTACACCAAGCATAGAAAACAATTAACATAGAGTATTAAGAGGAAAATGAGTTCTGCTAAGAGGGACTGTAGAGATGAAACTGAAGAGAGGATCCAAAAATGTCCTCGACTGATGGCTGGTCCTCGTAAATTGAGGATTATCATTACTGTGGACGGAATAACTACTGTTCCTGGTGTTCCTCTCAACGTTGTAATTAGTTACATTTGTCGATAGTGTTGACAATGATGATGTTCCTATTTATGATGATGTTATTCCTGGTGTTCCTCTGGACGATGTAATCAGTAGCGATGAGGATGCTGATGTTTTCGATTATTGTGATGTTCCTACTGTGAATGATGATGCTCCTGCTTCTATTATTGAAATTATTGATGAAGATCGTCCCGATGTTCCGGATATGGCAGATAATCCAAAAGTTAACAAGCATGATCTTAACAAGCATGTGGAGCCTGATGAAGCAGAAAATGACAAATGCGAGGATGACAAGGCGCCCAAGCCTGCTTTGGTTGGAGTGATCGGGTTCACCTCGGCATTGCAAGAAGAATTGTTTGAAGATGGGGATGGTTCATTTGATATGGTTTTTTTTTTTTGATATGGTTTTGATTTATCGATTTCATTTTGTGGACGCTTTGAAAGTTGTTTTCGTTTCTTGTTTCGTTTGCTAATTTTGTCATTTAGAAGAAGGTGATGTTTATGAATTCTTTTATTATTTAGGTATTGGAATCATGAAATAAATCAAATAATTATTTACAAGTTCATAGACTTTACAGAATGCAATATATTCTTGCAAATTTATTTATTTATGAGGTGTGCATTCTTTTGGAAAAATAAATATAATTAGATGAAAGAACGGAGGAAATGTAGAAAAATACAGTTTTCCCCCATGTAAACAATAAGAATCAATTTATCACTTTAGGTCTGATCTTATTATCTCCTTGCAAATACTTTTAACAAAAATACGAGTTTGAACAAGTAAAGTGCTATTGAAAGTAAAATACTTGCTATACGACGATGTTAATGATAATGATCTTTGCGTGGAATTGGATGAGAATGAGGAACCAGACTAATCTGACAAAGAACCAGGTTTTTGATGACCATTTTGTTTTCAGTGGTGGTTTTATTTATTTTTTAAGTACTTCACTAGATGGAGGCTTTTTACGTTGATAGATAGGTTGACATTTATGTGATGAATGATTCACGTTGAACTTTTATGTTTTCTGGAAATGATGAACATGAAAATGGATGGATTTAGTTTATTTATCTTTATTAGCTTACTGTATGCATTTCCTACATAGGTGCCACCAATAATTCATACGTTTCCTCCCTAAACCAAGAATAATACAGGAGACAACCCAGCTTAAAATTATTAAGGTAAATATTATTCAAAATAGGAAAGTAATTTTTTTCTATAGCCTCTTCTCGAGTTGGTTAGAGATCGGAAACAAAATTTCGAAAATTTTGGGAAACAATTTTATCATAACTGTCTACGATATATTCTCTCATAAAATAAGGAAACTAACCATATTGGTTACACATCAAAAATTTGGAAATAAAAAAAGAATAACACCAAAAATCTTTTGTTTGGCGGGTGATGAAAATGGATTTTACTGGGCGGGATGATTTCAAAAGGAAAATCAATTCCCGCCTAATGGTTTGGTTAAATTCCAAAAAGAAAAAGAAAGATGAGTTCGATCTACTTTTTCAGTTTTTATTACTCGATTCATTCTCTCTATGAAATCATAATTCTACTACTATGTCTAATCTTTACAAGGAACCTACCTCTTCAGACTCGATCTTTATTGTTGATATTATTTCTACAACCCATTATCGAATGAATATTAAATTGATGTTAGATTTTTTGTTCGATCTCATGGAATCAGATGTTAGATCTTATAGGTTTAGTAGTTAAAGCATAATTAGGGTTTTTATTCTATCACTTCTTATAGGTTTACTAGTTAAATCATGAGTAGGGTTTTTATTCTATTACTATCTCTAATCTTTACAAGGAATCTACCTCTTTAAACTCGATCTTTGTTGTTGGTATTATTTCTACAACCCATTATCGAATGAATATTAAATTTATGTTAGATTTTTTGTTTGATCTCATGGAATCAGATGTTAGATCTTATAGGTTTACTAGTTAAAGCATGATTAGGGTTTTTATTCGGCTGTATCAAAGAACAAGTTAATGACAATCACGGGTTGTACGATGAGATGTGATTTCATTTTGTTACAACAATAATATTTTAGGCTTAAGTTACATGCATGAACTATTATAAGATTTAGGTAAGGATCTTTCTTTCATGTTACTTAGTTAGGCTTTACTAGTTAGTTAGGTTTTACAAAATAAAAATAAATAAATAACTTAACGATGCTAATTTTTTTCTAGGGTTTTTGTTATTGTTTGGGTTGGATTTTGATTGAGAGTTAATAACTCTACTTTGATCGACGATGTTGTGTCAATCATATTTATATACAAGGCTTCTCAAGATTTAATTATTTGAGTCTCTGTTACTTGGCTAGCCTGTAACGTCTGCATTTTAAGTTGCCACTTTTAATAATACCATGTTGTTGGTTGGCCAATTTGACTATATCTTCAAGCTAAAAATGGATAATCACTATCTGGTGCTTTAGTGCTCTAGGCTTTTGTAACAAAAAGTTATATAAGACCGTTTAACTGGTACCTTTCGCTTTGTGGATAACACAATAATCATGAGGAGATTTTGTGTGTTGCAGTGATGTTTTAGCCTCAAGTTACATGCATAAATGAGTTCATGTTTGTTTTCTTTTCATATAATAGAAAATAGGTGTAACACATGTTGCCTATCCTGTTAGGTTTAGCTAATATTTTCCAAAATAAGCTCAAATTCCTAACTAAGATGCACGTACCTACACAACTTTTGTCATGGGAGAAGATGATGATTACGACCAATGGAGGGAATCAGATTATGAGGTGGGTTCTGATGAAGAAATGATGGATTTAGATGAGAGTCATGATGACATTGTACAATCAGATGACGATGATGGTGAAGATACGGTCCACGCTGCTAGATTTGAAGACTTAACAGGTAATGTGCGAAACCTTGTACTTACTTGTTTCTACTTAAACATCACATGGTTTCATATGTTGCCTCGGTTATTTCCAGAGTCAGAAGATTCTGAAAATGATGATTTGGAGGTGTTAGAAGAAAAATAAATGGAAAATGCTCCAGAAGCAGAAAAGCAGCCACAACAAGAAGACTCTACATAAGTGATCATAAAAGAGAGGGGAATGACAAGAATGTTGAAGCTGCATAGATACTTCTCGGATAAAAATGCCAAAAGAAGGGATATTGAATTTGACAAAATGTTCCGGCCTATTGGTAACCATAGAATTGAATTCAGTAGTTACCTAGGCTATTTGGTCCGTGATATGGTTGGCATAAAACATTTATGTTGGAAGGAAGTCCCTTCAACAAAAAAAGAAAATATGTGGGAGAAAATTCTGGTATGCATATGCGGTTACCAATTCGTCGTTTTTGTTGTCTAACTCATGAGTCATGATTAACATACATTAGATGTTATTGCAGACTTCATTATGAGGTGCCCCATGAGCTGAAGCGAGTGGTCATGAAGCGTCTACTGCTCAGCTGCGGGACTTTAGAAGGAAATTGTACAAAAATCATGTAAAACCCTTCCCGGAAATGCCGCACAAACTAAGAACTTTCCCCAAAAAGTACGAAACGGTAATGGACCAAGAAAACTGGGACAATTACCTTAATCATGTACTAAAATCGCCTATTTTTAAGGTATGGAATACACATTGCTTTTTCTAATTTGTGTTTCGTTCTTATTGTCTATCCCAGCATACTAATGAAATTATTTTTATTTCTTCTGCAAGAAAAATTCGGAGGGGAAAGGAGGCAATATCACAATCCAAGTTCCCACATCGGACGGGACGAGGAGGATACTCGGGATTAAAACTAAAATTAGTAAGTATGTTGTCTTATTTATTATACACTGCACAGTAAAACCGGCCATATCTGTTTTGTATGTCGTGTTGGGTGTCTCATATATGCAGAAACTTAAAACGGTATAGGGATGTGTCCTCTTACACCAATCTGTAATTTTGTCACATTAGATGCTTTGGAATAGGTTTTCTGTTTTACACAATTAATATCTGTGCGGATGTAAATCCTTACTTGTTTCTGGTAACTACTAGGTCCAAAGCGGAAAAGTTGTCGAAGAAGATCTTGAAGACCGGTGCTTCATGTGGGCAAGAGCACGCGAAAACAAAGACGGAATTGTTCCAGACGAGTTTGTCAGGAAGAAGACATCTGAAGTTGTGAGAAAACAGAAACTTTACAATCCTCATGTTTTTAACCAAAGTAAGTGCAAAGTAATTGCGCAAGGTTTAAATCAGAATTTAACACATTATTTGAACAGGAAGAGAAGCGGAAGATGATTCGAGAGGGAACTCTAACGGTTGGTCATAACGAGGATGCCCTAACAGTTACGATCGGCCCGGATAAGGGTGGACGTGTCAAGGGGCTGGCTTTGGAGTGACGGCAACCCTTTACTTTCCAAATGGTAGAAAACCAAGACACTCGAAAGAGAACGATGAACTGCGTGAAAAGCTGAAAGCTAAGGAGAAAGAATTAGAGTCTACTAAAAATGCGTATCAGAGATTAACAGATAACTTGTTATCTCAAGGAGTCGACATTGCGAAAATTGTGGGCAACAGTATCAGCAAGTCTGGAGGAGAGGTAAGTGAACCGAATTTTGATTAGATTGTGTAATTTTTTTAAAAATTGGCGATCAAGATTCGATTTTTTTCAAACAATGTGTTCAACTACGGTCACATGATGCAGGACCTAGCAACGCCTCCAATCGATCTAAGAATAACATAGGTCCAGAATCAGTTAAGAAACATCCAAAAAAACATGGGAAATCCGGTCCGCAGAAGTCATCTGAAAGCACCAAAGGGTCCGCAAAGCGGGACTCTCCTTGTACTAAAATGCCAACCGTTTCTACTGAATCCCCGCCGTCTTTAGTATCAAAAAGAAGTCTTCGTCTCCTCCATCCACTCGGGAATCTCGTAATGTGCCATCTCAAAAAGTTACCATTGATGTATGGTTTTCCAACGCTTTTAAATTTTCAATCTTCCATTTACTATCTCTCATGCGCCTTGTGTTTCAAGCGGGGTATAGGATGCAAACTTTGGTTTGGAGAAAAGGACAACATTGTTGCCATTGGTAGAGCTTACTCTTCAAAGAAGGTATCTTATAAAATGAAGTCAGGAATGACGGGTGAGGTTACATGCTATAGCGTCATGGTTAGTGAAGTACTAAATGAAACCATCAAATTACCCTTTGGCACATCTTCTGGGATAAAAACTTTAAAAGATGTTGGTGATGCTGAAATTAGTTGGCCATCAAATCAAACCATCTTGGATCAAAAGGTTGGTTTCTATGCTTGTTTTCTTTATTAAGTCATTGGATATGTTTTTACACAAACCAGTTTTATATATATATCTTGTTTGATATAAGAGACGAATATGTTATCAGCTATATGAATCACGGATGTTAGTGTATATTTTAGAGAACCTTATAGAACGAGATATGTGGTTAGCTATTTGATTGTGAGTCAGTTGTGCATTTTGCTTAAATGGTTTCACTGCAAAAAGAAGGTACAACTTTCATTTCAATTTTCTGATGCAGGTAAGTCAACCAAAACATTCTGAGGCTGTGAAATCACCGGATCTACTCAACGGAATCCAATCTCGTATCGCAGTATCTGAAAAAGTTCCGAAGGTATGTGTTTTAAACCAGTTACATGATCTTAAGACCATATGAGTCTGAAATATGCCATCAACTATTATATGAATCACGGATGCTAGGGTGTATTTTGGAGAACCTTGTATATTTGTTACCTACTCATCTGTGTCTTCGCATTCACGGTGGAATTTGGCATATTTGTCACTCGAATATGGAATATTACTCTCTGCTGCCGCAGTAAGTCAACAAAATTCGGGGAAACATACTCTAGATGTGACGTCAAAAGATCCACCTAGTCGGAGCCAATCTGAGATCGCGACAACTAAAGCAGTTTCTCCGGTATCTGTTTTATTTTTACATGCATTTTAAATCTCAATTTATTTTGAAGTTTTCGCTTGAAGATGTTCATATGCCATATATTTCCGCAGGGTAGAAGGTGCAACCTTTTTGACGAGCTGTCTAAGGCAAACGTCCTTGCTAGAGGTAGAGCTTTTCTGTTAATAGGAAAACAACAATTACATGGAAAGGATGGGTTGGAGGTTGATTGCCACAAAATCCTGATTGATGAAGTAATAAAACCGAATTTCTGTCTACCCGTACGATTTTATGGTATGGAAACATTAGGGCAAACTCTTGGAAAAGCGATTCCTTGGCCAAAGTTTGGTGTTCAGTTTACCGAGCCTTCTAAGAAGGTTAGTTGCTTGGCTTGTTTGATTTGTAAGTCGAATATACATAAACCAGTCTATCAATTATATGAATCACCGATCCAAGTGTAAATTAGAGAACCTAGAGAAATAGAAACATGTGTAACTTTCAAAAGTAACTAATAACTCTTTTAATCTTATGCAGAACCCTACCAGTAATTCACAACCAACTACTTCTCTGTGGAAGTCTCCTTCACGTAGCAACCCTTCTGATGGATCTAAGAAGCAGTCTCCTAATCTTATGCAGAACTCTACCAGTAATTCCCAACCAAATCCTTCAATATCTCTAGAGAAGTCGTGCACATCTACGGCAGAACCTCTGGCTAAGACATCTAATGGAGTATGTTTTTTTTGATTTTTTTTTCTTCGTAAATCTATTTGCTAATTCTAGCATCTTCTTTTTATATGATGTTCATATGCCGTATCTCCGCAGAAAGAAAAATACGACTTTTGGAATGGATTTAGGGGAAACGTCGTTGCTAGAGGCAGTATTTTACCTACGCTGCCTAACCAGAAAATACATGGACAAGATCTTCCTAAAAACTGTTATGTTGTCAATATTCGGGAGGTTATAGTTCCATCGTTCGTGTTAACCGAACCAAGTGGTGAGTTTAAGTTATTAGGGGAAGCTAAAGATGGTTTTGTGGCATGGCCGAAAGATAACTGTTCCATCTCTAATGACAAGGTTAGTTTCTTAGCTCTTTTGCTTTGTTAATCAAGTATATAAATAGTTTTACATAAATCGTGTATTCAGTTTGATTAAAGAATAAGTACGAGATAGAAATATATTAACACCTAAATGGAACATGAATGCCAGTGTAAATTTGAAAATTGATATTTGGTTACGGATTTTATTATGGGCGTCAGCTGTGAAAAATGCCACGGCCTTCAGTGAAGTTGGCTTTATTATATTTTTGGAAAAATGACTTTTGTCTGTCTCTTGTTGAGAATTCACATGACAGACGAATTCGCCTTGGATTTAGAATATATATATATATAATACATTTAATCTCTTGTCACAGAAACTCCACAAACATGGAAAACCTCATAAGCAACGAGAACCAGTTTTAGATTCTGAGAAGAAATTGGACAGTGACCTAAGAACAACAAGCAGCCTTGCAGAAGATAAACTAAATGAGGAGCACCTAGCAGTCAATCCACATTCGGGGAGTCATGCAGCCTCTGACAAGCTTCCAAAGAAGATTAAAAAGGGGCAGAGAAAGTTATATGTACAAAGTGTAGATCGAGGCATACCAACTTCCCGGATGGGAAACAGAGGATGACAAGGTTTGCCGCGTCGAGAATGTCACAACCTGATCAATTGCTTTAAGAGACACCACCATCAAAAAATTTGAAGAAAAACTGATGATTTTTGGATAAATGCTCTTTAATATTTTCTTTTGCAAACTGTTAGACCAAAGCTCAACATTTTTTACTGTGTTATTAAAAATAATATGAATTTCATATTTAACCACAATTTATATAAAGTATAAGAAAATTTGGATAGTGCCAGGTGGATGGTTTAGATGCGTCATATCTGAACGGCTTAGAGGCGTCACACGCGTAATACACACGCTTCGAGGTTAATTGGCGTGGCTAAACATAACATAAAGACACACTAAACAAATATAAATTGGCGTGGCTAAATATCACATAAAGCCACGCTATATGGCGTGTCTACAGGTTCTACGATGAACGGCTCCCAACGTTACATGTGGACGGTGAACGTTACATCTGAACGGTCAATATTGCATCATCTTAAATTAGATCCAACGATTCCTAACGCGTCCACGTGGATCAAGGTAATTGGAAATGGGCGTGGCTAAATATCACATTTAGCCACACTCTATGGGGGGTGTCTATAGGATATCCAATGAACGGCTCACAACGTTACATGTGGATGGTATTCAACGGTTCCTAATACACCACGTGGATGAAGGCAAGTGAAATTGGCGTGGCTAAAACATAACATATAACCACGTTAAACCTATATGGCGTGTCTATCGGATAACCAATGGCTACACCAAAAAGCAATTTGCGTGTCTAAAGTGAACCAAATAGCCACGCCTAAAAGCAATTGCGTGTCTAAAGTGAACCAAGTAGCCACGCCAAAAAGAAATTTGGGTGTCTATAGTGAATCAAATAGCCACACCAAAAAACAATTGGCGTGTCTAAAGTGAACCAAATAGCCACGCCAAAAAGCAATTTGTGTGTCTATAGTGAATCAAATAGCCACGCCAGAAGCACTTAGTGTGTCTATAGGGAACCAAAAAGCCACGCCAAAATAATAAATCGTGTGTCTATAGAGTACCAGTACTTAAATTTTTGGGACACTATATAGCAACGCCTATATGGCTCTGGCGTGTCTATTTCATGCAGAAATAGACACGCAAGGCAAGCGTGGCTATAAGCTACCTAAAATCACGCCGTGTTACCTAAAACCACGCAAGCAGAAGTCACGCCAAGTCCAAACCAAATTGGCGTGTCAAAACCCCTATGGACACGCCAATTTGGCGTGGCAAAAGGGTCTGTTTGTACTAGTGAGTGGATGAAAAATTCCTAGTCATGGATGATCTGGCTTGATGACTCATCATCCCTGAGATCTCAGTTGAGGTTGTACTTTGATTTTGCACCAAATCCATGATATTTCATTGTTGAAATTATTCAAAGAAGCATTGATCGAACGATGATATTTTGGAAGGATGATATCATATGCCTGTTGATGAAGTTTTGGGGGAAAATCTTGATGGACTTTATCCTTTAATTGATGAACTTTAGGACATACCCTCATAAGATGACCCAGAAGACCACAGAATAAACAAAATCTTGGTAGCCTTTCATATCTGATTTCAGTCGTTATTTCCTTCCCATTAGATAAAGGAAATATGATAGTCTCTAAGTGGATGTTTAATATCGACTGGGATACGAACTCTGGAAAATTTGCCCCAATTTCGTGACTCTTGAACATATATTGTTTTGTGACTCCCAATATGAGAAACTAAACTCTGAATAAATTTTCTATTCAGATAGTTCACTGGAAAACCATGTAATTGAGCCCAGAATTCTACTATGTCAAAAAGGTATTCATGTGGTAATTTGTTAGGTACACACCTTTCCAAAGCCAACAAATCATCTATGGTAACCCATGTTGATGAATCCATGATAAATTCCGAGTCTGAGTGCGACTCAAATTTAATTAAGAAAGTATCTGATGTGAATTCAGACACAAAGAATTTCTTATTAAAGGATCTCCAAAGTTTATGTAATAGTTCCCTGACATTTGAGATTTGATAAGTTCTAGGAGAGATGATCATGAGAACCAAACAGTTTTAGTAATCCTTTGATGAATTTGGTAATGAGATATCAATGCAAATCTTCTTGGCTGGTGTTTCTTGATTAAGTAGATTTGCAAATTGACAAATCATTTCCATATTTGATTTAGTTGTTGTAGGTTAGATGGTGAAGATTGAGACATGTTTGTACAGAATACAATGGAAATATAAAGATGCTACAGGCTATGAATTTCAAATGTTCTGAAAATTAAAAGTAGTCTTCGTTGAAATACGAGGAAATCCAAAAAACTTTTAAATTGACAGAAAAGTGAAGGCTTGATTAGAATATTGGGAGAAAGTTGTTTAGATTAATGATTAAATTTGAGTTCGTCAGACAGAATTGGTTACAAGGAGAGAGAGTCTCTGCGAATCGAGCGACTTTGAGTCTTTGACTCAGTATTTTTTTTTTCATTCTTTTCTTATCATTATATGACTATCTGATGAACTCATAACTTGCTTTTGATCTTGCTTTATCTTTATTAGACATAAGATTTTATCTTAAAGTGGTATGATTTTTACTACAACTTGATTCTTTAATTATCTTATAATTTTTTGATTTTTCTAATGAGCTGCTAACTTTTTTTGGTTTCTCCATAATGTGTTTACATCTTGACTTATCTATTATGGATTTTGCCTTTGTGTATGTTGTGATTTTTGCGTTTGCAGAGTTGATCTTTAAGCTTTTGCTTTCTTCTATGGCTTGTGTTGTTGTTCAAGGTATCTTGGAGGTTCTGTGGACTGAGTTACTGTTCCGAGTTGGAGTTTTTCTTCATCCCTATAATTATTCCTGCTCTTCAGCCAATTCAAATTTTTTCGAACCATCTCACTTCATATATTTTAGGAAAATTACATTTTCTCTAGTTCTATTATGGTCAATCACCAGCTGTACAATCTGTCAATGCAAAAAGCCTAACAAAATTCTTAGTTACCATATTTTCAGCCAAGATAATATTTCTCAGTTATTATACGTATATCCTCATACTCATTATTGGTATGTGTATGTGTATCCATCTTCTCCAAACAATCAGAATAGTTCCTATCAATTCTATCAACACAATATGGAAGAAGGAGATCCTAGCCAAGTTTTGGACTTAGCCAACAAGTTCAAACAAGCTACTCTAGATCTAGGTGATTCCAATGAAGTTTTTATCTGTCAGCTTCAAAATAAGGATGAAGAAGAAGAAGATGCGAATTGGGAGGCTACTGCAATTGGGAAAATCATTATAGAAGGTCGAATGAACTATCAAACAGTTGAGAAATGGATTGGTTTTACTTGGCTATTCATTGCACCTGCAGATCAGAAGATTGTTGAGGTTGAGCCCAATATCATGACGTTCAAGTTTAACAAATGGGATCTAATAAATTCAGTAATTGAAGCAAGACCTTGGAGTGTGAATAAACATCTTCTTGTGGTTCATGATTTTATCCCTGAGATGATTTACACTGAAAAACACTGGGGGTTTCATCAATTCTGGATCCAATTAAAATTTCTTTTGCCAGAGCATATGAATGTTTCTTCAGTTACCAAGAGTGGTGAGGTGATGGGTGAAGTTACAAGAATCGAACCTAAGGATGATATACCAGTAGGCATTGATCCAGTTAAAGTTTGTGTCAATATTGATCTATCCATGCCACTAAGAAGGGGAGTTAAATGTGTTCTTTTTTTTATAAAAGACAACTTGGTGCTATTTGTACAGAATGCTATGTCATTAAGCATGATAAGGGAACTTGCAAAGCTGCTGCTAATTATCTTGCAAAGGCCCATGAAAAGCCGTACTTTTTCGGTAAAGTTAATAACATCAGGAAGAACATTCCTCAAGTTATACCTTCTTCTAAGAAAACTTCCAAGAAGTTTGTTAAGTCTACCATCTTCATCCCTCCCAAGGATGGAGAAAAGGTTAATATGGATTTTTTGCTCAAGGAAGGAGAAGGTACTTCATCAGATGATCAAAGGCTTGGAAAAAGAATTCGAACCGAGGATAAATCTATTGAGAAACCTATAGATGTTGTTAACTTGCCACAGAACCTCATCCCAAACAACAATACAACTATACAACCAACTCTCAGGGTCACTTCCAAAGATAGTCAAGCTGTACTCACTGTCATGGAGACCCAGGTAAAATTTGGTACTATGTGCATTTCAATCTTTGGTTTTCATACTTAAGATTTTACTTACATTTTCACTGATTATTTCTCTTATTTTAATCAAACGTTGCATATCATGGTTTCCAATATTTTTACCGTTTTAAAGTCCATCTTTGCTTTAAATGTTATATATATTAATTGCTATTTTCTGCATAATCTTAATTCCAATCTCTTAGAATCCCCACCTTTGATTAAAACTTGATAAGTAAGACTCTCTAAGAATGTGAGTATTATTTCCTTCATGTTTTTTGGCTTTAGAAACATCTTCTTTAAAACACATTATATCATGAAGGTTATATTATGGAACGTGCAAGGCTTAAAAAGCACCAAGACTAGAGATCATATTAGAGATCTGATTAGGACTCAAAATCCTGATATAATTTTCTTATGTGAAACTAAGCTTAATGAAACCAAAATGAAATCCCTTGTTGCTCCTTATCATTTTCCTAATGTAAGATATATATCTTCTGTGGGTTTATCTGGTGGCCTTGCTATTATATGGAAGAATGGCTTTTCTTGTGAGGTTCTTAGCAATGAGAACAATATGTTTCACCTTCTCATTCAAGATGATCCAAGTCAACCAGAATGGCTGTTATCTTGTATGTATGGTTATGGCAAAGTCCAGAAGAAACAAGAACAATGGGAATTAATTAATGAGACATGGAAGAATATATCCAGTCCTTGGTGCTTAATTGGTGATCTTAATATTCATCTTAGCAAGTCCAGCTCTTCTGCTTCTTCTTCTAGTGATGGTGGTATTAATTCTATGCTTCAGGATATTGGGTTAGAAGATATGGGTTTCATTGGTCATGAGCACACTTGGACCAATAATAATTTAGGTACAGGTAAAAGAAGATCTAGAATTGACTTAGCTCTGGGTAATACAGGCGGGTACTCTTCCTTTACTGCTTCTAAAGTTCTTCACTTGAATCAAGTGGGTAGTGATCACTGCCCCATTATGCTTATTACTAATTATAATCAACCTAAACTTTGGAAACCATTCAAATTCTTTCAAACTTGGTTAAATGACAAGAGATGTGCAGTGGAAATAGCTAAGGCCTAGAGTAAACATGTTCATGGGTCTGCTGCTTTTATACTATCTAAAAAGATGCAATTTACCAGAATAACTCTTTCTAGATGGAATAAATTTCAATTTGGAGATATCAATCTCAAAGTGGATACTCTACAACAGCAACTCTCTGAGATTCAGTCTAAACCTCACTCTGAAGAAAATACTTCTAAGGCTCTTGAAATTAATGAAGAGTTGCAGAATTGGCATAAGATTCAGCATGATTTCAACAGACAAAAGTCCAGAGATAATTTTCTAAAAGACATGGATAATAACACAAAATATTAATTCTTTTATCAAGAAGAAGAGAGCTAGGAACAACATAGACTCCCTGAAGGATAAAATGGTAATTGGGTTAATTCTAGAGATCAGGTAGCTAATCTTCTTACTGAAAATTTTTAGGACATTAACACTTCTTCTAATCCACAAATAGAAGAGAGATTTTATAATCATCTGCCTTCAATTATTTCAGAAGAGGACAATAGAGCACTGCTTCCAACTAATGAAGAGATTTTAAAAACTCTCAAAAGTATGGAAAATTGGTCTGCCCCTGGCCCTGAGGGTTTTCAAGCTTGTTTCTACAAATCTCAATGGAATATTGTTGGAGAAGATGTTTGTGATATGGTGAAAAGCTTCTTCAGTACTCAACACATTCTTCATTCTCTAAACAAAACGTATATCTCTTTGATCCCTAAGACAAGAAAACCATGTACTCCATCTGAATTTAGGCCAATTAGTTTATG
Source organism: Papaver armeniacum (assembly GCA_023531295.1). Classification (NCBI taxonomy): domain Eukaryota; kingdom Viridiplantae; phylum Streptophyta; class Magnoliopsida; order Ranunculales; family Papaveraceae; genus Papaver; species Papaver armeniacum. Next base: position 162,732 of record JAJJWW010006528.1, on the reverse strand, counting down.
TAACACCTCCTACAAGATTATTTCTAAGATTCTGGTTGCCAGAATGAAGTCATTAATGGATAAAATTGTCTCTCAATATCAAGCATCATATGTCTCAGGCAGGATAATCAATGACAACACTATCATTGCTCATGACCTTATACATTCTATGAGGAAGAAACAAGGAGAAGGTGGTTGGTTAGCTCTAAAAGTGGATATGTCAAAGTCTTTTGACAGGTTGGAATGGTGTTTTATTATCAAAGTAATGAGGAGTTTTGGGTTCAGTGAAGAATGGACAAATCTTATTCATCAATGCATAAGCACTACTTCTCTCTCAGTTCTTCTCAATGGTTCTCCTTGAACATAATTTAATCCTTCAAGAGGCATTAGGCAAGGAGATCTCATATCTCCTTACCTATTTATCTTAGCCATGGAATGGTTTTCTAGAACACTATCAGCATCTCATATCTCTAAAGAAGTTCTAGGGATCAAAGTAGCTAGAGGTGCTCCTCCTATAAATCATTTGCTTTTTGCGGATGATTTTCTTATCTTTACTCATGCTAATTTAACCAGTGTGAATGATCGCTGTCGTATGCATCAAAAATAATTTCACTTTCCTAAAGTATATGATAAGAAAGAGTTGTTTCCACAGAGAGGCGATTGTAGTTATTTCGTAATCAATTTCTTAAAGTAACCGATTGGGGGGATTTCTGAATTTTATGTAAGCAATAAAAGGAAATTAAAAGCAAAGTAAATTGTAGAAAGTAATCAATGGAGAAAGATATTGGTGAATTCATCTTCAATCTTAGACATGTGCTTGCATATATGATTAGAATTACGATTTAATCTCTTGTGTTATCAAAAGCCTAGAGAATCAAGAGAGCAAGATAATCTATTAATTTCCTAAGTTCATCAACACACACATTAGAGCTGCGTATGTGAATTCTACCTAAAGAATAACCTAACGCCTTGCGCTAATTAAGTTCAATTCCTAGGAGCATTAAGTTTCAGAAATAGGCTAATCAATGCAATTGTCATGCGTTGCGCATAACAATTCGGACAATGGTCAAACTCTACATATGATTACGAGAGTGTATCACTACAAACCGTAAACATATCATGCTACTTGTATTCAGGGTTATCGCTCGATGAAAAACCCTAAAATAGCTATGGACTAAGATGCAAGTTCAATTAATTGGCCACTTAACTAATCAAACATCATAATCCTATCACAATACTTCAATCATGTGATCATAAAAACAGTAGAGAATTGAACGATAATCAAGAGAGAAAACTAATACATAAAGCAAACACAAGTTTTAGAAATAGGACTACATCCTTAACCAATAATATAGAATTTAGCTACTCATAGCTATGGAGTTCATCACAAAAATATAAGTTGAATAAAGAAGGAGATGAACAAAAGCAAACCCTAGAAGCGTAAACAAAAGCGGCTCTCCAAGTTCCCAAGAATAAGATGATATGATCAAAAGTTGTAGAATTCCTCTTTTTATAGCTTTTCCTTTCTTCCAAAATTAGGTCAAGTCTCAAAGTCCATTAGATAAAAATCCACCAAGCCCATAAGAGAGAGAAACCCATGTAGAAAATAAGTCCAAAAATACGTCGCCGGAAAACTGGTATTGTGGCCGGAAATCGTCCGGAAAGCGGTTCCGGTGACCGGCAAAGTCCGCCCGGTCACCGGTCAACGAGTCAACCCGGGTCAGCGATCCAACTCGGCCAGTCAACTGAGTGAACTCGGTCAATCACCGAGTCAGAACTGAGTCAGATCACAGTCAGCTATCTCTGGCTGACTGGGCTGAGTTGCCAAGGCCAAGTCTTGCAGAGGCCAGAGTTGTTCATCTTGCAATCATTGTGCATCACTCCTTCTCTGTTCCATTACCAACCCAGTGCAACACCATCCCATAACAGCTTCATCTTCAACTCTCCTGTAATGCAATTTCGCTACCAAACATCCAACACTCAGCTGTAACCACAACTTCAGGCCCTTCCCAACACATTCATCTCATAATAGCACATAAATCGAGCCATTCCTTCATAACCTCACTAAACTGCAGCTTAAACAAATCCCATTTACTCCATGGCAGCGAGCTCAATTCCTCCACTAGAACTGCAGTTCTTCAACCTGCAGTTTGAACCCCATCCAACACCATAAACCAATTCCATCTAACCTTGTCAGAACTCAATCATTCCGCTACCACCTGCAGTGCCATCCCTGTGATGCAATCATCTCAATTCAGCACATTCTCTGCACTGCACCTGATCTGGATCAGTTCATAGCTATAACAGGTCTTGCAGCTGCATTATAACCTGGAAATCAAACCCAACAGTAGCTGCAACTCCAACATTCCATTCCCAGTCTAAAGAGCACCACCAGTTCAGCTCAATCCTCACCTGCAGATTCACTCTTCTCTGCCATTTTAAAATTGCAGCAACACCAGAGTCACAATCTCAGCTCAATCTCCAGCCAAAGAAACCCAATAGAACCAGCACTTCCACCATCTGCAATGCCACAAGACTCTGCTAATTCCATCATTCTCCTTCTCTCCCTGTAGCTTCAGTTCCACAATCACCATAACCTCAAGATCTCTCAGTCACAGCTTCCACATTTTAACCTGAACTGCAAATAACAACTACTGCAGCAGCATCACACTTCTGGCTTCCAGTTGACAGTAACATCAACATCATTCTTCCCTGTAATATCAGACTTCAGCTGATCCTCTTCTCAGGCCATAAGCTACACAATTCTCAGACCTATAGCTCAATCAATCCATAACAGCAGCCTTCTATTCTGTACCACCAACACAACAACACCATAATCTGTAGCTTCATACACAACACCACCAGATCTGCTCATTTTGAGCCATTCTGTCACAACTTGACAATTACTTCACCCCATCTGCTAGACAGCAACAAACCCATGGCTCTCCTCATCAATGTCTCCACCAGAAGCAACCCAAATGCCATACAAGCCTTCATTGCAAATCTGTAGCTTACCATTTCGATCTCAAATTCTCCGATTCATTTCATGTCGAACCCAAGTTTCCTTGTCCTGTTAACAACCCCAAAACACCATCAATTCCAGCTTGCTCTCTTCTATCAATTCCTGAGATCTGAGCTTGAAACCCTAAGTTTCATAAATCTCAATTTCTTCTCGATTTACCCTAAAACAATGAACCCTAGCTTCTTCTCGCTCTTCCATTTACCCTGAACTCACTAATTTCCTCCACCAACAGAAGCTCTGAACTTCTCGATCTACTCTCAGTCACCAAAGAACCACCTCACCTTCACGGCAATTGCGAACACAACTCCTTACAAGAATTGGAATCATACCCTTCATCAAGTTTCTCCAATTCTAAGCAACCTGCGATTCATCCCACTTCAAATCCATCGACTCAACCATTTCAGGTGGAAAAGTAAGTAAATGTTAGAGAAAACATTTCTCTCGATTTAGGTTTAGGTGTAGGAATGGGATGGTTATTCCCACTTAGGTGGCTTCTGATAAGGGCTACACAGATAGCAACCCCCTAACCAATGCTGGTTGTCGTTTAATACTCTTCCAAAAGAGAGTTGTCCCTTAACCTTGGCTGGGCTCCAGATAGTGTTCGCCCATGAAATGACAATTTTGCCCTTTTGCTCCAAATGGGTGATTTCTCCATCTTTTCGTCCGTGCGACTCCAGAGTACCTAATAACTCAAAAACACGCGTAAGATACGCAATTCCCAAGGAAAATAGCAAAGAAAGCATAAATACTAGATATAATATTAGGTGTTTTACAACACCTATCAGATTCCCCCACACTTAGACTTTGCTAGTCCTCGAGCAAATCAAACAAAACAATTAAAAAAAATACATACAACTCTGTGTCGTCGAGGCTACGGTCACTTTTAGCATAAATAACAAGCCTTTAAACCCCTAGGTGTCCCTAGTGGACGAGTTATAGTCTCGTGAGGGTTTACTAGAGATATACCCACAAAACCTACTTTTCCAACTTACTAGTTCTCCGTAATGATAGCATCCAACGCGCTAAGAAGACATAGAGATTCTGCACACTAGTCATAAGAAGTTAGACACATAAATGAACACAACCTCATTCTTAAAAGTTGAGAGAGAGATAACCATCCCTTCTCGACAAAAATTCGGGTTCGGAGTGATCAAAAGTCTCGACTCTGCCTCACAAGAAAGGGTTTTATGATATTGCTCTCAATAATAAAAACACTTTTTATGGGTCACACATGTGTCCAGGTTGGAATGAAGAGAGAATCTGCGACACGTTGAATGGTAGGAAGGCTTAACCCTCCGAATGTTTTGAAAACCCACATCTTTTATAATTTTTGAAAACCCATTTTTCTGACGATCTCTTCGAAAGGAAATCAACCATTTAACGAAGGTGGGAATATGCTTACTTACCTCGTTATCCGTTCGGCGTGCGACTAACTAGCACCACTCTCACAAAGATACATAGAAACGTCTTCGGTCTTCTATCGGTGTCTTCATCTTCGTCTTCGGTCTTCAACTCTTGATGATAACTCTTGAACTTCGTAGAATCTCGACAATGTGATTTTTTCCTCTAATTCCTTGTTGCTTGAAACTTCATTATAGATATTCCTTCTTTCCCTTGGCTTTATTGAAAGAATACAAAACTAAAAACAAACTATACAAACCCAATTTTTTTTTTCTCTTTTTTTTTTTCTTTTTTTTTTTTTCTTTTTTTTTTCTTTTTTTTTTCATTTTTTTTTAAATCAGAAATAAAACAAATACAAAATAAAAATAAAAATAAAACAAAATAATAAAAAATTATTAACAAACCTAAACATTTTTTCTCTTGTCTCTTTTTTTTTTTTTTTTTTGTTTTTTTTTTTTGAGACAAGAGAAAAATAAAAATAAAATAAAATACAAAGGCCATGGTGTAAGTACTTTACCACTTGATTCTTCACAACTTGTATGTCTTGATATCATAAACTTCTCGAACTCTCATCCTTGATAATTTCGCTCTTATACAATAGTCTTCAACTTATAAAAATTCTGCTCCTTGTCTTGTTGCTTTACTCAAATATGAAATCTGCCCATTTCTGTATTGTTGCTTGTAAACCTTGAACGTCTTCAACTTTCCTTCAAATTCGTGATGCTCCTCTTGTTGATGATGATGGTGTTTCTATGGACCTGTTGGTGTAGAGAGAGATAAGGTGGATGGTGCTAACTGCGAACAAGATTACAAGTGGTATGTAAGTTAGCAATTCGATGTCACCAACATGGTTGATAAAAATAGCACTCAAGAGATCAAAATAGTGCTTCTATGGTGGGAGGTTGGACAGCTCACCATTCTGCCCAGAATTTACGTACGGTGACACACACTCTAAAAGCAAAAATTTAGACAGGTACAAAGAATTGAAGGTTGGTGCCTCACATTATGTAACATGGGTAGTCTCCACTATAGGGGATCACCGTTCTAATACCGAATTCGATCTGCACCTTATTTTCCACTTGGCATGGTTAAATCCAACTTTAACTCTCATACAATTAAGAAACCCGATCATGTTCTCTGTCATCTCTAAGTTCAGTCACTATTCTCGATGTAATCTTAGCGACATGTATACTATGTGACTCTAAACTAACTACAAGTTGGAGTTTTCTTATTCACTAATGTACACAAAAGTAGAAAAATTTGAAAAATTTACAACGCAAACCACTCCCCCACACTTAAACTTTACATTGTCCTCAATGTAAATTGAATCTTCCAAAGAAAGTCAAGGTGGGAAATCCTAACGGAAAAGTGACAAAAATTCAGAAAAAGTAAAAACATGACAAGAAAAGAAAATAAAAGATAAGAGATACAAAACCGATGGGTTGCCTCCCATTTAGCGCTTGGTTTAAAGTCGTCAGCCCGACTATCTCCTTGCTTTCTATGACTCCTCCAGAGGGAGTACTTCCACAAGATTAAATCCTTCCACGACATCCGAAGAGAAGTTCTCATAATATGGTTTCAACCGGTGCCCATTCACTTTAAGTTCATTTCCTGTAGCTAAACTACGAATTTCAACTGCACCATGAGAAAACACATTAGTCACAATAAAAGGTCCAATCCAACGTGACCTTAATTTACCCTAAATAATTGCAAACGAGAATTAAACAAAAGCACTTTCTCGCCCAATGCAAAATTGTTTCTTTGTAATCATATTATCATGAAAAGCTTTCGTCTTTTCCTTGTAAATCCGTGAGCTTTCAAATGCATCATTACGAATCTCCTCTAACTCTTGAAGTTGTAACTTTCTTTGCCTTCCAAAGACCATCCAACTCCATGTTGCATTGCTTAATAGCCCAAAACGCCTTATGCTCAATTTCAACGGGTAAGTGACAAGGTTTACCATAAACAAGCCTAAAAGGAGACATCCCTATAGGTGTTTTATATGCGGTTCTATACGCCCACAAAGCATCATTAAGTCGCGAACTCCAATCTTTCCTTGTAGGATTCACCGTCTTTTCTAGAATGGATTTCACCTCTCGGTTGGAAACTTCGGCTTGTCCATTTGTTTGTGGATGGTATGGTGTTGCAATCCTATGCGACACATTGTACTTCTTTAACAAACTTTGCAAAAACCTGTTTTTGAAGTGTGAACCTCCATCACTACTTATAACCCTTGGAATGCCAAACCTTACAAATATATTAGCTTGCACGAAATCTGAAACAACTTTAGAATCATTAGTTGGGGTGGCCTTAGCTTCCACCCATTTCGAGACATAATCCACATCAAGCAAGATATAATAATTCCTACTAGAATTGACAAAAGGGCCCATAAAATCAATTCCCCATACATCAAAAACCTCAACAAATTGAATAATAGTTTGCGGCATTTGATTTCGAGCACCTAGATTGCCGGTTCTTTGGCACCTATCACAAGTTGTACAAAATATATGTGCATCCTTAAACAAAGTTGGCCAAAAGAAACCACATTCTAGTACCTTGAGAGCGGTTCTCTTACTCCCAAAGTGTCCTCCACAAGCATATGAGTGGCAAAAAGACAAGATAGAGTTAAATTGATTCTGGAACACACCTACGTATTACTTGGTCACTACAATGTTTCCATAAGTATGGATCATCCCATATGTATTGGTTTCCTAACTTCTTAAGTTTGTCCCTCTCAGCACGAGACAAATTCTTTGGGATTTTTTTAGACACTAAGTAATTAAAAATATCAGCGTACCATGGTTCTCCAAAGGCAATTGAGAATAGTTGCTCGTCCGGGAAACTTTCACGCAACGGGATAGTCTCCTTGTCCACAGCAAGACGGCTCAAGTGATCCGCAACGGTGTTCTCAATTCCTTTCTTGTCTTTGATCTCAATATCAAACTCTTGCAAGAGTAAAATCCATCGTATGAGCCTCGGTTTCGCCTCTTTCTTTGTAAGCAAGTATCTAAGTGCTGCATGATCAGAAAAGACAACAACTTTTGTACCAATTAGATAAGAGCGAAACTTTTCTAAAGCAAAACAATGGCTAATAACTCTTTTTCAGTGGTTGTGTAGTTTTGTTGAGCCTCATTTAACGTTCTAGAAGCATAATAAATGGCATGAGGTATCTTTCCCACACGCTGCCCAAGCACCGCACCAACCGCATAGTCACTTGCATCACACATAAGCTCAAAGGGCTTGCTCCAATCCGGTGGTTTAATGATAGGGGCTGAAATCAAAAGTTCTTTCAAACGATTGAATGCCGCCATACACTTCTCATCAAAGTTAAAAACCACATCTTTTTGCAATAAGTTACAAAGTGGTGATGCTATCTTGGAAAAGTCCTTGATGAATCTACGATAGAAACGTGCATGACCAAGAAAAGAGCGTATCTCCCTCACCGTAGTGGGAGGGGTTAGAGCACGAATAAGTTCTATCTTAGATTTATCGACTTCCAAACCTTTAGAAGATATTATATGGCCTAAAACTATGCCATGAGTTACCATGAAATGGCACTTCTCCCAATTTAGCACAAGATTTGTTTCAACACATCGTTCAAGGATTAGAGACAAATTGTTCAAGCAAAGGTCAAATGAATCACCAAAGACACTAAAGTCATCCATGAACACTTCGATTATGTTTTCAACATATTCCGAAAAGATACTTACCATACACCTTTGAAAAGTAGCCGGAGCATTGCATAAGCCAAAAGGCATCCTTCTATAAGCAAAAGTACCGAAAGGACAAGTGAAAGTGGTTTTCTCTTGGTCCTCCGGTGCTATCACAATCTGATTATAACCTGAATAGCCATCAAGAAAGCAATAGTAAGAGTGTCCAGCTAAACGTTCAAGCATTTGATCAATAAAAGGTAAAGGAAAGTGATCTTTTCTAGTGGTGGCATTCAATTTCCTGTAATCAATACAAACCCTCCACCCGGTTTGCACACGAGTTGGGACAAGTTCATTCTTATCATTCTCCACCACCGTCACACCTGATTTCTTTGGTACTACTTGTACCGGGCTTACCCACTTGCTATCGGATATGGGGTAGATAACACCCACGTCAAAAAGCTTGAGTATCTCCTTTTTCACAACTTCCATCATGGGAGGGTTCAAACGACGTTGCGCTTCCCTTGTAGGCTTTGAATCATCCTCCACACGAATCTTATGCATACAAACGGCAGGGCTTATACCCTTGATATCGGCGATTGTCCATCCTATGGCCGTCTTGTACTTCCTTAGCACCCTTAGAAGTTTTTGCTCCTGTAATTCATTAAGCTCGTTAGAAACAATCACTGGTAAGTCTTCATTGTCACCCAAGTACAAGTACTTTAAGTGACTTGGAAGAGGTTTCAATTCTAAACTTGGAGATTTAACAATAGATGGCACAAGTTTTTCATTATTGCAAGGTAAAGAAGCATATGAAATATTCTTAATTGCTGATTTTTCCGTTAATGAGTCAAGAGAACCAATGGTTTCTTTAATCTCATCACTATACTCCAAACCGTTATCAATAGGTGTAGTGAGCACGGTTTCCAAAGTATCAACACCATTCAACTCAAACATTTGTTGCGCCAATGTGTCCATCACATAAATGGAGAAACAAGAGTGGACATCACTAGGATATCTCATCGTCTCGAAAATGTTGAAACGTATTATTTCTCCATCAAACTCCATAGTTAGTGTTCCCTTGTCAACATCAATAATGGTTTTCGCCGTTTTCATGAAGGGACGCCCAAGTAGCAATGGAAGAGACGAATCCGGTGAACCTTCATCCATCTCTAACACGTAAAAGTCCGCTGGAAATACAAGTTGATTAACCTGCACAAGAACATCCTCAACAATACCCATTGGGTAGACATTAGAACGATCGGCTAATTGCAACACAATTCCAGACTTTTTAAGAGGACCAAGATCAAGTGAATTTTACATAGACGCAGGCATAACATTAACGGATGCACCTAAGTCCACCATAGCTTTATTAAATGTGGTGTTACCAATTTTGACGGGAATGTCAAAGCTTCCAGGGTCCTTGCACTTAAGTGGGAGTTTATGTTGTAAGATTGCCGAAGCATTCTCCCCCACACTAAGCACTTCATTACCTTTGAGCCTTTACTTATTGGTACACAAGTCCTTCAACACCTTTGCATACTTTGGAACTTGCTTGATTGCATCTATGAGTGGTATGTTCACATGGATCTTCTTGAGAATGTCTAAAATCTCCTTTTCTAGTTCCGCCTTCTTGGAATTTGCAAATCATGAGGGAAAGGTAAAGGAGGAACATAAGTAGAAACCGGAGTTTTAGAGTTAGAAATAGGTACCTCGTAATTTTGGGAGAATCCTCGACTTTCTCCTCCAAAACAGTTCCTTTGGTGTTTCCACCGCGCCCAATCGGTGACTTCGGGTTGCACAAGTTGTGTACCACTTCTCAACGTAATTGCATTGACACCCTCTTTTGGGTTGATAGGTTGAGAAGGGAGTTTCCCACCATTTTGTGCCTTCAATTGATTCAACTCCATAGCCATAGAACCAACTTGAGTTTGTAAATCCTTAACCGTACTCTTCGTTCTTTGCATAAAAGATTTCAGCAACTCTTCCATATTGGACCCCATATTTTGAGGTTGTTGTTGTTGTTGAAATTGTTGTCTCGGCTGGAATTATTGTTGTTGAGGTTGAAATCCACTCGGGTTGTTGAAACTAGGTTGTTGAATCGCTCCTTGCTTATTGGCATAGCTAAAATTGGGGTGATCTCTCCATCCCGGATTGTAAGTGTTGGAGTAGGGATCATATCGTCTTTGTTGATTTGGAAAGATCGCATTAGCTTGCTCGTCTTCATAAACTTGAGTGGAACTTGGTATCACCGCGGATGCAACTTGTTGAAGCATTGCGTTCATGTTACCCATTTGTTGACGAAGTTCCTCAACCTCGCTCACCTCACTCACCCTTCTTAGAATCACATCCGACCCACGACTCAAGAATTGTTGTGAGTTCGCTGCCATGTTTTCAATCAACTCTCTAGCTTGTGCCACCATCTTGTTCACTAATGCACCACCACCGGCAGCGTCAAGAAGATTCCTATCACTTGATTGGAGTCCTTCATAGAAATATTGGATAATCATAGCGTCACTTAATTGGTGGTGAGGGAAGCTTGCCACCAATCTCTTATATCGTTCCCAACATTCATATAGGGATTCTCCCACATTTTGCTTCATCCCACAAATCTCCTTGCGAATTTGAGTAGCCTTGGATGCAGGAAAATATCTCTCTAAAAAGAGTTTCTTCAACCCATTCCATGTTGTGACACTTCCGGCAGGTAAATAGTATAACCAATCCTTAGCACTATCCATTAGAGAGAAACGGAAAACTTTCAACATTGCACCATCCGCCGCAACATCCGCTGGAAGCATAGCCGTGACAATGGTGTGGAAGTCCATAAGATGTTTGTTTGGGTCTTCATTCACCATGCCATGGAACTTTGGTAATTCTCTAAGCAACCCCGGCTTGATATCAAAAGTAGAGTCCGTTTGAATACACCCTTGTTGTGTATCTAGCCTATGAGAAGCCAACTCCTTGAGTGAACGATTTGCATCACCCATAGCTTCTTCTTCTTCAACTTGTGGTTCGTCTACGAATGGAACCTCTTTTTCTTCTTCTTGCTGTTGGAAAATCTCTTCTCCTACTTCCAACTCGTGCTCGTCCGTTGTGTCTTGACTTGGTTAGAGTATTGTGCCTCTTCGAGTAGCTATCCCGCACCTTGGATAATTCCAATCCTTAGAAGCTAGAGATTAGGTACCTGCAAACAATTCTCGCAAACAAGTGAGAAACAAGACAAGAAACAAGAAGCAAAGATAAAAGCAAAAACAGAAATAAGAAACTAAAAACTTAATAACTAGCCGTATGCCTCCCCAAGAGCCGGCGCCAAAATTTGATCGCTGTCGACATGCGTCAAAAATAATTTCACTTTCCTAAAGTATATGATAAGAAAGAGTTCGTTTCCACAGAGAGGCGATTGTAGTTATTTCGTAATCAATTTCTTAAAGTAACCGATTGGGGGGATTTCTGAATTTTATGTAAGCAATAAAAGAAAATTAAAAGCAAAGTAAATTGTAGAAAGTAATCAATGGAGAAAGATATTGGTCAAGGAATTCATCTTCAATCTTAGACATGTGCTTGCATATATGATTAGAATTACGATTTAATCTCTTGTGTTATCAAAAGCCTAGAGAATCAAGAGAGCAAGATAATCTATTAATTTCCTAAGTTCATCAACACACACATTAGAGTCTGCGTATGTGAATTCTACCTAAAGAATAACCTAACGCCTTGCGCTAATTAAGTTCAATTCCTAGGAGCATTAAGTTTCGAAATAGGCTAATCAATGCAATTGTCATGCGTTGCGCATAACAATTCGGACAATGGTCAAACTCTACATATGATTACGAGAGTGTATCACTACAAACCGTAAACATATCATGCTACTTGTATTCAGTGGTTATCGCTCGATGAAAAACCCTAAAATAGCTATGGACTAAGATGCAAGTTCAATTAATTGGCCACTTAACTAATCAAACATCATAATCCTATCACAATACTTCAATCATGTGATCATAAAAACAAGTAGAGAATTGAACGATAATCAAGAGAGAAAACTAATACATAAAGCAAACACAAGTTTTAAAATAGGACTACATCCTTAACCAATAATATAGAATTTAGCTACTCATAGCTATGGAGTTCATCACAAAAATATAAGTTGAATAAAGAAGGAGATGAACAAAAGCAAACCCTAGAAGCGTAAAACAAAAGCGGCTCTCCAAGTTCCCAAGAATAAGATGATATGATCAAAAGTTGTAGAATTCCTCTTTTATAGCTTTTTCCTTTCTTCCAAAATTAGGTCAAGTCTCAAAGTCCATTAGATAAAAATCCACCAAGCCCATAAGAGAGAGAAACCCATGTAGAAAATAAGTCCAAAATATGTCGCCGGAAAATCGGTATTGTGGCTCTAAATCGGCGGAAAGGGTTCCGGACCGCAAAGTCCGCCCGGCCACCGGTCAACGAGTCAACCCGGCCAGCGATCCAACTCGGCCAGTCAATCGAGTGAACTCGGTCAATCACCGAGTCGAACCGAGTCGATCACGGGCCTATCTCTCGGTCGACCTGGCCGAGTTGCAAGGCTGGACATCTTGGCAGAGGCCAGAGTTGTTCATCTTGCAATCATTGTGCATCACTCCTTCTCTGTTCCATTACCAACCCAGTGCAACACCATCCCATAACAGCTTCATCTTCAACTCTCCTGTAATGCAATTTCGCAGCCAAACAGCTAACACTCAGCTGTAACCACAACTTCAGGCCCTTCCCAACACATTCATCTCATAATAGCACATAAATCGAGCCATTCCTTCATAACCTCACTAAACTGCAGCTCAAACAAATCCCATTTACTCCATGGCAGCGAGCTCAATTCCTCCACTAGAACTGCAGTTCTTCAACCTGCAGTTTGAACCCCATCCAACACCATAAACCAATTCCATCTAACCTTGTCAGAACTCAATCATTCCGCGACCACCTGCAAGGACATCCCTGTGATGCAATCATCTCAATTCAGCACATTCTCTGCACTGCACCCGATCTGATCAGTTCATAGCTATAACAGGCCTTGCAGCTGCATTATAACCTGGAAATAAAACCCAACAGTAGCTGCAACTCCAATGTTCCATTCCCAGTCTATACAGCACCACCGGGCCAATCCTCCATCCTCACTGCAAATTCACTCTTCTCTCGCCATTTTAAAATTGCAGCAACACCAGAGTCACAATCTCAGCTCAATCTCCAGCCAAAGAAACCCAATAGAACCAACACTTCCACCATCTCGCAATGCCACTCGTACTCGCCAATTCCATCATTCTCATTCTCTCCCCGTAGCTTCGCCCACAATCACCATAACCTCAAGATCTCTCAACCACAAATTTTCCACATTTTAACCCGAATCGCAAATAACAACTACTCGCAGAAAGAAGACGACTTCGGCTTCCAGTTGATGCAATATCAACATCATTCTTCCCTGTAATATCAGACTTCAGCTGATCCTCTTCTCAGGCCATAAGCTACACAATTCTCAGACCTATAGCTCAATCAATCCATAATAAAGAGCCTTCTATTCGTACCACCAACACAACAACACCATAATCTGTAGCTTCATACACAGCACCACCAGATCTGCTCATTTTGAGCCATTCTGTCACAACTTGACAATTACTTCACCCCATCTGCTAGACAACAACAAACCCATGGCTCTCCTCATCAATGTCTCCACCAGAAGCAACCCAAATGCCATACAAGCCTTCATTGCAAATCAGAGCTTACCATTTCGATCTCAAATTCTCCGATTCATTTCATGTCGAACCCAAGTTTCCTTGTCCCGTTAACAACCCCAAAACACCATCAATTCCAAACTTGCTCTCTTCTATCAATTCCCGAGATCCGAGCTTGAAACCCTAAGTTTCATAAATCTCAATTTCTTCTCGATTTACCCTAAAACAATGAACCCTAGCTTCTTCTCGCTCTTCCATTTACCCTGAACTCACTAATTTCCTCCACCAACAGAAGCTCTGAACTTCTCGATCTACTCTCAGTCACCAGCAACCACCTCACCTTCACGGCAATTGCAGAACACAACTCCTTACAAGAATTGGAATCATACCCTTGTTGTTTCTCCAATTCGGCAACCACAGATTCATCCCACTTCAAATCCATCGACTCAACCATTTCAGGTGGAAAAGTAAGTAAATGTTAGAGAAAACATTTCTCTCGATTTAGGTTTAGGTGTAGGAATGGGATGGTTATTCCCACTTAGGTGGCTTCCGATAAGGGCTACAACACATAGCAGCCCCTCAACCAATGCTTCGTTGTCGTTTAATACTCTTCCGTAAGAGAGTTGTCCCTTAACCTTGGTCAAATTCCGTATAGTGTTCGCCCATGAAATGACAATTTTGCCCTTTTGCTCCAAATGGGTGATTTCTCCATATTTTCGTCCGTGCGACTCCAGAGTACCTAATAACTCAAAAACACGCGTAAGATACGCAATTCCCAAGGAAAATAGCAAAGAAAGCATAAATACTAGATATAATATTAGGTTTTTTACAACACCTATCGCTGAACAAACTTATTCAAATTCTAGAAGATTTCACTCAACTGGTCAAGTCATTAATTTTGACAAATCATCCATTTTATTCAAAGAATAACTTGGATCCTTCGTCAGTGTGACACTCTTAGTCATATACTTGGTGTTAAGAGTATGGATAGCAAGGAAAAGTACCTAGGCTCCCACTTCTTATTGGCAAATCCAAAGTTAAATCTTTTGAAGATATTAACTCGCTTTGAAAGAAGACTTTCTACTTGGCAAGGAGGTAATATGTGTCGTGTGTAGAGGCGCACAATGGTTAAAGCAGTTTTGAATGAAGTTCCTTTATGCCAAATGAGCACATTCAAAATCCCCAAGAAACTAATAAAGAAGCTTGACACATTGCAAAGGAAGTTATTTTGGGGGTACAAGGCTAACAAGGGCAATAATCCAATTTCTTGGAGTAATTTATGTATTCCAAAAGAATTGGGGGGGATTATCTTTCAGGGATTTGGAAATGTTGAATCATGCACTGCTGTGTAAAATGGCCTGGAGAATTCATATGCATCCTGAGCTCTTAAGTACTAAAGTTCTCAAAGCTAAGTATTTCAAACATGAAGAATTCCTTCATATTAATCGTGACAAGGGAAGTTCATCTTGGATTTGGAAGGGGGTTGAAGTTGGTCTTAAGCATCTTCAAAGAAAATGTTTGTATGGAAGTTAGAAATGGCAAGAAAACTCGCATCCGGGATTGATACATGGATTATAAATCAACCACAAGCCGTTACCCTCTTCTCCAAGTCATCTCGGGTTATAAGTATGTCTCCGAATTAATTCTTCCTAATACATCTACTTGGAATATCAATCTTCTTCAAATTATTTTTTCTCCGAGGTAGTGGAAAAATCTCTAGAATGCAGATTAACATTGATGAAGAAGACATCACACGATGGTCACCTACTATAGATGGATTATTCACCGTGAAGAGTGCTTATAACAACTTAGTAGAAGACAAATTTCATTATCATGAAGCTAACAACACAGTTCCTAAGGAAGTTTGGAAATCTCTATGGAAGATGAAACTTCCACACATGGTCAAGCTGTTTATCTGGAAGTGTCTCAAGGAAATTGTTCAGACCAATGACAAAACCTCTAGATTCAACAATGACATTAATTCTCATTGCCATATCTGCAATCACTAAGAAGAAACTCTTTTCATCCTGCTACTTCAATGCGTACATGCCGAGCTGTTTGGAGTCATCTTAATGTTTGTATTGATCAAGTTGCTGCAAACTGTGGCAACATCAAAGAATGGGTAATCTCTTGGTTTGATCCTAATGTCATAAATGGTGCAGAAGATCAGCATAAATGGAGGGTGACCCTAATGGTTGGCTGTTGGATCATTTGGAAGGAAAGATGTGAATGTGTTTTTCAGGACAAATCTCTCAATCCTTTTACTACTGTCACTAGAATCTATATGCATCTGCACAATTTTTTGCTTGCAGACCAACAGAGTTCTTCTACGCAACAAAATTCTTGCGCTGAAGAACAACAATATACCAACATAGCTAAAGTTTATGTAGATGCATATTTTGATTGCATGGTGCTTAACTCAATCAGGAATGCTTGAAGGGATTAAAGGATCATATGCAGACGAGGATCGACCCGTGGTCGGAGAATGGATGGTTGTCTTAGAAGCTCTGAGTTGCATTAAAGCACAAAATATTGAAGAAGTTCATCTTAAGGCTGATGCTGAAATAGTGGTGCAATCTATTCTGTCCGACAACTCACAAGTCAGATGGGAGAATAATAATTTCATTTCAAGTATTAAATCTTTAGTTTCATCTTTTAAACTCTGCAAAGTGTCTCATGTTAAGAGAGACTTAAATAATGTAGTATACTGCATTTCTAGAAAAGTTAGGAAAGACAAACTCTTTGTAGAAGAGTATTCAGATTACTCTCCATGAATTCTATCTGTACTGCAAACGCATTCTATGCACGCATTCTATGCCTGATATTCATTAAATAAAATTTCCTTCGTTATCAAAAAAAAAAAAAAAAAAAAAAGTACAAGCTTGTGGTTTAGTTAATGGCAAAAGTTGCAGAGAGGAGAGAGGTGTTGTTCCCCGACTATCCTCACAACTTTAAGATTTTTGTTTCTTATCGAGGAAGATATCATAAGATTTTTGTGTGGTGATATTTAAAAATTATTTTCTAATCATAAAAATTGAAGGATATATTTGAGAGTTTGATTAAAAAATATGACTATAAACAGAAACTGTGCAGTATTTTATGACAAACGAAAATAAAATAGAAGACATAAATTTGAACGCGCAATTGGGGGATATCAAAACTAATTGGGGGATAGAGGAAAAAGACAAAAATTGAATCCAAATATCAAATCAGGGTCACTCCTTATCTAAGCATTTTTTTAAATCCTCATCTACCCCTCATTAATCAGTTTTAGTGTTTAATAATAATTAGTAAAAATCTTAAGTATTTGTTAAATGATTAGTATATATTTGTATTTGGGTGAGTGAGATGAGAGTAGAAAGATGGAAAAAAATTGAGAGGGAATTTTTTATGGTGAAAGTGGAGGATGATTGTGAAGAGAGAATTGTCGCTAAGAGGTTGAAAATTTGATTTTTTTTTCTTTGAATCCATCATTGTTGCAAATGAAATAGCTCTAAGGTGCCGGCATTGTATTCAACCGAAAAAACCATGCCGGCATTTGTTGAAAATTTTCATAAATGTTTGCTACTATTGGGGGGGGTGGAATTTTCATAAATGATCTTCAATTTTTTTTTTTTTTTTTTTTTAATCAGTCCACTGCCGGCACAGTCAGTTAATTCTCGAGCATGCCGGTACCTATGCCGGCATAGTATGTTGCTAAAATGTCTATGCCGGCACATAATGAAAAGTATCCAGAAAATTGATTTTTTTTTTTCACTTGACTACCGTCATTGATAGATTTATATCGAGCATCTTTGGCATTTACTTCCAGATGGTCTTCATCACTTCCCGGATGTAAATTTTTTTATTTCCTAAGATGGTCTTCATCACTTCCTATTGGTCTTCATCGCTTCCGGCATGGTATTCATCGCTTCCGGCATGGTCTTCATCGCTTCCGGCGTGGTCTTCATCATTTCCGACATGGTCTTCATCACTTCTGGCGTGGTCTTCATCACTTCCGGCGTGGTCTTCATCACTTCCGAATGTGAAAAAAAATAAATCGTTTTCAAAGTGAGGAGCCGGCAGAGAAGGAGAAGAGAATTTGAAAGGGAGTGGTGAAAATTTAAAATTTGAAAGGAAATGGGGAACATTTGGGTTTCAAAGCTTTAACCCTAAAAGAGATTAATAAGAAGTGGAGATGGAAATGGGGATATGATTTTGTTTTTTGATTTTAAGCTTTTTGATTTTTATTTTGAGGGAAGGGGACTTTAGTATTTTTGCCCCAAAAACACCCCTTAGCAGACACTATTGGTTGGGGAAAGTAATTCATATCCCCCGATTAGTTTTCATATCCCCAATTGTGGGTTCCTTTTAGGACAGAGAGAGCATTACTTAATGCTTTTCAATTCACAAAATTGGTCAAAAAGACCAAAATCAACAATTCCTGGATGAAAAAGACACTTAGGTTTTGATACTGTTTAAATAGCCAAAAATTAAAAAGATACTGTTTAAATGGACAAAAATTTAAAAATAAAAAGGATGTAACCAGCTTCATCATGTCCATTTTCAAATATTTTTTCTTATTTTTATTTTTACACAGGATGCATCCAGCTTCATCCTTGCTATTTTTTAAATAAGCCAGGATGAATCCAGTTTCATCCTTCTATTTTTTTTTAGGCTATTTCACCCGTACTTTTTTTTACTTGTCCATTTGAACCGTGTTTTAATTTTTTTTGGACAAATTTTTTTTGGACAAATGACCCATTTTCTCTTTTCAATTTTAATAACCTCAACTTTCGTAATAAAAATAAAAATAAAAATAAAATAGAGGTGTTGGTGGTGTGGATTTTATAATATAATATTATATCGATTTGGTTTAAAAACAAGACAAATTGAACATGTTAACTAAGCCCGGAATCTGCTAACTCCGTAGCTCATACTCTAGCAGATTATGCTCTTTTACATAAAGTCCAAGCTATGTGGACAAGTTCTCAACTCCCAACTGATATTGCTTCTCTCTAGATTGAAGCCATATAAATCAGTTCTTTTTCTTTTCTCTTTTGCCTTTTTGTGTACCAAAAAAAAATAAAAAATGTTAACTAAGCCTATTTCTTTATTAACAAAAAAAAAAAAAAAAAACAATATTTTTAATTGGGCCGACCGACCGGAGGGCCCGTAGGGAGGGAGACCCTTATATGGCCATTTTTTTTGTCAAATGAAACCTAACAAAATTTTTCAATTTCGTAAAAGATTTGATTTCTCCCGTTTCCAAAGGAAATACCCAATACCCTTTATACTTAAAAACCACTTCCTTCCATTATCCTCCATTATCCTCGCCTCTATTTATTTTATTTTCACCGCTGCCACTCCCGTTCACCGACACCACCTGATTTATTCGCCTACCACCGCGGTCACCATCATCGTCACAATCACCGCCACAACCATAACCACCACCTCCGCTGCCGCCGCCACAACCAGAACCACCACCTTTCGCGCCGCCACAACCATCTCTAACCAAAGATCACCACCACCACCAATACACCTCCAAAGACCACCGCCACCACTAACAAAGACCCCCGCGCCTCCCGCACTACTAGCACCACCAACCACCTCTAATCGAAAAACCAAAAACTTATTCTCTTCCGTTCATCCCTACTCTCTCCCGATAACCCCTACTAAACCTTCTTCTTCATCCCAACAATACCATCCCCACCATTACACTCCAAAGAAGGAAGCAACACCACCACCACTATTACATTCGCAACATTCGGTGTTCATCTTGTTTAATTGTCACCACCACCGGCCTCTTCCTCCACCTCCAATTCCAAAGAACACCATCACCACCATTAGAAACCGCAACCAATACCATCACCACCAAATTTTAAAAATCACCCATCTCTTCCTTCGTTTTCTTTTCACCAAAGCAACTCCATCACAACCACGACAACCATATCCACCACTACTACCAAATTTCATGAAAATTAAAATTTTAAGAACATTAATTTCTTCTTTCTTTGATGCAAATGATAACAATACTAACACTTGATGAACTTTGTCGATAGATTAATTACAAAATCAATCAAAAAATAAGAACATAAGATGCACCACCGCCATAACTCCCACCACAACACACTACCGTAACTGGAACAACATCAAGCACCACCTTAACTTTGAAATTGAATATTCTTTGACCCTCCCCTTCAACTAATTCTACTTCAATCAATCATACCCAAACTAATAAGAAACAATTACAATCAAACTAATCAAAATCTCCACCACCAACGCCACACCAAAGATCGCCATTAGCGAATCTGTATTGAGAGTTGAGTTTCATCCCTGGTGAAGCCATTTTTCTTTCAATTTCTAATCGTAAAAAAGGGAAAAAATTGTTCATATTCGATTACATATACAAACACAATAGAGTTTAAAGTTTGTTTCAATTTTAGGAAATTGATCAAACAAAGAAGAAGAAAAATAGAAAAAAATGAAGAACAAAGCACATGAGATCAAATTTATTCATGGAGTTTTAAATCCAAAATGTCAACAGTGGTACCTTTAGTTTAGAAAAGAGACGAGGAAGAAGAAGGGAGAATGCACGCACAAGAACATTAAGGATTAGGTTTACTTCATTTTTTATATACACATTGGGAAACTAATGTACTACCCTTAGCTATGTTATAGTGAATTTACACCAGTCATGCATCTGCTTTCTCGGGACTCGTGGGAACAAAACCGAAGTGGTACATCAAACTTGATATCTCGTAGTATCATACACCCTCGAAGGGTACCCAAATACCCATGGTCCCATACATAACCAAACCCCGCAACTGCTGTTGCCGCCACAACAATGTTGCATTATGACACGATATCTTTTTTTTTGTTCAAGCCATTATGAGACAAGTTATTTGCTAGAACACCATATATAACTCAGTATTATGCTGGCCCCTCCTCACCCCCGGGTTTATTTGGTGGGAAGTAAGAAGTTTTCTTACAGTCCTATTATAGAGTGTTTGATTTTTCTTCTGGCCGCCCTCCCCACATCGCTAGCGGCCATCTAATATTTTATTACACACAAATATACTAAAAATGACAGAAGATTAAATTTAAATTTAAATTTGAGAGAAAAATAAGGAAAAGAAGTTAACGTGATTACGTGAGATAAATAAGGTAGCATTACATCCCGAACAGTCAAAACGTGTACGGCATTTCGTGGGCATCCTTCACAGTTCACAGTCCACCGTCACAATTCTTACTAAAACCTAGAAAATCATCTCCCATTCACATTTACCTCTCTTTTCATTTTCGTTCCGAGAAAATAAAAAAAAACCAAAATCAGCACTCGTTTCTTCAGTTTCATACGTTCCATACGATGGTGATTTCAGGTAATACAACTTCATCATCATCTGTGATAGCAAATAATGTTGATCTTTTAATTCTAATACTTGTTTGTTTACCTGTGGAGTCACTCCTTTTATTCAAAAGTGTGTCAAAAGATTGAAATCCCTAATCTCTAGTCCACGCTTCATTAAGAAGCATTGCACTCATAGCAAACTTTCAAGATCTGGTTTGTTTTTGGGTAAAGGACGTCTAGACGAAGAACATGACCAGGAGTATGAACTTATCTTGCACAACAAGGAAATGGTCACTAATCGTAGTGTTGATTATGAAGTTATGAGTGTTGATTGTTTTTATGATTTAATGATTAAAGACTCTCGTAATGGCCTTCTCTTGTGCATGAATATGTCTGAAGAAGACTCGGAAACAAGCAAAACTATAGTTGTTTATAATCCCTCTACCGCACAACACAGGGAGATTGCACCACCAGAAAATTATTATTGGGAGAAGTATGATTCTTTGAGAAGTCTTAGTTTGGTCTTCGATCCATGTAAGTCACTTGATTATAAGATTGTACTTATTTGGGGTTCTAGTTTTGAAATTTACTCTTCCGAAACAAAATGTTGAGACTTTGTGAAGGTAATTTTGACACGGCTAATGATGTATTTCGTTCCCTGGTCTTCTATGGGATGGTTGTTTGGACTGGTTTAATCGTGAGAACTGGGATTTGGTATACTTTAATATTGAGGAGCAGGTGCTGAAAACATTACCATTTAATCTGATTGACAATGAAAGGAGAGCGGATTTTGTAATGTATTTTGGAGTGTCCATGGGTCATATGTACCTGGTTCAAAGTGCACAGCCAGTACGTACTAAAACTCGTATTTTCGATATTTTCGAGATGGAGGTTGATCACAAAGGGTGGGAAAAGAAATATGTGTTCGGCTTACCAGGTGACTTACTTGGCCCATTCAATATATTGTCGCTTGAGAAAGGCGATGACGAAGATGAAGAAGCGTTGAAGGTGTTCACACGTTCACCAAGTAAGATTGTCTCTTATGATCTAAAGAAAAAGAGCTTGGAGGACATTTACGAGTATCCAAGGCGATCCCCTTTTCAGAGACAATTCACTCAAAGCCAGAGGCAAAGTGGTTATGATTGTATCGAATCACTTGCTAATGTGTAAGTATCTTCCTTCAAAGCTCAGAATACTCTAATGTGGTTCTTATTTCTTGTAAGTTCTTGGGATGTCTTGTCATTCTCTTTACTTTTAGTTTTTTCTTTTAAGTTGTCTTTGCTTTTTGGGCTATGACTATGAGCTCTTCTTTAGTTGTAACCGGTGGTTATTTGTTTGAGATGTCTGGAATGAAGTAAACTTGGGTTTGAAATTGTGTTCAAAATCATGTGAATTTTCAGCTTTCATTCTAGTTATATATTTATTCCTTTTCCAGTATACTTTGATTTACAAGTTCAAGTATCCTATTTTAGCAAGCCCAAAAGTTGAATCTACTGTTATTTATGATTTACAGTTAAATCTAGTGACTAGTGTAAGAGTCTTTTCTGAATGCAGTATAGTGGATATATGAGCTAGGCCTAGTTGCACAAGTTATGAAGCAATAACAGAAGTCTATGAGATTTGAGGTTTTCAGGCAACAAAAAAAAAAAAAAAAAAAAATGAAGCAATAAGTAAATTCATCAATAGATGGCATGGAATTATTTTAGCAAGTAACATACTCCAAACTTTGAGTAACATTTTGTATCAGACATGGTTCAAATTTGCATGGACATATCAGTCAGTAATTACATTTCAAGGAATGGACAGTATTTCAAAATACTCCAAAATATACAAGCAAATGCCTAAATGTAAGGTATAATCACCAATATTGCTACTTTAACGGCCCTCAACATTCGTTATACTCAAGTTGTTTATAGACCATGCATTTTGGCTCTTCAAACAAATTTGAGTTTGTAGAGATCCGTCGTTCCATAAATGCAGGTTGTTTTGGGATAGGCAAAACTGCAATTTCACTAACAAGCATCGAGAGTGTGGTAGACATATTCGGTCTGTCTTTTGCGAAATCTTGAACACACAGCAACCCCACATGGATGCATCTCAAAATTTCAGCCTCGAAAATTGGCTCAGACAACAAAGATGGGTCAATAAAAGATTGCAACTTCTGTTCATTCCACAATTGCCATGCCTGAAATGATAACACAAAACTATCAGCTGTTTAGGCGTTAACATATATATAAATTAGCTTAAAGAATGAGAGTGAACGATAGATGGAGGAAGTAACTGAGACTAAACCAGGAACCTACATATCCCGACAAGCTTAACGGCGTCTCCTCATAGTAAAAACTACTATTTCTCTTTCCACTCACAATCTCCAATAGCAACACTCCGAAACTGAAACAATCAGATTTCTCTGAAAATTGTCCTTCCATAACGTACTCAGGGGGCATATATCCACTGCATTTACAGTATTTTTTAGAGCATGAAATGAGAATACAAATTGGAATTCGGTAAAGGGTTGAAAACAAAAACTAGCAATATCATAAAGATGGTGACTTAAAGAATTATTACTTACTATGTACCGACGACCCTTATGGTATTTGCTTCTAGTTCATTGCCACGAAATATCCTTGCCATACCAAAGTCTGAGATTTTTGGATGCAACTGTTCATCCAACAAAATGTTGCTAGCCTTCAGATCTCTATGAATCACTCTTAATCTAGAATCTCTATGAAGATAGAGAGTCCCTCGACTTATTCCCTCGATAATCTGGAATCGCTTTCTCCAGTCCAAGAGTGCTCGTTTTGTGGGGTCTGATACACAGTAAAACGAGTTGATAAGAAATACAACTTATATGAAAAGAAGTATTTGGTTGCTGAGCCAACATAATATTATCAAGCATTAAATGTATGTTCATGTAAAGCAGTAGATGAATGACTGAAAATAAATTCTTGAATGACTATGTGGAATTGGGAGAAAATTTCATACCGAAAAGATAAGCATCCAAGCTCTTATTAGGCATGTACTCATATATCAGCATCTTTTCATCCCCTTCGACACAACAACCCAACAGCCTAACGAGATTCCTGTGCTGGAGTTTTAAGATCACTATAGCTTCATTCGTAAACTCTTCTAAACCTTGTACAGAGCCCTTCGAAAGCCTTTTTACTGCTATTTCTTGCCCATCCGCTAATGTTCCCTAGAAATAAGCAGGTAAAGTCATTGCCAGCTTGGAAAATAGCAGGTTAAATCATTGTCAGCTTATAATGTTAAATCAGAAAGTCTAAGAACAAGAATCTACCTTGTACACTGGACCAAAACCTCCTGCGCCAAGCTTATTAGCTCCGATGAAATTGTTTGTAGCGATATTTAGAGTCTCATATTTGAAAAATTAAGATCTGGATTGTCTGCAGTAAGCATATTTGGATCCGAAGATTCGTCCTTCTGGAATAATGAAGTTTCCATGTCTTTCTTTTGCTTTCCTGGTTTAATACTGAACTGTAAGTTCATGTTCTGGCAAAGATCGTATGTTCCAGGCATTTTAAAGCTAAAAGTTAAGCATTAGTACCTTTTTGTGTTGTCATCCACCTCCAACAGAGGTATGTGCACCCAGCGATTACAAATGCTCCAATAAGGACACTGGCTATGACAATTGCCTTTGTATTCTTCTTCCTATCTGCATTTCAAAAAAAAAAAAAAAAAGTTAGAATTTCTCTCTACCCTTTGTAAGTCGAAACCTTTACTATTCAAATTTAGCAACTCCATGTGATTCAGATTGTATATAAACCATCCAATAGAAATTCTTCTGCTTACCGAGTTCTGAATGAGCTACTCGAATGTTAAGATCAACCCCACCTTCAGAGAACTTGGAGATGTCAACCAAATTTCCACTCCATGTCAAGCAGCCAACACCACTATCATGCCAATAAGCTAAACAGGAACAATTGTTTAAACACTCCTGCTCACACTTTTCGACGTTCAAGGAACTCCGTAACCAATAAGCAAAGTCAGGAACTTTCATATTATTAATCGTTACAAAACCATCTTCTTTCACCCCTTTGTTGCTATTACCAGTTTCATTTCTCTCGCACTTGAGTTTGCTCTTTCTCAAGCACCCACCTGACCAATTGCCCTTGCTCCAGTCATCATTAAACCTGGGAGTATACCCTCTCAAACAACTACAAATCGGTGATTCCAAAATATTACAGCTTCCAAAAGGACCGCACTTTCCGTAGACATCACACTCTTTATTCTTATTGGTGGACCAAAATCGCTTCCATTTGTTCTCGATCAAAGCCTCTCCAAATGTTTCCCAAGATGACTCAGAGCAAATCTTCTGACACTATTGTCTGTAAATTTGAAGCTGAAATAGACATTGTCTTCTGGATCATCGTTGCTAATAAAGAATCCATTTGAATAAGCAGACGGCATTGCAGGGGTGCCAATGAAGTTTTTATTGTTCCACGGACCACTACGCCAATGCCGTTTAGATCCATTCCAGATCACCAGCTGAGGAATGTCTGTAAGCTCTAGCCCAAGATAAAAGATGCCAGTTGAAGGATCAGACTCACTTTTCCATGATGTAAGCCCCTGTCTCTTGCCAGTTCTCCTGCTGCCACCAAGCACCATCGTTGCCAGGAATGTGTCTGCGGGATTTTCGAAGCTCTGCCATAGGATCTTTTCACCATCTTCTTTTCGTCCCCGCAAAACCAGATTCCCTGTATCCAGCAACTCTGCCATTGTATTATTAGAGGCAATATTGGTAAGATTAGTACTCCATAGAACCATCCCCCTCCCATCCAAAACCACAAGATTCCCATCCCTGGTTATACTTAAACTTCCAGAAGAATCTTTTAGTGGGTTATCTCTGTTGGCAACCCATACAATGGTCTGTTCTGGAATGTTATTATACCAAATTCCGACATAACAACTGCTAGAATTAGAAGCACCAAAGAAGCCAAGTTTGAAGACTCCATCAGGGGAAGACGTTATAGTTTCACTGTCAACAATAGATTGAGCTACTGTAATGGTGTAGTTATCAATTGCAAAGCAGGATTTATGTAAAGCAAATGATAAAATTATTGAGAGGATAAAAAAAGGTAAAAGTGCAGTGCTCATTGTACTAGCAACAAAATAACGAACGAACCAATACTAAACCCTCTAATTTATTGAAAATGAGAAAAGCTCAAGTTCAACTAATAGGCCTATAAATCTGGAGAATAGTATTCAGAAGGTGGACTTTTACTTTCCAACATGAAACCATGTCCAAGTGAATGAGAGGGCAAAACTAATACACATGTTTCTTTTATCTCTTTCAATTTTGCACTATTTGACCTGCAACATAGAAAGGTTCCTGGAAATTCTTAGAGATACTAAGTTGATATCCATAGGATCCAAGAAGTCAAATTATGCAGCTTAGATTAGAAACGAAATAATCAATAAATTTATGATTCCAACATCCAGTCACACTCATCAGAAGAGTTAAACCACTTTATGATAGGCTTCATCAGTCTGGGAAGAGACTACTTATGTTGAAAACAAATGTTCAAAAGTTGCTTTCAAATGTTAAAAAACAAGAATTTCGAAGAACCAAGATGCATAAACATACCAAACAATATGAATTTCACCACAGTTCTATGACATTTCTGTTCTGTTCCCAAACTGATGAAGCTTGGGAACAGAAATTTTGTTAGCCTCGCAATTGACAAATACATGAAGCTTTACAACCCAGAGATCAAAACCTGCATTACACAGAAATTTTGTTAGCCTCGCAATTTTAGTTTACAAATGCGCTTGATTTAAATATATAAATAAACACAGGTTAGTCATTCACCTCTCTCTCGTTCCACATCTGGGTTTGATTGATTCTGCAGAAATTTGTTTTTTTTTTTTTTTTTTTTGGGGGGGGGACCTTTTGATGTTCTATGTGCACTGATTTGGGGGTATTCTCTGTTGTGAATGGTGGGTGTGAATAGGGGAAAAATTATTGCTGGAGCAACTTTCATCCGGCAGCACCATGTCCAGTCATTTTGCGTGTTTATGACGCCACCAAATTATAGGAAAAAAAAATTGGTATAAGTTCTCTATTTCCTACAGTATTATAATTCCTATTAGGATTTCTTTTTCCTAGTTTTTGTTTCTTAATTTAGTTCGATTTCCTTTTCTAGTCCTAGTAATGTTTGAAATTATTGAAATTATTTCTTAGTTTAGTTTGATTTCCTTTTCTAGTCCTAGTAAGAGCATCTCCAATGCTAGAGGTCAAGATCATCCATGTGGATGTCTTATTTATACCTTTTGGTTGTGGGTCACTTACTACATGACAAAAACTAAACAAAGATAACACTCTCTACCTAAATTCCATCTCCAATGCCAAGGGTCTTATTTAACACTTTGTATTTAAATTTAGAGACAAAAAGATGATGTGGACTTATGACTCAGGGTCATGAAGAAAGTCTTATTTAGACTTTCTCCTTTACCCCACCTTTAGCCATGTCATCTTTTCTATGACCCTCACATTTGCATTGGAGATGAAACTTTGGTGAAAAAGGTATTAAATCCTATGTGTCATGCTAATTTAAGACCTCTACCCCGTGCATTGGAGATGCTCTAATGTTTGAAATTATTGAAGCCTATATAAGAAGGCATGATTAATATTGCAGAGAAACACAATTCTCACATTAGTTTTTATTGTCTTTTGGATCTTTGATCCAAACTATACGCTTCTGTTACGATTACTAATGGATAAGCTTCTAATGAATTGGGAAACTTACTCATATGAACAGAAAGCACACATGAAATGGGAAACTATTCAATTTTATATTTCCATTTTCTTATCTATCCATGTGATTTCAGTATGCGAGTGTTGTGGGAAACGTTGCAACAAGTACGATGACTATCTTAGTAGAGTTTTGCAATCAGGTTGAATGTCACACGCAAGTAATTGCTAATGTGTGATGATTGGAATGTATGTGGGATGTTTGCAGCTAAAGAACATATGCAAGCTAATTATTTGGCTATTACTTTGTGTCTATCCTTAGCGGTTCTTCCAAGGCGAGAAATTGGAGTAGGTTTTGTGGGTATACCTCTTGTAAACCCTCACGAGACTATAACTCGTCCACTAGGGACACCTAGGGGTTTAAATGCTTGTTATACATGCTAAATGTAACCGTTTTCTCAACGACATGGAGTTGTTGTATTTAGGATTAGTTTTATTTAGTTTACTCGAGGACTAGCAAAATCTAAGTGTGGGGGAATTTGATAAGTGCATAATTCATATGATTTTAGTGTCCATTCCATACTTGTTTAAGCTATTATTCTTGCATGTATTTGTGTTATTACTCTTGTTTTCTCTTATTTGCCTCTAATAGGTGAATCATCCACAAAGGAGCTACAAAGTGCTGAAAAGAGTTAGGAAGAGAATCCAAGCGCCCAAGTCCAAGAGAAGTGGAAGAAGTGCGACGAAAAGGAGCAAAACGCTCAAAATCAAGAGAAGGGCAAAAGACCGATCTTAACTCATTCAAATTAAGGATTTCTCATCACCATCTTGAAGAGAATTGAAAGATAAAAAGAATTCAAAAAGAATGAGGTCATTCCGAGTTCGGATGAAGAAGTTGTGGCCAAAACAAGCTTTTATTGAATACCGAAGACAGTAAAGTTCGCGGACGGGTTTCATACTTTAATTCCGAAAACTTCTGCTGGAATTTGAAGTTCGCGGACTGGGTTCGCGAACTTAGCAAGTATGAAACGTGTATTAATACATTGGAAGGCCTAAGGGCACGTTTGGAGTCGTTATTTCATATTTTTGGGTCGGGTTCTTGAACCGAACTAAATACTTGATGGCCAAGCAATGTAAACCTATAAAAAGGTATTAGGTCATGTAAAATGTCATCGAATCTCACATTATACTTTTGTTCTTCATTAATATTTTAGGGTTTACCCCTTTAGGGGGAAACCGGGTAGTTGTGTAATCATGAGTAGCTAAATCCTTTGTTGATTAAGGATGAATTCAATGTTCCAAGCGTGAAGCTTTATTATTAATACAAACCTATTGAGAGTTTTTATCATCATCGTTTGTCTTCACTATATTTAGGGTTTATGATTGATTTCTAGATTGTTCAAGTGTACAATTGGAATAATCTTTTGATCATTCTGTTGCTAGTATAGGGTTAGGATATCCGTGTAATTGTTGAATAACCCTTACACGAGTAGAGAACATGAGACCTTTCAGAGGGATTCTGTAGAGCAATCATGTGTGAAGACAACACTAGTAAGTGGACCTTGCGCTCAGAGTCTAACTGCTAGGATCAACCTAAGTTCACATAACTTAAAGAATCCGATTGGGTTACACCTTGAGTGCACTACTACTTGGTGGTTCAGTTAGATAGAACTTGATATGAGAGCGCTTAGTATCAAGTTACACAAGGAGCTTTGGGGATAACACTTCTCTAGTCATTATTCTACGGTTGGTGATGAATGGTTCTTACGAACGATAGATAAGTATTTTAATCCTCGTTAACGCTTGGTAACGGCGAAGGATTCCTTAATCATCTCTTTTCTTTTTATTATTATTATCTTTATAATTATCTAACAACCAAAACCCCCTTTGTTATTTACTTTATCTTGCTATTTCAAATAACCTATCAATTACACAACTCTCTGTGGGAACGATCTCTTACTACCGCTATATTACCGCTAATTAGTGGGAAATATATTTATTAATTTGTTGTGCCTACGACAGCCCATCAACTAACAATACTTCTTAATTATATAGGGTAACGTGAACGTTATTAATAATTGTTTCATCGCTGTAAAAGTATATCCATTAGTCCATTGTTGATTCCATTGATTATTTAGAGTAACACCAATGTGAGATGGGAGCAGGTCTTCTACAGCCTCACTTAAAGTTCACTCATTCTTAAATTCAACTCAAAAGCTGTCTGCATTTAGGGTATCAGAATTCAAGGTACAATCACCAAGATCCATTTTTACTTGACTTTATTGGTAACCCGAGATGCCTGTTTCAATACAGCAATCTTCTTCTTAAGCATAGGTGTATTCAAGTTTCAGGTGAAAGAATCAATTGGGGATTGAAGATACCATATCGTAAAATTTAGAATCAATCCCAGATTGCAGAGGCATATGGGAACCAACATCCGGTGTAATTGTTTGACGATCACTTCCTACGCCCGGAGCCGGATAGGAGTGTGGCACGGAAGATACTTACATTGGTCGAAGACATATTTTACCGCTACATGGGAAGAATTATTCATATTAATGGGGGTGGAGATATGGCATCTGAGCACACTTTCCTTTTGACAAAATATGAAATGTGAGGATTCGTAATTTCATATCTA
The DNA here is from genome assembly GCA_023531295.1 of Papaver armeniacum. Lineage (NCBI taxonomy): Eukaryota > Viridiplantae > Streptophyta > Magnoliopsida > Ranunculales > Papaveraceae > Papaver > Papaver armeniacum. The sequence goes on along the minus strand of JAJJWW010006528.1, from coordinate 132,298 downwards.
TCATGATATATTAGTTGCAAAATACGTGGTTAATCAAGGTGTATAAGCGATACAAGTAAACTAACATCTCAAGGTTTCACTGTTTTTTTAACACAAATTTTTCTCTTGATTTATGTCCTAAGGGATTGGTTACGGTTTGATTCACCGGTGCGCTGACAGGTTCGGTTAGGAATTTTCATGCCAAAACAAACATAGTTTAGGGTTTCTCGGCTTTCTTCTGATTTTTGATTTTTTTTCCTCTTTGATTTATATTTTACGGGCTTGGCTAGGGTTTTATTTTGATTGTGTAGTTTAATTTTGCAGGTACAATTTTTGACATGAAAGCTAAATCTTGGAATGTGCTAAGCGTGAATGGTCTAAAATAGTACGTAGTTCAGGTAAGTTGTAATAAGAAAATGTATTGCATTGTTTTGTTTTGTTTTTTTCCTCCTAGGCTGTTGCATTTCTGTGTGTTTGAGACTTTTATTTAGGTTAACACTCTAGCTTATTGTAGCCATTTTGTTTAGTTTAGTTTCAATGTGCTAGGTGTAATGTGCCAAGAGTGAATGATCTAAAATAGTGCGTAGTTTAGGTAAGTTATAATAAGAAAATGTACTGCATTGTTTTTTTTTTTCCTCCTAGGCTTTTGCATTTCTGTGTGTTTGAGACTTTTATTTAGGTTAACACTCTAGCTTTTTGAAGCCATTTGTTTAGTTTAGCTTCGAACTAATAATGACAAGGATACTACCACAAGAGAAGTGTGTACATCGTCTTCCTGTTTTTGGCTTATACAATTTTTCTCCATCATTTCAGCTCTGCAGAATTATCTTAATGCATCAATAGCCGAGCCAAGCATGCATTGGGATGGGGCGAGGCAAATCCGAGCCACACCAAATCAAATATCCTAAGCATGCATCGGGACGGGGCGAGGCGAAGCCGAGCCAAGCATGCATGATACTACCACATGAGATGTGTGTATATCGTCTTCCCCCGTTTTTGGCTTATACAAATTTGCTCCATCATTTCAAATGCCGCAGCACTATCTTATCGCATCAATAGGCGAGCCACACCAAATCAAATATCCTAAGTATGCATCGGATGGGGCGAGGCGGGCGAGCCAAGCATGCATCGGAAGGGGCGAAGCGAAGCTTTCCGGGCAATCATTGGGATGGGGCGAGGCGGCCGAGTCAAGCATGCATTGGGACAGGGCGAGGCGAAGCCGAGCCACACCAAATCAAATATCCTAAGTATGCATCGGGATGGGGCGAGGCGAAGCCGAGCCAAGCATGCATCGGTAAGGGGCGAAGCGAAGCTTTCCAGGCATTCATTGGGATGGGGCGAGGCGAAGCTGAGTCAAGCATGCATTGGGACGGGGCGAGGAGAAGCCGAGCCACACCAAATCAAAAATTCTAAGCATGCATCGGGACGGGGCGAAACTGAGCCAAGCATGCATCAGGACGGGGCGAGGCGAACCCGAGCCACACCAAATCAAATATCCTAAGCACGGTGCGTAGGATGGTTTCGAGTCCGCCCGGTGCATAGCACGGGCACAAAATCTAGTTGAATAATTAATGAGATAGAGCTAATTTATATTTTCATTATTAGATTTGAAGATAATATCTAAAATTACTTTAAATAGATAATAATACCAATTATAAAAAATAGTTTTACATAACTATATTATAGTTCTTCAGGTTGGGCGGGTTATTCGGGTTAGAAATATGTGTGCCCGTGCTTGCCCAAATTTAACTCGGGTTTATAAAATTTATGCCTAAGCTTTCCCAAAGTTTTGAAATACGTTGCCCATGTCCGCCCAATGTTCGGGTTGGGCATGGGTTGGGTGGGTTAACCCAACCCAAGTCCCAACCCTAGTTCTTATCACCTCGCCCAGCTATTGTGGGCGCAGTTTTAAGTTGGGTAAAATTATGATGTACCCCTATTTTTTTTTTTTTTTTTTGGCTTTTCAAATGTACCCCTGTTTTGACTTATTCTCATTGTTTTTTTTTTTTTGAAAAAAAAAAAAAAACGAATTCTATCCAGTTAAGTACAAGGTGGCAGTTATCTCACCTATTAAAAAGTCATATTTACCCGTGAACCACACCTATTTTGTACAAGGTCGATTTTCCACCAACTAAATACCTTGAACCCTGAAATAAAATCCACGAACCCTGAACTTGGAAATGACGAACCCCAAACACTAAACCCTGAATTTGAAAATGATGAACCCTGAACTAAATATCTTAAACCCTGATATTGGGAATGATGAACTGTAACGACCTGGATTTTCGGACTTCCAGCGGACTCCAATTCGACCTTGTGGGTTGGGTCCGATCCAGCTAGTGATGTAGTTTTAGTTGTGGTAAGTAGAGTATCGTTCGCTCGGACTTTTTTTAAAGATTTTGATTTTAGACTTAATGAAAGAAATACTAAAACTAGCAAATAAAACAAAGGATGATAATAATATTGAGAGATTACTTGGACTTAGGATTCCACCAAACTTCACAATCAATTGGTTCATACAATGATTCGTAACAATTTTAGCTCTTTTCTAGACTCTATTTCTTTGCCAAAAGTAGATTTTATAAAGCATTAGATGTAAATCGTAAGCATAGTGCATCAAAAGTTCTTAGACTAAGCATACACTATCAAACAAAATCACAAATAATCAATGAAAATCATAAATCGATTAAAAATCAATGCAAAAAGTCATAAGAATCAATTATAGTTACCAAACAATTGTGAACTTGGCTTCCTCCGTCATCCCAACCGATGGGGTTTAGCTCCTCATATCAAAAACACGCACAAAATAATAAACCATAGCTCAAAAAGGTGTTTTATTGAAGAAATTGTATAAAACAGAGATTTGTAACGCTGCAATGGTGTTACAGACGTCACTGTTACAAGTTTCTAAGACTGTCAAAGAACGATAGTTGATTGACTCTGTCGTTGTATCTAAGACTTCTTCTGCGACAGTTCCTGGCGGTTCAATGTTCTTGGTGTTCTTGAGTTTTGCGCAAAGAAGGTAACTTTCTCGTGATTTCTTATTTCTCGAATTCTAGCTAACTATTCTATCCCCAAGGTCTCCGTCCCTTTCTTGACCTCCCAACATCTCTTATATATACCACAGGACCAATAATATCTCGAGTAAATCCTTCTTTTCCTCCTCGTAAGTTACGGGATTTTATTCTTTTCTTTCCCATGTACAAATGTTTCGCCATTCAAAACCCTCTTATTATATAGAACGATATCTTCAAAGAAGATACTCTGCCTTACTTCCCACGTATCTCCAAATATAGCACTCCCAAAAGAACCCGAGAAACTCACCTTCCTGTTTTATCGAGATTCTGTGGAATCATCCTACTTTTACGTTCACAACACCACTAACAGCCCTGTTTAATTAAAACAGGCCCGAAACAAACCATACCCACTAAAATATCCAACATAATCGCACCCAAACCGCTCCCAGAAACTTACGCAGCTGAGTTTGTATTCCCGCCAAATCTCGTTTGAATTGTTGAAGATGATAGGATGCCCCCTAACCATAATAGGGGTGCCTTTAGCATACGCCTTTGGGGAATGCCCTGGGGTGCACATAGCAGGAGGGTACCCCTTAGTAATTGAGGTGCCCCTTATCCAAATGAGGGGTCCGTATAGTAATTTTCTCCCACGAGCGCAAAAACCACTTTTCGAGCCAATTTCGCCGCAAAAGCTTATTTCTCCAAAAACACCTACAAAGACATAAAATAACCAAATAAGTACAAAATCGAGTGCTAACATTACAGAGAATTGAGACTAATATAGACACATAAATGCGTCTATCAGCTAGAAAGTCCAAATTTCCGGATCGCCACTCGCGTAGGACCGCATTTTTCGTTCCAAAAGATTTTAATAAAATACAAAACTCAACTCAAATGAAATATAATATTACTTTTAAAATTAAAAACCGTAAAATAATAATAATTTCATAAACAAAAGTATCAATTTAAAACAAACCAACAACTCTGGTTAAATCCAAAACGCAATACCCAAATCCCGTGTTGTATAACAATTTCTTTGTCGGCTAGTCTTTCATACTCTGTGGAAAGGGAGGAAAAGGGGTGAGCAAACTACGGCCCAAAGAGGAAGTTTCCAAAATAATAGAGTGCATCGCAAAAACAAACAAATGCAACAGATACAATAATTAAAACCATGCACAAAAATTCGCAATAATACTTACGTCATTCTCAACCACAAATACTTAACATTTTCTCACTCAAAATCTTCAAACTTAAATTCTAGATCCTTAATCTAGTTGCCGAGTTATTCCTAGTAAACAAACCACTATTGTTCCTAACAGTCTTTCTTTTTTCTTTCTTCAAATGATTCTTAATCTTGTTGTCAGAGTTATTCCGGTAAACAAACCACTACTGTTCCCCGAACAGTCTTCCCAAGGTAGCCACCAGTGGTGGGATGCCATAAAGGCCTGACATTTCAGCAGCAGACAGATACATATTTTCCTATAACTCATTTCATATTAGTACACTTAATCCTACACACACCTAACCATGTTTAGAATCCCAAAGACTTAATCGCACTAAGATCCATCCACTAATAAAGTAAACACACTTTCGCAAATCTAAACTCAATTCCGTTCACTAATAATCTAACACATTAAATTCACTATCACAAACCAAAACTAATACTATAATGCATCAAGTTCATGTTAAAAAAGAAAATAAATCAAAACTCAATAATTATGCATTAGTATAAATATATAAAATTTCATAAATAAATCAAATTATACAAAAACTACATTATGAATTTAAAAAACAAACATGATGATTATTAGTATGGAAATCCCAAGAAATCAAAATAACTTTAATGCTAAAATAGGTTTTATTTGATATTAGGTAGAAACCCCTACCTCAAAAGCTTTGCAAAAATCTTGATACAACACCTTTTCTTCTTCCTTTATTTTTTTTTTCCCGATAAATCAGATGTTTTTATTTCTATCTTCTTGTATATATGAAATCTTGAGATGAAGAATAACTATTGAAAATGACTGGTGAAAGGGTTTAGTTTTCTTTTGCTGTTTAGAAGGAAAATCAGAGATAAAGAGAAAAAGAGATAGATAAAAATGATAGCTAACTTTTTGTTTTCATTTTGTTATAAATAACACTTACTCATTATAAAAATGATGGACAAATAAAACTCATAATCTCAATATTTATTTTATCTTATTAGGAAATATTTTTAACCAAATTAACCACATGCATGCAAATATAACCCATTGATTTAGATTTTAATTCCTGATTTAAATTTATTTCCTTAATTCAAACTTACCAAAATAAATTAAAGCATCTTGTTTAATATATACATTTAAGTAAGACAATTCTTACATCCTAACACAAATGAATTCCTTAAATTATTATTAATGATATTTCTATTTTGATTCAAATATACCTTTCATACACCTAAACATAATATCAATGTTCAAACCTACTGGACATCGAACCGAGAAAATTATCGGTCAAGGTCAAATGGGTTAATCGGTGGTTCAACCCGGTTCACTGGGTCATGTATATATGCATGACCCTATGTTTAGTGTCACCAAAGAGCTGCTAGCTCGGTGGTTAGGGGTTACTTGAACGAGCAAACAGGTCCCGGTATCAAACCTACTAGTTAACAAAATGACCGACCACGGGTCACTCGTATTGGTTCGGCGAATCACGGGTCACCGGTTCTCACTAAATAAGGCGGTTTTCTTTTGAGTTTGTTTGGGTCAAGAATGAGACCAGCCCGTAAAAAGTGACTGGGTCACGGTTTTCTTGGGTTGGCCGTGAGGCCAGCCGGTTTTCAGAACATTACATAATATCATTTATATATTAAAGTAAGTTTCTTTAATTTTGATATATCACACGCATGCAATTAAAACTAATCAATAAATTTCCTAATTTATCTTTATAAACTTAAATACATTATATATGCATACTAGAACTTCAACCGTGCCGTAACGGCACGGCCTCCATAGTAAGTAAAAAAATTATGTCAATTTAAACCTTTGTCATTCTTTTGTTGGCTCTATAGCTCTATATAAGGTGACAATTTTTCCACATATTTTTTAATTCTTATGTTTTTTTTCATAGAATTGCTAGGTTGACCGAAATATTTGTCTCGAAAAAATTACCGGGTGAAACATGTAGTGGGATCAACTGAAAACCTTTATTATCCCTATCATCGCTGGGTTTTTCTCGGGTTATTTTTCGGAAAAAAAATATGGTCAACCTGTACAATTGTTTCTTTTGTATTAATAACCATCTTATTTTCAAATTAAAAAAATCAACCACAACTTCCATAATAATGTTACATGTGTCCTAACGACATAGACCGACACATTGAGCACATGCACTGCCATCACCAAAACCACCCATCACCACTACCTTTTCCACCACCAAAGATTATCGTCATGGGCTCCATGCACTACCACTCACAAAGACCACCCCAATCATCTGTAATGATTATTAATAAATTTATTATTTATTTAATGAAAATATATTATTAAGACATTTATAATGAGAGATTAGTAAAATATTTATTATTTGAAGTTAATGATACAATAATGATGTAAACAACCACAACCATTGATTTATATTTTTCCTAAATAAATCTCAGCCGCTCTTTATCTTTCCTAACTTGTCACAAATGCAAAATTTAGATTAATATATTCTTTAGTTACCTATTAATTAATGTAAGAGATGCCAAGTCATTGAATATCCAAGATAGTTCAAAATCTTCCATTTTTAATTTTATTAGATTCAAAAATAAATTAAAATCTCTTGATTTCCAATTTTTTTTTTTAAATAATTAATTAATATAATTTTGCATAGGAAATACGTAATTAGAAAGAAATTAAACAAAGCTTTTAGTTGGCAGCCTAGCAACAAGCTGGGCTCCAACACCTTTCTGAATAGCAATGCCTAATCTATGAAAAATAAAACTACCATAACCACTACCACCAAGCCGTTACTAACTAAACAGTTCTTGGACGCTTGAAAAACATAAAGTATCCTCACCCAATTCTCCTAGAGTAGAAAAAGCTAAGACACCCAGACCATAACCATGGGAAACACACTTGTCCAAGTATTTAGTGTGTTTATGTGAGACCGCACTAGATATAGCTTTTCCGGGGACGAAAGAGCGGATTCCATCACCAGTGAAGGGTGAGACTCCTGTGACATCCATACAAACATCCTTGCCATTTTCCCAGTTGAGCACAAGAATGTCAGCAGGTTTCAAATCTTTGTCGTCCTTCGTCAGAAAACCCAGAGAAACTTCCTTACGCACCGGCACACTAGCTTTGTAACAAATGTCAGTGATTACATCACGAACAAAATCATGTCGGAACTTAGGTCTGATATCCTTAGCACAATGAAGCGCATGATCCCCAAAGATATCCATAGATTTGTTACAACTTGGGCATAATCCATTCTCAACGAACAGTGGGATACCAAAGCGATAGCAAAGCACAGCTCTAAACTGTCTAGGACCAAGGCACTGATTAAGCCCACTGATGGGTACAACCAATAAATAATCTTGCGCATGCTTGATACGGTTACACTGCCACAAAATGGAATCTCTTGCAGACATAGAAAATTGGTCTGGGATTTTCTTCTTAACTGCATCGAAATAAGTGACTGCCAGGGAGTGCATGGAAGGGGGGGCAGTGTTATCGATACAATATGTAGAAGGTAAACCACATACCTGAATAAATTTTTGAAGTGCAAACTGATAAGCAGGGCCTTTGTCCGTTGAGAATGAACTACCAAGAATCACCTTTTGCATTGAAGTAGACTGACTCTGAGAAGCGAGGTAACAATACGCGCTGGTATAAGCCATGGTGTAAATGCCAAGTCCACCATCTTTGATAGGCAAGGTAGCTAATCGCTGTTGTAAAGGACCAAACCCCGCACCATCACCCATAATTAGAAGTCTCAGGTACTTAAGTAGATGATCATCAAAAAGGGCAGTGGCTGATTGCAGGGCTGCGGGGTTGGTAGTACGCATTGCAAAATTTAATCGAGACACTCCAGTGCAATTGCGAAGTAATAACATCTCACTTTGGGGGTCTCTGAGTTTCTTGATTGCAGACATTAATTGAACAGTCTTATTCACCCTGCCCAACAACATATCACTAATATAATTCAAATCTAAACTCACTGGTCCACCCAAAAGTTTTAACACCATTAGAAGGTCTACCAATATCAGCAGGGAAAACACCATCAGTTGTGCTTCTAGGATCATTAGAAGGCCAAAAGACTTTTGTCTTTTTTATATTAAGATGTAAACCTCTGCATGGTCCTTCAGTTTCGATTATACTCAAAGCCTTGGCTACCTCCAATGTATCGCCAATAATTGTACCGTCATCTAGGTACCAAGCGTGCAGGTCGAGTTTGCATTGAGAAGCAATCGTCTTCGCCAGTGGGTGGAGTGTCAACGCAAAGATCAAGGGACCTAGAGGATCCCCTTGCTGAACTCAAGTGCAGACGACAAAATATAATAGTCGTAATAGAGTTTAGCAGGTCTTAAGTAACAAAATTCAACCCAACGAGAAATACCTGGGCAATGAAGGCGGACTTCATTGATGAGGTGCGATCTGCTCACCATGTTGAAGGCATTGGAAAAGTCAATAAGCAACATTGACATTTTTGTCGAGTGACCTTTCAACTCCATTAACCGATTTAAAGCATGTAAAATACTTTCTCCACCAGCAGGAATACCAACCCCGAATTGATAATCACCCAGGTAAGAAGACATATCCTTTCAACTCCATTAACCGATTTACAGCATGTAAAATACATAATATTTTATTATGTATTTAAAATTCATGATATAATTAGCTAGCCGAAAAGGATAAATCTCTTTCCTAGCATTAAGAAAAATGTCAAAAATTAATTATATGTAACTACTAATCAATGCACCCCTATTGTTGTCATAATTAATTAAGTCCTAATAAATTAATTAATCAAAATGGAAAGATGATTTATATTTTCAAGATATACGAAGAGAACAATCAATTAACATTTATTAATTAATTTTTTTCGCAACCATAAGCATACTCATAACTAAAATTTTATTCTTTACGAATCAAGCTTTAAATTAAAATCCGAATAAGTAATATGGATAGGGTTTCAAAAGCGAAAATCATGTCAAGAAAATTACGGGGTTTTACATGAACCTTGAAATAAAAACCTTGAACCCTGAACTTAGCAATGATGAACCTTTTAGGGAGTGATGTAACGAACTTGAAAATGGTGAAACGATCTTGAACTGAGATGGACGAATCTGAAAAATAATTTAAAAGGTTAACATGGAAACGAGTAAAAGGTAAATAAGTAAATTATAGTGGGACTTAACCAAGATGGATGGAAAAGTTGACTATTGAGGGTAGATTTGCAAATATAAAAAAAAATATAGGTGTACATTTGTCTTTCGGGTATTTCAACGAGGATACATCTCGTATATATCTCTTTTAAGTTTTAATATACACGTGGGATATCAGAAGGCTAAAAAGGTTTTGAAGAATGTTGTACAAATTGGATTGTGGTTAAAACTAGGATTGTGGTTTTAAGAGCAACTACGGTCATGACTTGCTAAATTGTCAAATTGTTAAGCCATATTTGGCTCCTTTTTTTTCCTCGTTTTAGTCGCAAATGGGAAGGGTTATTAAGGTGAAACGCGATTAAAACTGAGTGTGAAACTAAGGCTGCATCATTAAATCCGTATGAAAGTGAGACAATGTTATTAACCGTATCTTTAAATCTGTATGCAATTGAGACTTTATCAATAAATGGGTGTAAAAATGAGACTTTATCGAAACATGTATGTGAAAGTGAGACCATTTGAAGCCACTTTCAGACGCAACTTAAGAAACCGTCCAAATTTCGACGCACTTTATACTTGCGTCCAGGCATGCATGTAGTTATTAACCCCGTCTTATCATGGTTGGGAATTGCCAAATTTAGTAGATTTGGCAAAGCAATTTGGCAATTTGGTGAATTTACCTCCCGTGATTGTGCTAGTTTTCTTTGCAAAATATGACTTATGGCAACAACACTACGGTTGCTCTTATACACCCTTATTTTTCATTTTCATGAATGTTGATGCTTTGGGCAAAAAAATTGCTACTTATATGTCTGCATTTGAGATGTTGACAGGAATGAAATTAAACTTATATGTCTGTATTTATATGAAATACCATACAAATACAAATGATTTTATTAGAAACTTGACTATGGAATTTGGTTATAAGGTATTGATAATGCTTATTAAGTATGGGGGTTAACCTGTTGGGGTTGCTTTTAGAAACACTGTAGTAGTATTCTGAGCATTGAGAAGAAGTTAGCTATTTGGAAAGAAGAAAAAAATTTGCATAAGCCAGAGAGATTACCTCTTATCAGAGCAAGCGTTATGGTGTACTATTTATTGGCGGAAATGGTATAGCTATAAATAAGGGAGAAAATAACAACTACTATGGTATTTGGCTAACTTGAGGAAGAAATTGGATTTCCGCATAAATGGTACTTAGTGAAAATGAGTTTCTACCAAAGCTGAATTGTATGGTTTGATTTAGATTTAGTTGGGAACGTGTGGTTTAAGATGCAAATGGTCAAAAACAAATAAATTTATAACAGTTTCCCCCATAGCGGAAAATTGCTTTCTGTGAGCTAAGTTATGGCTTACCAGCATTACATATGTGTAGTTCGGGTCATCCATGGCTTACTAACTATGACAATCTAGAAAAATTTGCAACCATGGTAGTTGTTCATTGCTAGATTGTAGAAAAATCTGGCTATTATGCTTATCATAATGCTTGCTCTTAAGAGTTACCGATAAATAAATAAATTGTATGTTTAGCTTGTCAACTTATTTCCTTTTTGTAGTTCATTTTCCTGATGTTATGGAATTAAAGCTCACCAGTCTTATGAGGAATTTCTTACTGGATGCAACTGAAGACAAAAGGAAGATGTGTTACGTTTTTAAGAATGTTTCTATAGATGAATAGAAGATTTCAGCATAACACTGAGATAAAGATGCCATCTGTGGAACAATCAAAGTGGAGTTTAATGTGCAATGGTTTGGGTAATTGATAGTCATATTCTTGTGTCTGGTTTGTTATCAATTCTTTATATTGTTAGTGCTCTCAATTTTGTACTTATTATGGTATTTTGCGTATTTGTAGGTGTTTTTCCCGGTAGTGGCTCCAAGCACTTGATGGGTTGGAAAACCGACTTCTTGTAACGCCACAACTGCACAATATAGAGGATGTGGATAATGGCTAGTACGGGTCGAACCCATAGGAAGTGTGAAATATGTAGTGTACTGATGTACAACTACAAGGATTAGATCAAGGATAACTAGCAGCAAGCTACTTTCTCTCTGCAAGCAGAGCCTAACCTTCAAAATTGAAAGCAAAATAGTTTTTCATTGATGAATTTAGGGTCTTACAATGATTGGGTATTTAACTACCAATCTGAGAGAAAGGACATCAACGTCCCTATTTACATCAATGAAGAAAAAGGACAAGAAACGACACTCGAGGAAATAGAATTCTTACACACAATTGTCAATACGTGATTACTCTAGCTAACTCGGTGAGTCGTAGTACCTAACTCAGTTAAGCGACTCGGTCTCACAGTCTTAAGTACATGACAATGCCTCTCCTTTTAAAGATCCTTGTCCTCAAGGATAAAGTATGGGAACTGAGCTTGTATGTGAGTTGTGTCTTCCCAGGTAGCATCTTCTGCAATAGAGTTAGACCAGTGAATGAGTATTTGAGGTACATAGTAGTGACCTCTGAGAGTGTTACGAGTGTCCAACACAGCTACCGGTTCAACAACAAAATGACCATTATCACCCACCACTGGCAGGAATGGTAGAGTAAAATCTTTGAGCCCAATTTGTTTCTTAAGTTGAGACACATGGAAGACAGGGTGGATCCGAGACCCTACTGGTAACTGCAATTTGTAAGCCACTGCTCCAACTCGTTTAAGATCGCAAAGGGCCAAAGTATTTGGCAGAAAGCTTGAAATTCTTTCTGATAGCAACTGAAGATTGTATATATGGTTGAAGTTTAAGAAAGACCATGTCTCCCACTACAAATTCTCTATCCACGCGCTTCTTATCTGCGAAAAACTTCATTCTATCTCGTGCCTTTGCTAAATCTTCTTTCAGGAGTTGCAACATAACATCTCTCTCCTTCAAGTAACTCTTTACTGAAGCAATCAAGTTGTAGCCATAATGAGAAAGATGAGATGAGGAGGATGATAACCATACAAAGCCTGAAAGGGTGACATCTTCAGACTAGAGTGGTAGTTTGTGTTGAACCACCATTCATCAAGAGCCAACCAATGTGTCCATTGCATGGGATTAGATGTAGTCATACATCTAAGATATTGTTCCACACAGGCATTAGTTCTCTCAGTTTGTCCATCTTTTTGTGGATGGTAAGCAGTGGAGAGCTTGAGAGTTGTGCTTAAGGACTTGAATAAAGCCTGCCAAAAATGACTTACAAAATTTTTGTCTCTATCACTAACTATGGAGCTTGGTAAGCCATGTAGCTTGAATATATTGTTGAGAAATTCCTTGGCCACTGACATAGCTGTGAAGGGGTGACTCAATGGAATGAAGTGGCTATATTTTGTAAATCTATCAACAATTACTAAGATGACACTCTTCTTATTGGACAGTGGAAGTACTTCAATAAAATCCATTGAGATATCCTGCCATACTTTCTCTGGTATTGGTAAAGGCTGTAAAAGGACACTAGGAAAAGAAGTAGTGCCCTTGTTGCATTGACACACCTCACAAGTAGCCACAAATTGCATGATATCATGTTTCATTTTTGGCCAAAAGAAATGAGATTTTTCTATATGATAAGTACCTAGCATGCCTGAGTGTCCCCCAATAGCAGAAGAGTGTAAAGACTGAAGAATGGGGTGTCTGACTTCATTACCTGAACCAATATAGAGTCTTCCTTTGAATCTCAGTATGCCTTCATAACTGGATATGATATCTTGTGCCCATTTAGGAGTGCTCAAGGATATTGCATTGCAGTCTGCAGAGTCTGGACAGGGCATCAGCAACCACATTGTCTTGACCCTTCTTGTATTTTATGATATAATCAAATCCCATCAACTTGACTAGCCACTTCTGTTGTAAGGTAGTAGAAAGTCTTTGGTCCATTAGATATTGTAGGCTTTGGTGGTCAGTATTGATAATGAATTTACTGTGAGAAAGGTAATATCTCCATTTTTGCACTACCATGACAATGGCTAAGAATTCCCTTTCATAGGTGGATAATGCCAAAGCTTTAGGACCCAATGCTTTACTGAAGAAAGAAAGTGGCATGCCTTCTTGCATGAGTACTGCTCCCACTCTTCTGTCATAAGCATCAGTTTCTAGTATAAATTGCTTTGTAAAGTCAGGTAGGGCCAACACTGGAGCCATTTTCATTGCAGTTTTGAAGGCTTGAAAAGCTTCATGTGCTGAGGGAGACCAATGAAATACATCTTTCTTAAGCATATCAGTAAGGGGTTTAGAGATGGTACCATAGCCCTTGATAAATCTTCTATAATAACCTGTAAGACCCAAGAATCCTCTCAACTGTCTCAAGTTGGTAGGGAGGGGCCAAGTTTGCATAGCAGAGATTTTGTCAGGGTCAGCAGCTACTCCATCTGCAGAAATGAGATGCCCCAAATATTCTAGTTGAGGCTGAGCAAAGACACATTTAGAGAGCTTAGCATATAAAGAATGTTTTCTGAGGAGTGTAAATATCTAGTGTAAGTGCAGAACATGTTCCTCCAAGGAAGAACTGTAGACCAAGATATCATCAAAAAATACCAAAACAAATTTCTTGAGAAATGGTTGAAATATGTCATTCATGAGATCCTGGAATGTAGCAGGAGCATTTGTAAGGCCAAAGGGCATGACTCTGAACTCATAATGGCCATGGTGAGTTCTAAAAGCTGTTTTGAATATATCAGGACCAAAGATTCTTATTTGATGGTAGCCAAATCTTAAGTCGATTTTGGTGAAGATAACAACTCCTTTGAGCTCATCCATCAACTCATCAATCAAAGGAATAAGAAATTTATCTTTAACAATCATCTCATTGAGCTTTCTGTAATCAACACAGAACCTCCATGTACCATCTTTCTTTTTCACAAGTAGAATAGGAGAAGAAAAAGGGCTGTTACTATGTTGAATAAGGCCTGCAGAAAGCATCTCTTGAACCATTTGCTCCACTACAGATTTATAGATGTAAGGGAATTTATAGGGTCTCTGGGAAGTGGGTGCATAATTTGGTTTAAGAGGAATTTTATGATCCAAATTTCTGTGTGGGGGAAGTGCAGTAGGTGCTGCAAAAATATCAGAAAATGAGTCCAAAACTTCTTATACTGGAGAAGGTATGGGAGTGGAAGGTGTAGGAGAAATAGCAAAAATTTGACCAATTAATGTTGGTGTGTTACTTTTGATAAACTTTCTCAAGGAAGATCCAGAAATAAGACTAAGAGAAGGTTTAGAAGGGCTGCCCTGAAGTGTGATATAGTTACCATGATGCATAAAAGAAATCTTCAGGTGAGCAAAGTTGAAGGTGATATCTCCCAATTGCTGTAACCAATCTGCTCCCAATACCATATCAAATCCTCATAATGGTAAGACACTTCAGTTAGAAGAAAACTTATAGCCCTGCATATCCCAATATAGGTCTTGACATATTCCTTTGCTCATGATACTATCCCCATTGGCCACAGTAACCAACATGGAACCTGTTGGAGAAGCATGAATGCCTAGTTTATCCACAAGGGTTGAATCAGTGAAGCTATGTGTACTGCCAGTGTCAACTAGGACCATGATGGGATGCTTGTGCAAGTGACCAGCAATTCTGATTGTATCATGAACAACATTCCCTGTTAAAGCATGCATAGATATCTCCATAGGAGAATCATTAGTGGAATGAGAAGCAACATTGGAGTCATCAGTGTGTAATTGATCTGGTTCTTCTGCCTCTTCATCATAAATTAACATGAAAAGTTGTTGAGTTTTGCACTTATGGCCCTGCCTATAAAATTCATCACAATTATAACATAATCCTTTATATTTTCTCACCTGCATTTGAGCATGAGTGAGTCTTTTAATTGAGGGAAAGGAATTATATGGTGAAGTTTTTGTGGGGGTGGTGGGGTGTGTTATAATTGGAGTAGTATTGGTTTTATTGTAAGGAGATGAAGAAGAAAAGAATGGTTTAAAAGTTGAAGCAGGATGAGCAACTGATAATGGGGTGGGCACAAAAGGTCTAGAGAATGATTTAAGAGGCTTTGGCTGATGACACATTGAAGCCTGTTGCATTCTATCTAAGAAAGAAGCTTCAGAAGTACTCTCTGGTTTAAACATTTGCACAGTGGTACGAATATCTTCCTTTAAGCCACTGATAAAGCTGAGTGTATAGAAACTTTCTGGCATATTTGGGTTGTTAGCCACCATAAACCCTTTATAATGTTCCCATTTATCAAAGTATTCTTCCACCGTAGTGGTCTGAGCAAGTTTATTAAAACTTCCAACATAATTATCATGTGCAATATCCTCAAATCAAGCACATAAATCACGAACAAAGGTAGCCCAAGGAATAGATTGTTTACCTTGTTGGTAGTTCATAAACCATGAATCCACCTGTGAATCGAAATGAATAGAATCCATGTCCACTCGCTCCTCCTCAGGAAATTTGTGAAACGCAAAATATCTTTCACACTTAAGAGCCCATCCACGAGGAGATGGATCTGGAAAATCGATTGTTTACCTTGTTGGTAGTTCCATTAAATCTTGGAAAATCGACCTTAGGAGTTCTGGAAAATCGACTGTGGTTGGTATGAGATATAGTTTTGATAATTTGAGTAAAATTATTGAAGGGTGGAGGAGGGTTAGATTGAGATTCATCAGAAGATGGATCTGGTGGGTGTTGTTTATTGTTTTCTAGTAAACACGGAATAAGAGTTAATATAGATTTAACATCAGTTACTGAAGAATTCAACGAATTGATTTGATCTCTGATTTCGATGATGGAAGTGGTGTTTTGAGCAACATACTGAGTGAGCTCGGCGATTGATTGTTTGTTAGCCATGGAAACAGGTGCCAGGAGTGAATCTGATACCAATTTTAGTGTACTGATGTACAACTACAAGGATTAGATCAAGGATAACTAGCAGCAAGCTGCTTTCTCTCTGCAAGCAGAGCCTAACCTTCAAAATTGAAAGCAAAATAACTTTTCATTGATGAATTTTAGGGTTGTTGATACATGAAAAATAACACCCTTTAACGGATCCGGGGTTCCCCTAAGAGGAGAGGCAAGTCTAGTATAAGATGTGGGGACTTGGGGACAAGGCCCAAGTCCAATGGGAAAATACCCATGAGATAAGAAGGATAAAGGAGGAATTGAGGGATAAGAAAAGGATTATATTAAGGAATGACGTTAAGAGTAATTAAGTAGGTTTAGGACATGTGTCATGATGTCATAAAAGGAGGGACATTTGGGAAAGTCTATATAAGGAAGGACAAGGTACAATGGAAAGGAAACTCTCTCTCTCTCTTACTATTCCTAGAAAGCTGAGGTCATTAGGTGTAGCTAGGACGGGTAGAACCAAAAATAAAATCCCCTCAACATTTGGCGACCACACCCGGAGGATCGTGCCTAGCTCACCATGACACACCTAGGAGGCGCTAGCTCAGGCGCGGTAGAAAACCAAGTGACTAACCTACCCATCAACTTGGACGAAGTAACAATAGAAGATGGAGACAGCGAGGAAGAAACACTAGTTCAAGGTGATATCAAACAACCAACGGAATGCGGATTCCAAAGCAAAGAAATAGTAGTAACACAGGGGAAGAACGCGCGGGTGATCCAGCTACAGGAACCTCCCATCGCCAGCTCTGCAAGATATGCAAAGAGAACTAGAAGAACTGTTACAAAGAAGGCATGAACTAGAGGATTGGATAGCACAAGCAGTAATAGCGGGCCAAAACGCTCCCGAAGAAACAACAAAAGGAGAGGGACACAAAACCGACAAAACAACAACAATGTCACAAGAAGAAATGGCAAGGTACCTGGAGCAGAATTACCATGTGATAAAACAAGACAATCACTGCCTCGTAAGCAGTCCATACCCAGCAAGTATCCAAGAATATCTGTATCCGGAAGACTACACTTCTCCAAAATTCAAGACATATGATGGACAAGGAAACGCGCGGGAACACCTCAGCAGGTTTCTATCAGCGATGAACGACAAAGTCTCCGATGGAAGGTTGTGTCTTAGGGAATTTCCCAAGTCATTAACAGGTACAACGTTCACTTGGTATGACAATTTAAAAGCGTAGAGTGTGGATTCTTGGCCAACCATGTCCACGCTTTTTCTCGGGAAATTTTACTCAGCCAAGCGAAAAATCACGACAATAGATTTGAGCAGAAGCGGACAACGGATATGAGAGGAAATAAGGAGATATATTTTGCGATTTCGGCGTCTCGCACTAGACTGTCATGAAGATATCAGTGAAGGAGCGCTCGTCGAGATATGCGTACGAGAATGATCCCAGCTTTTAAGGGAAGTTTGATCAATTTGATTCCAAACTTTTGTCGAGCTCGAAGAAGCACCCAAAGGATCGCCGACCGTGTAAAAGTACCTACGGTACTCGCTTTGGTGCCACACAGATCGCCGCCGTGTCGGAGGCACCACGCAATGTAAGGCCCAACACCGGTAAGGATAGAAGGGACCAGTTCCAAAACACCGGTGGAAGCCAAGAGAGAAGTGGATGGCCTAGGAGAGATTCAAACCCACCATCCCCTCTGCCTTGCAGTAGGGAGCGCGCAATCGAACTACTGAATCAGTGGGTTAATGGAAAGGAAATCCAGCTTCCCCCAACAGTGGTAGACGTCAACAAGATGGACAAGAACACGACCAAGTACTGCGACTATCATCGGAGGTTGGGACACCCGACGGAAGAATGTTTCGCCATAAGGAGCATATTCGAACTAAAGTGCGATTCTGGCGAGCTCGAGACAACTAAGCAGGCAATTGAGCGTGACCCCTTTCCTCGTTACTAAACAAAGGGAGGGGGAGGGGAGTAAAAGAGTATGAAATATGAAATCACAAATTGTAAACAACCCCTTTTCCACGGTAAGAATAATCTCTTTTTGGAATTTGTATGATATATAATGAGAAAAGGTCACAGGAATGCCAAAGGCGCCTGATGGACTAACGAATCCACAAAAGGCTACGGGAATGCCAAAGGCTCCCAGTCGGCTGACAAATCTACAAAAGGTCACAGGAATGCCAAAGGCGCTTGATCGACTTACAAATCTATAAAAGGCTACGGGAATGCCAAAGGCACCAGGTCGGCTGACAAATCTACAAAAGGTCACAGGAATGCCAAAGGCGCCTGATCGACTGATAAATCTACAAAAGGCTACGGGAATGCCAAAGGCACCCGGTCAGCTGACAAATCTATAAAAGGTCACAGGAATGCCAAAGGCGCCTGATCGACTGACAAATCTACAAAGGCTACGAGAATGCCAAAGGCACCCGGTCAGCTGACAAATCTATAAAAGGTCACAGGAATGCCAAAGGCGCCTGATCGACTGACAAATCATCAAAAGGCTATGGGAGTCCAAAAGGCGCCCGGTTGACTGACAAATCTACAAAAGGTCACAGGAATGCCAAAAGCGTCTGATCGACTGAAAAATCATCAAAAGGCCATGGGAGTCTCAAAGGCGCCAGGTTGGCTGACAAATCTACAAAAGGTCACAGGAATGCCAAAGGGGGAGTAGGCGCGTTCTACCAACGCCCGCCCACCCAACCGCTTCCTTTTGATAAAAAGAAAGGGGGAATAGGCACGTTCTACCAACGCCCGCCCACCCCACCGCTTCCTCTTGATTAAAAAAAGGGGGGGTGGGAGTAGGCGCGTTCTACCAACGCCCGCCCACCCCACCGCTGCCTTCTGATCAAAAAGAAAGGGGGAGTAGGCGCGTTCTACCAACGCCCGCCCGCCCCATCGTTTCCTTATGATAAAAAAAAAAGAAAAAAAAGAAAAGGGAGTAGGCGCGTTCTACCAACACTCACCAAAGCTCCACCCACCTCACCCCATTTTTTCCAAAAGGAAGGAAGGAGTGGACGCGCTTAAGCAATACTCCACTTTCCCCATTCAAAAAAAAAGGGGTGGGGGGTGGGAAAGGCAAGCATGAGTAGCCAACACATCACTAAGTAATAGAGTCAAGGCTGATAAAAATTAACGCTAATAAAATGTAAAACCAACCAAACAGAATGGTAATATCCCCCAAAAGAAAAAACAACAACATCACACATTAACACATCAACAATGAAAAACTATCCAAGTAACAAGAATTCAATATAACCAAAGGAATAGAAACATAAAAGCGATGCATTAAGCGGCCTAAAGCGCGGACAGCTCCTGCCGCTTCTTCTCAAGCTCCGCACGGGCTGCCTCCTCCGCGGCCTCATCCCGAATCACCTCGTCGCTAGCTACCCTCACATCAGCGACTAATTTATCCAACGCTTTCTTCCTGCTGGCAATCGTCTTGGAACGCTTCTCCAGTTCCTCCTCCAATTTAGAAATCTGACTTGTGAGACGAACACGAGGGTCGTTGTGACTCTTCAACTTCATCAACAGTTCCTCCAACCACGCTATCGGGAATTTGATATTGGTCGCTGACCGAACAGTAGTCTCCCAGCCACGCATTGTCGCCGCCTCAACAGGATCATGCCCTACTCGCGTAAGATGGTCGGCAATTTCTAGGAGATTTTTGGTCATGTAGCACAAAGTGCGAACATCCAAAAGATCCGCCCTCTCCATGTGACCGCCACCACACTCCACGATATCCCTATAAGTAGCGGCGAAAACAGTTGGCACCCAGAAACCGTAGAGTAGAGTATGAGTGGCAGGATCCGCACCAGCCTCAGCAGCGCTCACTACTAAAGGAAAACAAAGCCGCGCGTCCTCAGGATTTGTTGGCACGGTAGGAACAGCTTGAACGTCGGGAACAACATTCCGCTTTTCCAAAGAAGTGAAAGAACCACCACCATCCATAGGAGCGCGCTTGGTGGACTCCTCTCCACCTTAGACGACGCGCCGCACACTATCCGTGTCAGAACCTTCGGGTTTGGCAGTGTTCTTACACTTGTTGCCCATATCCTGGCACAAATGGTGAAGTCTTAGCAAAGCGGAAAATCAACAGGTTTAGGACGAGACGAGGAGGAGCTAGAAGATGACTCAGAATCACTAGCGGAACCTGAAAAATGGGAAATGAGCATCATTGCGAAGAGTAACTCATATTTATAAAAAAAAAAAAGAGGGGATAAATAGGAAAGAAGAATAATGAAAGTAAAGACACATATTAAATAGGGGTTGTACAAATTACCTTCAGGATCACCTGCAGGCGGTGCCACGTGGGATGAGGACCCTCCAAAAACTGACCGGCTGGACCCAGATGGGCTCATTGATTGCAAAACAACATTGGGAGACACCGGAGGTTCACCTCTGACACGAAATGTCTCGTCCCGAAGAGGGTGAACTGATGATATGTGAAGATTCGGGGATACCCAGTCCCCTTAGAAAGATCGAACCCAAGGTCCCTAAATTGATCTACGAACGAGGGAGTCGGACTGCCACCAAGGCTCCTAGGAGGTTGTGACGCACTTCTCCGACGAGCTTGTTGTTGTTGCAAAGATGAGACATTAGCAGAGGAAAAAGGGCGCGAAGCAGATAATTTGGCTACCTCCCGTCTGGCCTTCTTAGCGAGACTCTTCTCAGTCTAATCACTCTCGGGCATATTCAAATACTCCTCCATTACGTAAGAGGGAGCCTTATACCCCACATGATTGGAAAGAGGATATCCCTGAGAATGCAATTCCCACCATTTTCTTTTAATAAGAATCAAACATACATAAATCATAACAAATAAACAAGCGAGAAGACGACAAGTACCAGCATTGACAGGGGACTAACAGCTGGCCTAGGCACATCTAGCCGGGGAGGTTTACGATCGGAAGAAGACTTCGATCCTTTCTTTGGCCTTACAGGTTCAGAAACTTCTGGGGGAGCCCAAGAAGTCACCAAAGACTCTAAGGAACGACCCTTAGTAGCGGGAAAGAGACGGTGCGCGGCAGCCACGTCATCATCAAGTTTGATCCGGCCAGATGCATGAAGCGTCCGAAGGTCTTCATAAGACAAGTCGCGGGGTGGGGGGGGAGATGGTTCTCGCAAAAGGAAGTTCAAAGCTCGACAACGCATGAAGAGATGATACTCGTGAGCGCCTTCGGTGACAGCTAAGGGGCGCTCAGGGATAGGCTGCTTAAATAAAAAATTGATCCCTCGGTCACCCAAACGAACCGGCCCCTTGAAGACGAAGCGATTAAAACTGACAATGACCTCCCCAGTATCAGCGCTTCCCCAAGGAGGGAACCACGGAGGAATCCCTTGATCAAACCCAACCTGCCGAGCTGCACGGTCATGATTATAAGACATGATAATGAACTTACCAGCATGAAAACCAGGGAGATAACCAGGCAAAACCACCATCACCGAGTCAAAATCCGGCGCTGTTAAGAGTTTGGTTGAGTCTACCTCTGTATCAAAAGACACAGTGAAATCGTAATGAGCTGGACCAAACCGACCATCTTGATAAGGAAACGGTACAAAATCTTTAGCCATATCCATGAACTGGCCTACATCGCCCTTCGATACGTTCCTCCTACCGTTCCCAAGAGCCATCCGCGAGTATCCATAAGTAACTGGGACCCTCTCAATCGAGCCATCGTCCTGTCAGACATCTTCTTCGCGGTGCACTGCCAACACATTAGGATCAGGCGCGTACGGAGAAACATGCTCCCAAGTCCACACTTGCATAAAAGAAACAAGGATGTAGGTTTCGATCTTATGGCTCGAACCTACCGTTTGGAGGTCTTGACAAAACAAGTCCAAATGGCGATACAAGCCACCTAAAAACATTGGCGCGAGCGGGAAGGAGACGCCACGAGATAAAAACACTGCCATCGGCACGAGTTCACTTTTGATCGTATCTTGGGGACTGTACTCAAATATATCGTGGCAGGATATAAGCGGCTAATTCAGCACGAGGATTTGTCTTTTTCCACTTAGGGGAAATCACTTTCCCTTCCACCAACTATGGACCCCAATACTTAATCTAAAGGGGAAAAGAAGCGCGTCGACTGGTTTTAGTGACCCACTCAGGAGCCGTTCTCGGCGACTTAGTTGACAAGCCGTGAATCGCTTCGTGAGCACGAAAAGAGCTGGCAAGCAAGCGCTCACATTGTAGGCGCGCCGAAGGAGGATTCTTCTTCTTCTCGCTAACCAACGTAGCCTTCCCCTTGGCGGCAGATGATGATGTTCCTTTGTTACCCGCGCTATCAACCCCCCGTTCCTCCCCTTTTTTCACCGGTATCTGGTCCTTCCTCACCATTTCGCTTCGAGAGGCATCCTTGCAGTCTAACAAATAATCCCGCAACACTTTGTCCTCATCAGTCAGCGCTTCGTAAACTGTCGCCCCGTCGTATGAATGGATACCATGAATAGGTAACCCTATAAGGGCGACTACATCCCCCAAAACCACGGTTGCTTCCCCCCCACGCGTTAAAGAGAGTATGGACAGGGGGATCCCAACGACAGAAGAGTCGATTCAGATCGCGTATGCACCTCTTTACTTCACGCTTAATAGATGAATTTATAGCTTCATCAATACCTGCTTTACGAAGGATTGTCGCGTGACCAGGATTGAAGCGGATATAAGATGTCCAGTGCGGCCATATTGGATGAGTTTTCGATTTAGAACGAATATCGATGGCAGGGAGATCATAGTCACCGCGGTGGTTCTCGCAAAAGGAAGTTCAAAGCTCGACAACGCATGAAGAGATGATACTCGTGAGCGCCTTCAGTGACAGCTAAGGGGCGCTCAGGGATAGGCTGCTTAAACGAAAAATTGATCCCTCGGTCACCCAAACGAACCGGCCCCTTGAAGACGAAGCGATTAAAACTGACAATGACCTCCCCAGTATCAGCACTTCCCCAGGGAGGGAACCGCGGGGGAATCCCTTGATCAAACCCAACCTGCCGAGCTGCATGGTCAGGATTATAAGACATGATAATGAACTTACCAGCATGAAAACCAGGGAGATAACCAAGCAAAACCACCATCACCGAGTCAAAATCCGGCGCTGTTAAGAGTTTGGTTGAGTCTACCTCTGTATCAAAAGACACAGTGAAATCGTAATGAGCTGGACCAAACCGACCATCTTGATAAGGAAACGGTACAAAATCTTTATCCATATCCATGAACTGTCCTATATAGCCCTTCGGTACGTTCCTCCTACCTTTCCCAAGATCCATCCGCGAGTATCCATAAGTAACCGGGACCCTCTGAATCGAGCCATCGTCCTGTCAGATATCTTCTTCACGGTGCACTGCCAACACATTAGGATCAGGCGCGTACGGAGAAACATGCTCCCAAGTCCACACTTGCATAAAAGAAACAAGGATGTAGGTTTCGATATTATGGCTCGAACCTACCGTCTGGAGGTCTTGACAAAACAAGTCCAAATGGCGATACAAGCCACCTAAAAACATTAGCGCGAGCGGGAAGGAGACACCGCGAGATAACAGCACTGCCATCGGCACGAGTTCACTTTTGATCGTATCTTGGGGACTGTACTCAAATATATCGTGGCAGGATATAAACGGCTAATTCAACACGAGTATTTGTATTTTTTTCGCTTAGGGGAAAGCACTTTCCCTTCCACCAACCGTGGAGCCCAATACTTAATCCAAAGGGGAAAAGAAGCGCGTCGACTGGTTTTAGTGACCCACTCGGGAGCCGTTCTCGGCGGCTTAGTTGACGAGCCGTGAATCGCTTCGTGAGCACGAAAAGAGCTGGCAAGCAAGCGCTCATATTGTAGGCACGCCGAAGGAGGATTCTTCTTCTTCTCGCTAACCAACGTAGTCTTCCCCTTGGCGGCAGATGATGATGCTCCTTTCTTACCCGCGTTAGCAACCCCCCATTCCTCCCCTTTTTTCACCGGTATCTGGTCCTTCCTCACCAGTTCGCTTCGAGAGGCATCCTTGCTGTCTAACAAATAATCCCGCAACACTTTGTCCTCATCAGTCAGCGCTTCGTAAACTGCCGCTCCGTCGTATGAATGGATACCATGAATAGGTAACCCTGTAAGGGCGACTACATCCCCAAAAACCACGGTTGCTTCCCCCCCACGCGTTAAAGAGAGTATGGACAGGGGGATCCCAACGACAGAAGAGTCGATTCAGATCGCGCCTGCACCTCTTTACTTCACACTTAATAGATGAATTTATAGCTTCATCAATACCTGCTTGACGAAGGATTATCGCGTGACCAGGATTGAAGCGGATATAAGATGTCCAGTGCGGCCATATTGGATGAGTTTTCGATTTAGAACGAATATCGATGGCAGGGAGATCATAGTTACCGCGGTGGATCTCTATCCGCGATACGTTTTTAAATGAGAAAGCATCCATGGTGTCCGATTCGGGTTGCAAAAGCCACCCGGGGGCAGATGGATAGGGCAACACATGAGGGTTTAGGAGACGAGGAATTAAGATGTCATCAAGCGGAATAACGCGCTTACTTCCATGAAGCCCCCTAAGCTTTAAGGCGCGCTTCAGATCAGGGACGCTGGTGAACTCCGCGATTGTATACGACCGACCATCTGCTGGATGGGGTAGCAGAATCTCGTCCTGCTCTGTATACTCTGCTTCTTCAGGTTCCGCGCTCATTATTCCTTCAGATTCGTCAGATTCATCAGATGAAATACTACCGGTAGAACTACTAGACATGGCGCGTGTATGAGTGTTAAGAATGAGAGGAAGAGAATGACTGTAAAGGGAAAGATAAAGGGAGAGTGGATCAGTGGGTCTATATATAAGGATCCTGAAGTCCGAACGTAGCAGTTACATAATGGAAACAATAACCGTGAGAAACTGAAAAAAGGAAGTGGGAAAACTTGCACGATGTGGAAGATCAAACGCCTCCTGAGATCGTGGAATTAATAAAAGAGGAAGGAACTCCAATCCTTGGTCCCCGAACCAAAAGAGAAGAGGCGCTAAAGGAATTCCTGTGACTACTGGGTTATTTTACAATTAACCCAATAGTCATGGGAGTAATGTTGATACATGAAAAATAACACCCTTTAACGGGTCTGGGGTGCCCCTAAGAGGATAGGCAAGTCTAGTATAAGATGTGGTGACTTGGGGACTAGGCCCAAGTCCAATGGGAAAATACCCATGAGATAAGAAGGACAAAGGAGGAATTGAGGGATAATAAAAGGATCATATTAAGGAATGTCGTTAGGAGTAATTTAGGAGGTTTAGGACATGTGTCATGATGTCATAAAAGGAGGGACTTTTGGGAAAGTCTATATAAGGAAGGACAAGGTACAGTGGAAAGGCAACTCTCTCTCTTACTATTCCTAGAAAATTGAGGTCATTTGGTGTAGCTAGGACGGGTAGAACCAAAACTAAAATCACCCCTCAACAAGGGTCTTCCAATGATTGGGTATTTAACCACCAATCTGAGAAGAAGGACATCAACGGCCCTAGTTACATCAGTGAAGAAAATGGACAAGAAACGGCACTCGGGGAAATATAATTCTTATACACAATTTTCAACATGTGACTACTCTAGCTAACTCGGTGAGTCGTAGTACCTAACTCAGTTAAGCGACTCGGTCTTACAGTCTTGGGTACATGACAAAATACTACAGAAAACTAATATAAAAAATTAACTAACAAAAAAGATAATATTTTAAAGATTTTTCAAAAATTCAGAACAAAGACGATGAACAAAGTGCGGAGCAGGGTACTAAGGTTTCCGGTTTCCACCAATCAAATCATGTAAACTCTACTAATCTCTAAAATGTATTCCTTGTGTTACTCAAGACAAATATCGAGATTAATCTCATGTCTCGGAAGATGGTATGTTGAATTCTAAAATATTGTTTCTCTGTTGTAATTTCCTTCACTTTATGGGTAGTGATTCTAAAGCATTACTTATCAATCCTAAAGCATATTACGTCAGAAAAACTTAACCAAAGCACGCCATATCAATTAAAAAACATAAATAATTAATAAAATCACATGAGCGATTAAATATCAAGCCATATGAAGTGAAATTACTAGCCGAAATCATTATTTGAAATATCATGTAATGAATTAAAGTAGCCTACAAATTAAATTGGTTTCTACCTAAACCCTAACAAGCAATTTAGCAAACCATGGAAAGAAGAAGGTAAAAAAACAATTTTCAGCTGTATGCGGATTCTTCATCGTCGGCCTCCTCCTTTCTGAGTTTGTTTCTCTTGGTATATATGACTATTGTGAGAGTGTAATTAAGGCCTAGAAGATAATCTTCAAGGCACATCCAAATATAGCACCGATATCAAAAAAAAAAATCTTCCTGTTAGAGCATAGCTCGGTTGAACTAATCAAGCGTTAGTATGTCAAGTTTGGTTGTCATATCTTAATGTGTCAAAACTCATCTAAAGTCGCTTGATTATATACTAGAGTCAACTTCGTTTAGGTTAGACTTGAAAGTCTAGGAATGTTGAGACATACAAGTATTACTCGGAAGACCTGAAGAAAGTGAAGAAGTAGCGAACTACAACGACGACATCATCCTTCCACTTGAGGTTAGTTATATTGACTTGAACTATTTCATTCTTTACAAGGGGAGTTTGAATCATGTTCTAGAAACTAGTAGTGTGTTAATTAGATAAACTAGTAATGTTTGAATCAAAAAGTGCTACCCTTGAAAAGACTACTCAAAGCATGATAATACGCCCATTCGACACTGTCAGATATTAAAGGTTGTACTTTGGCGGTATAAACTTGTGATTTACTGCTGCTTGTTTGCATTTTTATTAGGGTGGTAATAAGATAGTCTATACCTTGCTGTCTTAGAGTTGAATTTGAACTTTTGGGTGTTTACATTTCTTTTGTATAGGTGTGATTTAATTGGGTCAAATACTAATTATGGTAGCAGTAATATTTTTCGGTGGTTTCTTCTTAGATGACCTTTGTACTAAACGCAAAATTATTTTGCCGTGGTTGCTTGTTAGATGACCTTTGTACCAGATGCAAAATTTGAAAAACATTTGACAGAACTGTTACTAAACTTTGACACTAGTGCTTCCTCACCAGCTACTTCTCAGATTTCACTGGACTTCTATTGAACTGATCATGTGGTGCAATGGCAACACAACTGACTCCATGTCAGAAGATGCGTGTTCGATTCACTTCGGGTTCACTAATTTTAGTACATCATTTTTTGGGATCAACTTTGGTTGTTGACACTAGTTTTTGGGGTCAAATTTGGTTGTTGATACAATATTTTGGGATCAAATTTGGTTGTTGATACTATAAATATTCTGAACATTTTCTGAATTTTTAATTTTGGGGATCAACTTTGGTTGTCGATACCATATTCTTTTTCTTCTTATTTTCTGATTTTTCCTTTTGGGATCAACTTCGATTGTTGGCACTATATTATGAGATCAACTTCGGTTGTTAACCCCATGTAATTATTATTATTTTCTGATTTTTTTTTTTGGGATGAACTTTGGTTGTTGACACCATATTATTATTATTTTATTTTTAATTTTCTGATTTTTGTTTTGAGGATCAACTTTGGTTGTTGATGCCATATTTTGGGGATCAACTTCGGTTGTTGACACTATATTTGTTTTCTTCTTTGTTTTTGGGATCAACTTTGGTTGTTGACACAACCGGCGGTGGTGGTGGTGGCGGCGACGACGGTTAGTAGGTGGTGGAATGGTGGTGGTGCTTAGTAGGTAGTGTTTTTTGAGTGGTGGTGGTGGAATGGTAGTTGCATGTTGGTGGTGGTGGAGGCCGTGAAGTGGTAGAGACAGAAATTTGTTATATTTTGAGATAAAGAAAGTGGTAGAGACAGAAATTTGTTATATTTTGAGATAAAGAAAAATATTATAGAAGAGAAAGAAGAGAAATTTGTTATATTTTGAGATAAAGCAAAATACTATAGGAGTAAGGGTATTAAGGTAATTTATTTTTAAATGGTTAAGGCTTTTAAATAATAGGGGTATATTAATTGTTGTATAAGGGTATATTTGTTGGGTGTCACAACTAGGGGTATATAATTAATGTACCCTTATATTTATCGACGCCTCCTTTAATAAACAAGATTTGACGATAGGTTATGCCTTTATCCTATACTCAGTGGACCATGAGACTTTCATGCAGTTATCGGCAGGTTCATATTGGGCACCGTCGGCTCTTCAAGCGGTATCAAAATCCTTACTAAAATCAGTTACTTGGCTAAAATAAAATATTTTGTCAAGCGTCTCTATTGTCACTGATTGTAAAGACTTGGCAGACAACATCAATAAGGTAAGCAAAGATTTATCTTGGGAAGCAGAAAATACTTTACATGAATCTAAGATAATTTTGAGCGATCTTCCTCAAGATCAGGTAAAATATATTGCTAGAAGGTATAATTCTGCTGCAGATTACATCGCCAAGGAAACAAGGATTAAAACCTTCAGCACATGTCGATTCGGTTAAATCAAGAAGTTCAAAAGGCTTGCATTCTTTCTAATGTTTTTGATAAATATGAAATTGTAAATATTTTGTATTGTATTTGCTAATTAATAAAATTAACGATCCCATAAAAAAAAATTAAGATTATAAGTTTTCTAACAAGTAAAGTCTCGAGCCCTTTTTTGGTGCCAAGACAACGATACCATGCAGGTTTTTCACTTTGATCAAATTCAAGCTATCGGAGATCAATTTTTCAATTAAATTATTTTTTTTGTTGTTTCTCCTTTGCATGTTTTTTTTTTTTGAACGACAAAGAAAAGAATTTATTAAATCAAATAAAGGCGAGTACAAAAGGCTTATACCGCCCAGGGGAAAAGAAAGAAAAGTGAAGTAGTCTGTAAAACAAATAACAGACCAGACCAACACTAAGTACAATTAAGGTGGATCAAATTAAACTTGATACCAATTCTCCACGACCGAATTAAAAGAAACATCTTCGAAATCCTTAAAAACCAAATCCCATTAGAAGAGTGCAAATTTAACCATATGAATGATGTGCACAGAATTTTGCATCTTGGATGTAAAAATACAGACGTTTATCTATTTCCAGATGCACCAGATAATAGCAGCCGCAATTAAATTTCAAATCTTTCTCTTCTGATTATCTAGATGGGGTAAATTCCACGAAAGTAAAGCAGTAGAAACATCTTCTGGAATGATGAAATGCAACTTCATGTGCTTAAAAAAGTCCCACCAGATTTCCTTAGTGAAACTACAATGTAAAAATGAATGGCTGGTCGTCTCTTCCTCGCTACAAAAAAGGCAATTATAAGGAGTATTAATACCTTTGCGAATGAGAGAATCCGTTGTCGGCAACCCTCTATGGAAAATGCACCATACAAAGAAAGAAATCTTAGGTGGATAGTTCTATTTCCAAATGAAATTGAAGGATTCAGTGTTGCAAGGCACCAACATGACAGAATCGTCGAAAACTTTATAATATGTAGACCCCACTGTAAAATTCTTCTTAGGATTCAAAGGCCACTCTATCACTTCACCATCTTGAGAATGGATGCTGAAGTCTGCCGTACAATTGGAAATCATATCAAACTCAACTCTTGCAACAATCTTCTGGGAGTCAATAACTTGCACAAAATTTCAGAAGCAGTGCCATTACAAATAGCAGCAACAGACAAAGAATTGGATCTAGCGACTGCATATTAATTAGGAAACATGTTATAAAATGGTTCTGACATAATCCATTTATCTTCTCAAACCCTAGTAGAAGCCCCATTTTGTACTTTAAATTTGACATATTGCACAAAAATATCCTTTCTTTGCATAATCCCTTTCCAAATAGTAGAATAGTAAGGCCCTTTAAGAATTTTAGACATCCACTGAACTTCATTTGAAATACCATATTTCTCTTGAATAATAGTTTTCCATAATGAATCATTTTCAATGGCATACCTCCATAACCATTTAACAAGCAAAGCTTCATTCTTGATTTTTAACTTTTTCAGACCAAGACCACCGTTTTTATTTTTGCTATAAACAAAATCCCATTTTACAAGATGTATTTTCCTGTTGCCCTTATTATCTATCCAAAGAAAACTCTTCATCAATCTTTCCAACTTGATTTCAACAAACTTCGGCATTTCAAACAAAGACATAAAATAAGTAAGGAGACTAGATAAAACACTATTGATTAAGACAATCTACCTGCCCTGTTCAGTAATGGCTTCTTCCACCCATCAAGCTTGGCAATAAATCTGTCCACGATCTTGTCCCACTTGTTAATGCCTTTATACTTGTCTCCTAACGGCATACCAAGATAAGAAGTAGGCAGCACATAATTATAACAACCCAAAAGAGAAGTAAATTGGGTCTTATCGCCAGAATAACCAACGCCATACATGTAAATTTTGGAAAAATTAATACGCAAACCCGTTAAAATCTCAAAGAAGAAGCAATCTTAAGTTTGACTTGTTCAATATTAACATCCAAAAAAATCAAGGTGTCATCCGCAAACTGCAAATGACTTACCTTTGTGCCAGAAGGAAAAACTGGAAAACCATTGAGATAACCATCTTCTTGAGCCTTATTGATCATCACAGTTAGAGCTTCACCAACAATAAGAAATAAGAATTGTGATAAAGGGTCACCTTGCCCGATGCCTTTCTTACTTTTGAAGTATCCCTCTGCACTGTCGTTGACAAGAGCTGAGAACCTAACATATTTTACACAACATTGAATCCACCTTCTCCACCTGGTACCATAACCCATCTTCTCAAGAGCATTATCCAGAAATTTCCAATTAACATGGTCGAATGCTTTTTCGAAATCAATTTTACACAATAAACCAGGAACATCACTTTTCTCTCTTGAGTCAATTAATTTGTTTGCAATAAGAACTCCATCCAAAATCTTCCTTTGTTTGATGAAAGCATACTGCCGTTTAGAAATTACTTGAGGTAATGAGACTTTGAACCTCCCGGCTAAAACCTTCACAAAAATCTTGTAAACACCATTGATAAGACCGATTAGCCTTAAGTCTTTGATTTCCTCCACCATATCCTTCTTTGGCATTAGGGCTATAAATGTATTCTTTAATCTCCAATCCAGAAAACCCTTACTTTGTAACTCATGAAAAACATTCAAAACATCAACTCTAATTAGGCCGACTGAGCGAAGCGAGGGAGGACTCTATATATGGTGACTTTATGTCAATGTGGGACATGACTTTTTTTTTCCAATTTGACACAAAAAAGATTGGATTTGGGTGGTTTGGTGTCACACCCTGGAAATTTCCAAATTGTCCCTCCCTTAGTCCAATTACTATAACTCCTTATGTGTCCTATTTTTTTAGGGGTATAATTGGCAACCAAACTTTAATTTAACATATCTAATTTTACGAAAAATTCAGAGGTGTTTATCATTTTAGGCACAATTTTCGAAAATTCACGAAGGATATATAATACTTTATGTAGCCATATTTTGGTTTATGCATCAACTTATTTTCCCATTACGCAACTGATAAAACGATGTACTCCCTCCGTTTCAAAATATTGATACTTTCACTTTAGGCATAATTTTCGAAAATCGAATGCATAGCCATTATGCAAACCACCACAAAGGATGCATAACATATTATGCAGCCATATTTTGGTTTATGCATCGGGTAATTTTCCGTTTCAGGAAAAATGATACTTTCACCCCGTGTCAGGAAAAATGATAATTTCACGTCGTGTCAGAAAACGCTACTTTCGCGTTGATTTATTTGGTCGGACGTCCCACCGTGGCAATAGTCATCTAGTAATACTCCACGTATGTTGCTTTGTGATTCTACTTGACTCTCTTGGTAGGCGCCCTTTGGATTGTAATCTTTTGCTTAAAAAAAATTGCACATATACATCTGGGTGGCCACTGGGATCAATAGTCGATTCGGCGTCTCTGTACCCAGGGCCGTCTCTGAAGTTTCGATGGCCTTGCGCGAAAGAGATCAGAATGCGTTTTTATCCAAAAAAAAAAATTCACACATAAATAAAATCTACTTAATAGCATTGAAACGAAGTAATTTATGCCGCACAACTTAAGAAAAACATTTGGTAAAAAGTATTAGGAAGTTAGGAACTTTCAATCAAAAATGAAAACAAACACATAATTACTTGGGACTAAACTACGTTGATTAACAGATTGAAAGAGAAATAAAATTTGAGGACTAAACTACATCCAAAAAACAGACTGAAGCAAATAGCCATCAGCCAAATACTCTTTCACTTTAAAACTTGGGATGTTGTTTTCCCGCTCTAGGTAGTTCTTGACATACCCGCATTAAAGGAAGAAAGAGCTCAAACAAGGAAACTAAAACGAAAAATGTCGCTATCGACAAGTAAACTATAGTAGAACATAGTAGTAGAAATGCACGGTGTAAGCAAAATTCAAATTACTAAGCAATGCGCTAAACGTTATAAAGACCTGAATGTATTATGCACGGCGTAAGCAAAATTGTACATCTATAATAATAAATTGGTGTTGTAGGGGATATACATATAAACAAATGTGAAATTTACTGACCTAAATGTTTTATGCAGTGAAAAATTGAAATGATATTGCTAACAGAGAAGAACATGTAGTATTAAATACTGACCTCTTATTAATTATGTGTCCATCGTCATTTAAACTTCGCTCGCCTTGCGTTTTTTCTAGCAAACTTATTTGCTCTTATCTCTCCGGTTTCAATTTTATTTTAAGATACCTATTGATTGCCTTCTAGGGTTTTCGTTAGATTTAATAAAAGTTAAATTATCCAAAATGGACTATTTTTAGTTCGATTCCAACCGAAAAAGATAGTGAATCAGTTGGGCCCAATAATGAACACTGCATAAAAGTACGCCTTTACAAATGATACGCCTTGTGCGGGAGCACACCTTGCTCCCCTTCAGAACCGGCCCTGTCTGTACCACATGCTATCGGGGATTGATGGCACATGCAAAGTGAACGCTGCATATCATTATTATTAACATGTCCACAGTACTGGCCCTGCTTGCAAGTACCTCAACTTAATCGATACATCCGAGCAAGAAAAAACCCATAGGAAAAATTGTCACCTAAAACGAACATTAAATCAAGAAAAGTTGGTCGCTTTAATGCCTCCAAGTAGAGGTGTAAATTGGGGTCAATGCCCGACGAGCACGACCCAAAGACAAAGATGCTAAACTTTGAGCACAGCTGACCAGCCGACGTGACTTAGCCCGAGACGGCAACACGTTAGTTAACCGACGTCTTGGGTTTGACTAATTGGCGCGAGAGTTACGCGGCAAGACCGCGTGGCCCAAACGCGTCGACAGCGTATAACAGGCATAATACATCACATTTTTTTGCACGTGGCATTTTATGTTGACTTATTTTATAACAACACATATAATACCTTAATATTTGCAAAGACGTGGACATGTGAAGAGAGCACGACCTTTATGAATTCATAACATGTACAAATACACCATATAAATGGAACAAGGCATAATAAACCCGATCAATACATCACATTTTTTGTATATTTCATAAAAATTTCAGTCACTATTCTAGGAACATTTTGCGGTTGACTTATTTATAACAAACACATATAATACGTATATTTCAATATCCTTTGTTATAATGGCACCTATTTTTTCTTAATTTAACTTCGAGTTGAACATCTTAGTCCTCCTTCCAAGACCTCCTCGTGTTGTGACAAACTCTTGACCAGAATAAACTTGGAGGAGAACAATTAATTTTACTTGAAATAATTTCAAATGATATGTTGTCTAATTAAATTACTATCGTTGTCCGTGTTTTACTTAATACATTAAGATTCAAATTGTTTATAATGTTGAGTATGATGGGGGATTCTTGTATTGCAGCGAGTCCCTGCGGAGGCGTCTGATATTATTCCCGTTCGGTGAGTCATAACATGTACAAATACACCATATAACAAGGCATAATACATCACATTTTTTTGTATATTTCACAAAAGAGTCACTATTCTAGCTTTGGTGAGTTTTTGAACATTTTATGTTATATTTTGATTATTTATAACAACACATATAATACCTTAATATTTGGAAAATATATTTCAATATCCTTGTTATAATTTTGGACAACAAGTGATTCTAATTGTTTGTGAAAGTCACCTATATTTAACTCGTGTAAACATTAATTTACATGATAATAATCCAATTTTATATTTGATGGGCTATTTCTTTTATTGAATAAACTTGTTAATTTTACTTGAAATAATTTCAAATGATATGTTGTCTAATTAAATTCATAATTTCAAAATTGATAATGTCCGGAAAAATTTGCTTAATGTATACATTAAGTGATTAAATTGTTTATAACACGTGATAATAATCGATTTTATATTTGATGGGCTATTTCTTTTTATTGAATAAACTTGTTAATTTTACTTGAAATAATTTCCAAGTACGTCTAATTAGTACGACACGTTTATTAGTGTCTTTGTGCCCGTGCGTTTATTAGGTAATGCTGCTGTGCGTGTGTTGTGCCTAGCTTTTGACTAGTAAAGCACAAAGACGGCACATCACGTTTAAATCGTTGGCACAAGACAAGACGCGGCACATGGCACGTGAAGCACGCGACTTGAGTGTCTTAGGGTGTCTTAGGAGCACGCTTTTACACCTCTACCTCCAAGGGTCTATGGAAATTATAAGAAATTATAATCTCTAAGAGCAACTGCAGTGGTGCGAGTATAACCAAAGACCAAATTCCAAAAAAAGTCTAAAAAAATTGGTTTACTACGTGCTGCCACGCTACGGTGCACGAGCAAATTTGGTCGAGCGCGAATTATACCCCGCCTGGTTCACACGTACTTTGAAATTTCGCTTGTTATCAAGCGAACTTTATAACCCCGCCCCTCTTTATATTTGACCATGATTGAAATGGATGTATAACATCCGCCCCACCATCAAACGGACTTTTAAACTGCGCCTGGGTTAGTGCGTAGTTTATACATCCATCCCACTCCAAACGAATTTTTAATCTGCTATTGAGCGTACTTTAAACTTCCGCTCGACCAAATATAGTTTTGGTCCGTATTTGAGACCAAATATAATCTGGTATTTGGTTTTACTCCAATTTTTGATCTTTACTCCGTTCCATTGTGGTAGGTTTGTTATGTTCGTCTACAATGGACGCTCTAACAGCAATATGCCGATCTAATAGTCTGCCCACGGACTAAATTCCAACTACATAAAATAAAAAAAGAATTATTTTTCATAGTGGGGCGACTTTTTGTCTCCCGAAACATCATGGAAGTTGCAAAGAAGTCCAACTTACTTGTTGCTACTAGTAGCATAATTGAAAGCATAAAAAATTAATTACTTCCTAATTTGGATTAGGCGATGGTTAGGGTGTTAACATCAAACAAACTGACTTTTTTTAATAGTTGTGCGGCTTAATTACAAGTTAATGAAATGATTTTCGGCATCAAATGTGTATCTCTTCGGGATTCCAATTGCGTCTATCACCTTCACGTACGTACCATCACAACCGACACTTATAGTGCCCACTGAGGCATGAGGACCACGATAACGAGCCCGGCAAGTCGTTTTAAAATGATGTTTACGATTGATATCGATCAAGAAAAACTTATGCGGACGACAATGTTCTTGTAATTATGGTTCCTAATAATTGAAAACAATATTGCATATCTTGAACCAAAAGGTGCAACTTAAGAAGAGAACTCTGCGATCGCTCGATAACTTCAAAGCGTTGACCAATGCATGTTTGGGCTATAAGTAATGGATATTGGATAGTAACAAGATATTTTTATCAAACAATTATTTTGCTGAAAAATTAAATACACAACGTTTAATCTGCACTACATAATAAGTCTGACCAACCAAACAAAGATTAGCGAGAAACTCATGGCGTCAGTGGATCTCTTTAGTCGGATAGCGGAGGCAACACCAGGAGGTGGAGGAGGGAACTTGTAATAAAACGGAAAGTAAGGTAAAATCGGATTAGGAGGTGGAGGGGCACTAGAATACACATAAGATGTAGGAGGATAATTAGTAAAACCCCCATCAGGTGGGCTAAAATAGTAGAACCCTGTGGCTGGTGGTGGAGGTGAGTTGTAATATCCCGTACTTGAGGGAGGTGTCTGCCTTGTTGGTGGTGTTGGTGGTAGAACTACAGCCGGTCGAGCTGGTGGTGGTGGTGGATAATAACTTACACTGCCGGCTATCGGTGGCGGGAGGCAAGGGTAGGGGCATTCAGGTGGCGAATTTTCATCTTCACCGGATAAAACTACTTGACCTTCTTCTTTTAATATGATCATCAGTAGGAACATATGCATCAGTTTACTACCGGCCATGTTGATTGAAATTAGGATGGATGGCTGCTGGCTTGGAAAGAAAATGAGAGAGCAGAGAAAATATAAAGTGAGGAGGTGAAGGAGCAGCCTAGAGAGGTTGTGAATTATTAGAAGGGTGCGAATATAATTTGGTAGATAGGAAAAATTAATGCAAATAATAATAGTGAACTTTTTGTTTTGCTTCGGAAACTTCTTGTTTATTCAATTCAGTTGCTATCACTCCAACTTTAAAAGTCTTTGCCATTTGCTTTTTTTCGGTTTGATATTTACGTTTTTGTTGAGCTTTAAATTTTGGTACTTGGAAATTATGTTGACTTTCGTTGACTCATAGGTCCAGTAATTAGCACTTATTAACAAGTTGTGTTTTTGGTGAAGTTTTGATTAGATGATATTTAACAAACTTGATGCGAAGAAAACAATAATTCAACAACTAGATGATATGATGACTAGTCTGGAAGAGTTTTGATGCGTTTTTACATATGAAAGACATGATGGAATCATTTTTCTTAGAGAATACTACATCTGTCTTACCTGTT
Source organism: Papaver armeniacum (assembly GCA_023531295.1). NCBI lineage: Eukaryota > Viridiplantae > Streptophyta > Magnoliopsida > Ranunculales > Papaveraceae > Papaver > Papaver armeniacum. The sequence continues at coordinate 95,251 of JAJJWW010006528.1, read as the reverse complement.
ACGTAAACAAAATCAAGTCCTCGACCACTTGAAGGTTGAAATGTCTTGTTGCATGTATATTCCAAAACTTCCACTCTCACCAGCTTTTGTTTTGTTTTGCTTTTCTTTGATTTTGAAATTTTGGATTGTATTAAGAAGAATCTTTTATTCTCACCTTGCAACCACTGGTCCATTGGTGGCCGCACCATTTTAGAAAGGGAAGAAATTACAAGTCTATGAGTAGTTGCGGGTGTGAAAATATAAGGGTTCGTAGTAGAAGTCATATAGCTTTGAATCACAACTTTGTGCACAACGAATTTAAAAACTCTTCTACATCCACAAACACAAATCTCACTAATAAAAATCCCAACTTAAAACACTTTTGAGCCAGTTGGTTATAAAAATTATGTGTTATGAAATCTTAATTTTCATGACCACCGACCCGTAGGAAAAATCTCTCATAATTCTTATAGGTAGGTTGATCATTTTTACAGAATTTGAACTTCAGGTGCAGTCGCTTTTATTTGAATGGGACGAAGCTGACCAAGTTGGATGCTCTAGTCCTACAAAGGGCCAAGGCTAACTGGCTAGTGTGGCTCTACAGAGGACCAGCCTATTAGTACTGAAGACTTTCCGCTGACCAACCAATTTTCCGAACAGATTTCAAAAATGAAACGGGTTATACACTTATTAATAGTAGAATTAGCAAAATATCACACATTTACACAGAAAAAGATTAAAAATTAATTTGGTATTATATTTTTAAACCTCTGTTAAATATAAACAGCAATTCAAAACATAAAAAAAAAAACTAATTATTCTAAATATTAGAGATTCTTGATTTAGCTAGAAAAATAAAAAGAAACTACATAGAGTTGATTCCTCCAACATCCCCATGGTGAAACTCCGATAGCTTCAGCTTCAATAACCCCATTGTGCACTGATCCTCCAAGGACTGATTATAGCAATAAACTCCAAGAAGCTAAAATTCCGAAAAAGGAACACCCAACCGAAACTAAAAACATATTACCATATTCTCGATTGGCACTCGAAAAATGATAGTTCGGGTCAATTGGATACAAACTCCCTGGAGGAGGCGGTACGTAACCGAAGGGCGGTAAATAACCGGAGGGTGGCGTTGGGGGTGTTATATAACCGGAAGGGGGTGGTGGACAATCTGGCTTTGAGGGAGTCTTTGGTGGTGGTGGTGGTGGTGGAGGTAATATTGGAGAAGGTGGTGGTGGTGAGTATTGACATGGATTTTCACAGCTCGAACAAGCCGTACACTTGATTCCCGAATCCGGTGGGGATAGTGTCACCGGAGTTTCATCAATCTTCTCCTCCAAATTCAGACCACTGATCGGAGAAACCGTAACGAAAAACATGACCAAAATCATCGTCATAAATGTTGCCATCGATAAAATGTTGATCAAACGCTCTCAATGAAATCTTTCTTCTTCTTCTTTCTTTCCCTTGCTATTTTGTTTTAGAGACAAGTGAAGAAAAATAAGTTTGAGTGAAGTATAAGATTAGGTTTGTTTGCTTTTTCTATGTTTGGTGCACGGTTAATGCAAAAATCAAAAGGTGTTTTCGATTTTTTCGGAAGGGAAATCTATAGGTAATGGTGTCTTTCAATGTTAACTTTATCTGTGGATTTTACGAGTATGGCATCATTCGGCAAATTGCATGTGCTTGTTGTGATCCCATATATATGGGTCCTATATATTGATCAAGGACTTTTAAAGACTTTGAAACCTCTCATTTATATCTCTAGCTTAACTTCAGATGATATTTATGGCATTTCTTTAGTCCCTTCATAGTTGATAGCGTACGTAAACTGCTTGCTGTGGTAACTCTTTGGTAAGTTTCATCATTACTAAGAGAAGAAAAAAGGTAACGAACATTGAACATATACAAATTTATTTCAATCACTACATTTTTAGCGTTTTCTTTACTCAACTAGAGTTGATAAATTTTGCTACAAAACTTCTCCGTTAGTGGAGCTCAATCGAAGTTGGCCATTAAATTCATCAAAACACGTTAGGCGAACATTGAACGTACGTAAACTTCACCGTTATTGGTTGTGAGATGCAGGGAGCCCCTGTAGCTACACGAATTTGCCAAAAAAAAAAAAAAAAAACTAAAAAAAACAACACAAAATTGGTTAAAAAGACCAAAATCAAAATTTCCTGGGTGAAAAGGACAGTTAGATTTAGATACTGTTTAAATGGACAAAAATTTAAAAATAGGCAGGATGTAACCAGTTTCATCCTGTCCATTTTCAAATATTTTTTCTTATTTTTATTTTACACAGGATGCATCCAGTTTCATCCTTGCTATTTTTTAAGTTTAAGCCAGGATGAATCCAGTTTCATCCTTGCTAAAAAAAATTTGTCCATTTCACCCATAAAATTTTTTACTCGTCCATTTGAACCGTGTTTTAAACTTTTTTTGGCCAAATGACCCATTTTCCGAAAAAACAAATCTAACTAACCTTCCGGTCCTTCCCAAAAATATGTAATCGTACCTTTTTTTTTTTTTTTGATGCAAAAAAAAAAGAAAAAAAGAAGGTACCGTACGTAATCGTACCGTACGTCCATCAAATGTCATCACTTAACACTATTAACCCTGTGCTGTGCAGCTATGCTTGGGATGGTAAAAAAGATAAACTATTGCAGCACTCTGATCTCCGCGGTCACAGTATTCTACAAAAACTCGGAGTAAATCTCACCAGGATAATTCTAGTAATTTTCTTTTTCTACCACGCAATTGTAAATTTGGCGAGTAAAATTGGAGAATACTAAGCATGCCTGAATGTTGAGTGTAAAATTTACACATGGAAATATTGTTTTTATCTTTTTTAATAGTAAATGAAGGGTTCGTTCAAGATAAAGTCAAGGTATATGACAACCTACATGCCCCCGTATGGGCAAAAATAAAAATAAAAATACGGGGAACATTCAACTATGTCAAACAAAGTAGAGTAGCATACTTCCTGCCAAGTTTGACTATGTAGTATTCTATGTTGGGATCTTGCAACAATGAACAACACGTTAGATGTATCAAAAATAATATGTAAAGAACTAATCCAAAATAACTCTACCAAAAACTTGACGAGGGGACGAGAATCACGAGGTTCAACAAGTTGTCCTTAACACATTAGTTCGCGGGTATAATCAAGATGAGTAATGCTAAACCCCTCACAGCGAAGATGTGTCCAGGATAAGAATGCCCGATATAACTTGAGTTAGCACAACGCAAGTTACCCACTCTTGAACTCAGCAACGGGGATGGAAGTAAAACTCCGTACCAAACAAATAAAGAAGATGATTAAAAATAATTGCATCTTATTATTTTGAAAACAAATTTTCGATTTGTATTTATAAGAAAAGATACTTGCGAATCAAGTTAGGTTTTGGTTTCCTTCAAAAACAATTAAAACACGTAAAAGGAAATTCCCATAAATAAAACTCTTAAGAAAATATTTTTGGAATCAATTTCCTAAAGAAAAACTCTCCAGAAATTAATCCGAGTAGAAGAGGAACTTGGTGCATAGTATACGCACATATGCACCTCTTTAGTTTCCCTCAATGCGGGACTAAAGGTTCTATTTCATTCACTCAAAAATGAGTAAGTATCCTTAGACCCTTAGAGCAACTGCAGTGGGGAGACTATAACCAAAGACTAAAAACCAAAAATTTGAAAAATGGGTTTACTCCGTGGTGCGACGCTACGGTGGGAAAACCAAATTTGGTGGGCGCACACTTTTTTTTTCAGGCGCAACTTTAAAGTTGCGCCCCATTTTTTTTTTTTTTAAATTAGAGGCAACTTTAATCTTCGCCCCACCAGCGCAACCTTTAAACTTCGCCTCGACCAAAGACCAAACCAAAGACCAAATATAGTTTGGTTTTGGTTTTAGTATGGTATTTGCTCTTTACTCCTCTCCGTAGTGTCTGGGTTTTCACCAAATTTTTGGTTTTAATCGACCACTATGGTTGCTCTTAGGTCATTAGATCAAACCACACCAAGACCAAAATCATTTTTATTAAATACTCATTTTCTCTAACACTCTACCAATCGTACAACTGTTAATGATCCTATTTACCCGGATACGCTTTAACACTAGCAAATCGACTTATTTCGGAATCGGATATGCCACCTGATATGCATTATGATCATACCAACACCAAGATATCGCTTTTAACTGCTTGTACTTCAACAATAACTTCATTCATGCTGCTTCTATCTCAAGGTTACTCGGAAGAACATTTGACTCAATCAATTATAGAAGCTAGGATTTGTCTCATTTTATCTCTTGATAAATGTGCTATCTTGATTCCTGGCATATTGTAATTGATCATTGCATCATCATCATGATGTTTTTCTTCTACATCTAAAAATAAACGTGAATCGATAATCTCCTCAACGTGCTTAGGCGATGCGTACATCTTACAAAAGTTATGAATGTTTAAGCCATCCTCCTTAAACATGTCATCAATTGGTCTCTTTCCCGTAAACATCTCTAGCATAAGTATCCCATACTATACACATCGCCTTGAGGTAGACACTTCGCCACCCATTCCATATTCTGCTCGACAAAAACAAAGATTTGACGTCAAGAACAAAATGCAAATGTCATGTGTATAACATTACTAATTGCAAAAAAAATTTTCTTACCAGGTGAAACATAACCTATGGAGCCCTTTATTGCAATTGAACTCGCGTCTTGTTCATTCGACGGCTTGGAATAACTTGAAGGAATTGAAATGAACTTAGCCGTGCCAAAATCACCCACATGGGCAACAAAATCATCATCGAGAATGATAATGCTTGGTTTTAGATCACAATGAACAATTGGAGATTGAAATTCATGGTGAAGATAATTTAGTACAACAACAACATCAACTCGCAATGCTCTCAGGTCTTCTCGAGGTTCAAATTACTAAGATGTAGTTGATCGTCCTTATTTATGTTATTTGCAATGGATGCAACCAATTTTCTAGACTTCCATAAGCCATGAACTCAAAAACTAGAGCTTTGAAATAATTACCTTGAAAATCGATCTTGGAGCAACAAGTAACGATCTTGAGTATATTTCTATGTCGGACGTTCTCGTGGCTTCTCATTCACCATGAAACTCTTGGTTGCACCTTTTTGTTGAAGGTGCGGAACTTTAATCGCAACAGATTTGATTCATCTCGGTGAAGAATTCCCTTATATACATAACCAAAACTTCTCACGCCAACCAAGTTGGTAGAATCATTAAATCCGTTGGTAGCTTTAAAGAGCTCATTGTAAGAAACTCACATGTACATATTGGCTACCTCTAAAGTTGTCAAATGTAGCTGTCTTGTTTTCGAATTCTTTCTCCGATAAATAGCGAGAATAAACACAATAAAAGCTAGAAATAACACCACAACAACTATGATGATTATTATCACTTGGATATGCATTGGTTCTTTCTTATTGTCGCTTTAATGGAACCGAGTGTAGTTGCAGAAATCCCATAGATACACCCCTTGAATAATCTACAAACTAAACTATGAAATCATGATGAAGAACTCATATAAGAATTTGATTAAACTTTAGAAATCAATACAAAGAAAGAAGATAAACCCTAACTTGGGAGCAAATAACTTTCTCTCTCCTAAAGTTCTATGTCACTCTCCAAAAGATCTCCCCCTTAACACAAGGGTGATTGGTCCTATATATAGGAGTTTACATAGTGGAGGACACCTAATAAAGCCCTTATTTTCGGATCTGACGTGCGATGTCTTCGGCACGCTTATGTTGGGTCTTCTCGCACGTATTCTTTAACCGCGCATGACTTCCACACTCTACTTGTTACTCTATGACGTCACCACCTTCGTCATCCGAAATATTGTATGTGCGAGTGAGTTCGCCCTCATAATAATACCGCTTTAGCGTGATAACTACGTGTGTGATATTTAACCCCTACATTTTTCCTCTTCTCTTAGCGATCTTTATCGAAGAAAGAGCGATGAGAGAAATTATCCTTAGTCACTTTCGCACCTTTACATATCATTTGCCACACCCTAATAACTTTTCATATTCCTTAACTGACAATACTCCGGGCAAAAATAATTTCACTTTCTCACTCTACTAAATATAAATGAAGTACGTGATAAGAAAGAGTTCGTATCCACAGAGAGGCAATTGTTGTTATAAAATTTCGTTTCTAAAGTAACCAACGGGGATTTTTTTTTATCTAAGCAATAAAAATAATTGAAAGCAATAAAACAATTTGAATAATCAATAAGGAGAAGATATTGGTCACGGGATAGTATCATTCACAAACATGTATTTTCATCAATGATTAGAATTGATAATTTAATCTATCATTTACTAAAAGTACAAGGATACCTTGATCGCAAGTATATGTCGCTAATTCCACAGATTTCATCACAACCACATTAAAAGATGCATATGTTAATTCTTCCTAGAAAGCAACCTAAAGTGTAAAAGCACAATTAAGTTTAACTCCCTCAAAGCACTAAGTTCTATGGAATAAGACTAATCAAGGCAATCAAACGTGTAAAATCACTAATTCAATTTAACCAAGGTTATGATTCATATGCAATTATAAAGATGTATCACTACAAGTAATAACCACACTATGCTACTTAGAATCAGGGATAAACAACTATTTCGTATTGAAAACCCTAATCTAGCAATAGAGATGAATGTAAATCGGATTGATTCCGACTCAACCAAACAAACAATCAAATCATATGACAATATTAATAATGAATCATAAACAATAAAGTATTGAGACAAAACTAATTCATAGATTTAAATAACATGTTGAGAAATCAACTTTATCCCATAACCAATATTATGTGTTTAGCTACTCATAGCTATGGAGTTCATCATAAAAATATTAATTGAATAGAAGAAGATGAACAAAAGCAAACCCTAGAAGCATGAACAAAAGCGGCTCTCTCCAAGTTCCAAGAATAATACGTGATCTAAAGTTGTAGAAATCTTTCCTTTAAATAGCTTTGCTTTCCAAAATTAGGTCAAGTCTCAAAGCTCCAATAGATAGAAGTCCCACCAAGCCCATATGTGAGAAAAACCCATGTAGAATATATGCCCCAAAACTGCTCATAGGAAAACTGGTATTATGGCCGGAAATCGGCTAGGAGAAATGACCGGAAACGGCCCGGTGGCCGGCAAAGTCCCCTTGTCACCGGTCAAACGATTCAATCGGGTCAACTCGGATCAACTCAAAAAGTCGAGGCCGAGGTCAAGGTGTGAGTCATCTGAGTTAAGACCGAATCGGCACTCGACTTGGCCGAGTGAGCTAACTTGGTAGAGTCTAGGCCAAGGATGTTGCGATCTTACCCTGAGCCATCCCGATGTTGCACCAACATGGCGCTTCATCATCGATAATACCACCATTCTGTCACTCCATACTCCACCAGCTTCGTCTCTTGCCATCTTGCAACCGGCCATTTCTCACTCGGCTGAACTCATTGCCATTTCAGTTCAACTTCTCATTCCAGCGCTTCCATTCACTTCAAACAAATCTATTGAATCAAAGCATCACTAGTGCACTTAAGACCTGCAATCTCCTAGCCATTACCACAGCCTTCTGATTTGAAGCAACAACATCTCAAACAACCTAATCATCTCAGAAACCATACCCTGCAATCACTACCATCTGTAGCTCCTTGCAAACTCCACCAATCCAGCAAACTTGCACCCTGAACTGCAACCCAACCACCAACTGAATTCCACCATGCTCAACTGCAACATCATCCCATAGACATCCATTCTATAATACAAAGACTCATGAACTCACTGGATTCTTCAATTCCTTGCTCAGGTCATCATTATTTTTTCTCAGCTACAACACACCACCTGCAGTCTCAGAACTTCATATCAGCTCCCATTTTCTGCAGTTCAGACCTGCAACATAGCACCATTGGCCATTCTCCACGAGCATTATCCCTAACTGCATCTGCTTCAAGCACTTCAGTCTCAGACCACCAGTTCAAGCCTCCAACTGCAGCTGCAATGTATCAGCATCATTCATGTCATTTTATTCCTTCAGCTGTAACATCTTGAACTACAGCTCACCATCTCTGCAATATAGCCAACTGAACACACAGCTTCATTCATCACTGCCTCAAACTTACTGCGGTACCAACAACGCCATCTCAACTCCATTAATGCCTTCAGTTCCATAAGCTCATTCAATCTCCGACTTTAGCTGCAACATATGCACCACTACACTTTCTTGTTAGTTCACCTCACCACGGCATCACTCCTCTTGCAAATTACCTCATGTCTCATCTGTCCAACACAACATCAAGAATAACACTTCATTGCAGATGCAATTCCATCTCCATACTCTTGACTAAACTTCCCGGCGGTGAGCCATCTTCGGTCCACCGCATATCAACAAGATAAATAGCATCCACTTCTTTGACCAACACCATTTACTCATCTCACTTACAACTCCATTTAGTTCAAAGATCACTCATGTCTTCTTACAGCTTCAATCCCTATTAATCGGCCATTGCAAAGAAAGACAATTCATTCAAACACAACCTCAAATGCAGTCCACTAAACCCACTTTGCACAATAATCATTCCCATATGCAACTCACATACACAACCACCATCAACAATGAGCCATTTTAACTGCACCATCTCGGTTCTCGGCTTTAACAACCCATCCAAATTATTAACCAAAACCACGAAGCTATAATTTGACTCAAGCACATTTGTTGTGCCACCGACTCTTGTCAACTCCTTGCTTGGCTCAATTCTTCCTTTTCTCAATTTCTTTGTACCACTAGAATCATCCAATACTTCAAACGCATCATTAATCACCACCAGATTCTACCAAATTCAACCATTGAGACCACCACGGTTCAACTCGATTAAAACCCATATCAACTTCATAATCAAAGCCCGGACCTTTTGCAATTCCGGCTCAATACCCATCTCTGCAGCTTCCATTCTCAACTGATTCTTCCAATTCTTCCTTCTCATTCCCGGCCCATATGTTCTTGGTCAAACCCTAACAAAGAATCCCCAAACTCAAATCATCTTTTTGCCATATACCAAATCCGTTTCAAACCCATTGTTCCATGTTTGTCTTCGAACCATATGTGACTCATAACCCTAACCAGAACCATCAAATCTTCCTTGTTCTTCTCAGTATCAGCAAACCTAATCCCTCTGCCTGCAATTCGAATCCCAGAAGCAACAATCATACTCTCCTTAATAGCAACATCAAATTCTGTCTAAACACAACCTTTCTTTTCCTTCTTGAACATCAAATCATCTTCTCAAACTTGAACCAAAATCACCATCAACACCCCCATTTACTGGTTTTGAATAATAGAAACGAGATGTTATCTCAATCGGTGAGTTAGATTTAACTAGGTCTATTAGTATGTGATGTGATGACTATCAACACCCATGGGTGCTTTTAGCAATTCTTATTAGACTCCAACTGGTTGTCCCTTATCCTTGACTGGGCTCCGGATATCACTCGTCTGTAAATGACTAAATTACCCTTCAAGCTCAAAATGGATGATTTTTACTTCTTTTCCTCCAAATGACTCCATTGCACCTAATAAACTCAAAAGTAAACATAAAATACATAATTCACACGAAAACATAGCAAAGAAAGCATAACCTATAGATATAAATGAAGGTGTTTATGACACCTATCAACCGGTCGGCCATGCCTTGGCCATAGCCGGTCCCGCACTTCATGATTCCTTATTCTATTATTATTATTTCCTTCATCTTATGAAATTTCCTCAGTTTGAGCAAAAACCTTGATTTCTTCATATTTTCTCAAAATGTTGCTCAAACGCGCATCAGAAAATATCAAAATTCTCAGGACTGAGACACGAACACTTTGGTGACATGAGCATATTACCTTGACCGACCAAGGTTGGATCTTTGGCTTGCAAGAGGCCGGTCCCGCACACTTTCATCGTTTGACCTAATTTGTTCACATTAGGTTCAAACTCTAAACGATTTGGAATTTCATAAAAAGATCGTCATTCGGTTTCGTGACCAACCAAGGATGGTTTCATGACCCCTTGGTCGGTCCCTCATCTCTTCATAATTAGGTTTTATTGCCTAACGCTTAGACGAGCACTATTTTAATAAATGATTAAACCAGCATTTAATCATCCTTTCACCAACTGATCTTCAAGAGACTTTGGTATTTGCTCACTCGAGCATCTGGGCGCTACATGGTTATCCATCATCCCATGTAGTCGGTCTCTCCTTCACTCCGTGGTTGATTTTCGATAAATCATCAATTGATAAGCAGATCGAAATTAGGGTTTTTGAATCCAAGGTTTATAATTCCAGATTCAAACGCTAATAATTTTACGTTGATCCCATGATCAACATTTTAATTGATTATACTCGGTTCAGTTGCCAGTATTTTAAATTAATATTTTATTTGGTCCTGCTACCAATAATTCATCAAACGAGCAACATTTGCTCAGATGAGCAATGTTTGCTCAGACTAAGGAATATTGGTTCAACTATCAATATTCGACAATTCATCAAATGAGCAATATTTGCTCACCTTAACTATCAACATTTATTCGAGAATTATACCTCTGTCTTTACAGACATGTTCAATTCATGAGTCTTAGAACATTTGCAAATCACGTTCGACTCCACAATACAAGGACTCATCGTCCCATAAAGTCAGCAACTGACTAACTAACTAAATACACGTCTGCCTTGCAGACTCCACAACACGAGACATCAATAGTGTCACATGGGGGATATTAACTAGGGTTTTAGTCTAGCGGTCTACGGCACGTGTGTTCATACACACGATGAGAATATGAGCAAGTCGTGCAATCAGTTGGAGGAGTTAGCAAAGTAATGGATAGAAAATCAACGAAGTCTACGCACGATGAGCAACCTGGTTTTAACACGATTTCCACTTCCCACTCTTTGACTCCAAAGAATCAAGTCACACTTCATGGGATCAATGTGTTTACAATTCTAGCAATATAAATAAGTCTCTGAATCATGATTGAAAAGAGGACAATCTTTCGTAAAACAGACAACAAGAGAACAAAAACTCAGCGTCTGAGCAATTACTCTCAACAGATCAAATTCAATCAATCATAACTTATCTTATTTCTTCACGCAGAATACACAACACACCTACAATTTGGATCACCATTGATCTCACACTTTTCTCAGCTTCCCTCCTACAGATCGACCCATCCTCTCTTGTGACCGAATTGACTCGGAACTGCCATTGTCTTGGTTTAGTAGAGTCCTCACAGATTGATCTCTCGAATTCAAAGCACTCCCTTTTTGCAGTGCATCTGTATGAGGTTAGACAGTTCACTCGGTTCAAGGAGTTTCCTCCGCACGGTCGTCTCCTCAATTCCTTAAAAACCAGCAACTCGTTTTGCCCCATCTACAACTTCACACAGCTTCCACACTCTACTCGTGACTCTATGACGTCACCAGCTTTGTCATCCGGAATATGCTATGTGCGAGTGAGTTCGCCCCCTCATAATAATATCGCTTCGCATGATAACTATGTATGCGATATTTAACCCTTACACCGAGCAACTAGGAAGCTTTAAGTTAGGTATGCCACCACAAAGCTTATTATTCCCTTCAATGGAAAATAAACTTATGTTCCTAAAGACTCTGCTTTTCGGTACCGCTCCCTCTAGATTATTATACGGTAGATTCAATACGCTGAGTGTTAGACTTTCAAACCCGCTTGGTATTGCACCAGACAAGTTATTGCTGGAAAGATTCAATCTTTCCAGACCTTTTAAGAAACTCATAGTCGGAGGGATGTTTCCTTGAAAGAAGTAACCATCCAATCTAACAAGGGGGTAGTCAAACAATATTTCTATGGACTTTCATAGATTTTTAATTGAGAAAAATATCGTTTGGTCCTTTTTTAGGTAGGCCCATGTCTGTTTAGTCCTTTGGGAAAACGCCTTTACTGTTTGGTCCATAATTATTTAAAAATATAAAACAGACAAAAGTACCCTTCCGTGTTAATTTTTACTTATTTTCTTGTAGCGGTTCATTCGTCAAAATGAACTCCTGTTAATTTCTACGTATTTTTTCAGAAAACATATAAACCATATAAAAAGCTAAAAAACAGTTCATTCCAGAATTGAACTCCATATAAAAGGTTTGAAAAAGCAAGAGTTCATTCCAGAAATGAACTCCATATAAAAAGCTAAAAAAATAGAGTTCATTCCAGAAATGAACTCCATATAAAAAATGAACTCCATATAAAAGGCTAAAAAAACAGAGTTCATTCCAGTAATGAACTCCATATAAAAATCTAAAAAAACAGAGTTCATTCCAGAAATGAACTCCGTATAAAACCTAAAAAACAGAGTTCATTCCGTAAATGAACTCCATATAAAAACCTAAAAAAACAGAGTTCATTCCACAAATGAACTCGGAGTTAATTTCGGAATGAACTGCGACATCATCATCTTCATCATCTTCGTCGTCTTCAACGGCAGCACCAACATCTTCGTCTTCAAAAACACAACCGTCTTCATCATCAACGGCAACAGCAGTAGCAGATCTTTATCTTCTTCATCATCAAACAGCAGAGACAAAAAAACATTCAAAAATCAAGATTTAACACCATCATCTTCATCGTCAATAGCAGCAGCAACAACAGATCTTCATCTTCTTCATCATCATCATCATCAGCAGAGACAAAAACATTCAAAAATCAAGATCGTAATCAACAGCAAAAAAAATCATTTCTCAAATCAAGATCGTAATCAAGAACAACATCATCAGAATGAACAGCAACAACAGTTCATTTATTCTTCTCGTCTTCATCATTTAATTGCAGCAGGAAAAAAAAAAAGAAAAAAACCTAGAAAAATCGTATTCAACAGTACAACATCATCGTATTCATCGTCTACAACTACCGATCTACATATCTAAATCACAGACGCAGGTTTTCACCTTCAATCACCATTGTTACAGCAGCAGGAAGAAAAGAGAAGAAAAAAAATGGAGACGCCATTATTAGCAGGAAGAAAAAGAAGAAGAAAGAAAAAAAGAGAGAGATTAGATCTGGAAAGAAAAAAAGATGAGAGAGAAAGTAAATCTGAAAATGATTTCTTCTCTCTTACTTTAAGACTATATATATGGTCCTAATCTAAAAGGGTATTTCTTCCACTACAAGATGACAATTACATCATCCATGACATCACCCTAGGACCAAACCATAATTTCTAGGACCAAACTATAATATTTTCCCAAATAGGACCAAATAGACACATGATTGAGTCAACTGGACTAGACTCTCTCTAATATATTATTCCTAGGACTATATGGTATTTCCTACTTTTTAATTTGAGTGACTCCCAGAGATTCTCTGAAAATCTAGAGATTTCTAGTGATTCTCTGAGAGAATTTTAGAGAGTCTTTGTGACTTGTAGAGACAAAAAGTGAGATTCGTAGGGACGAAAAAATGAGACTTGTAGAAAGTTTATGTGATTTGTAGAGACAAAATTGTATAATATCCCCTGATTAGTTCCAAACATTATCGATTTTTTTACTATTCACGTTATAACAATAATAAAAGTACCATGACCACCTAATGAAATATGTTTCCGTTGCCAAAATAAATCTCACTATTGTCCTATGCTTAAATTTTCATTCACTTTATTCTACTCGCCCCACATTTTATTTTCTATGGTATCTCACCACTAATTTTCTATGCGGAGTTTTCCAACAACTTAAAATCAGAAGAAAAAAAAACTCAACTTCTGAAATATATATTTTAAAATCGATATATATCACAAAGATTCACATAGCTGATTTAAAAAGATATATTCTCCAATTTAAAAAATCATTTTATTCCACAAAGACTCGCATAGTCTTGATTACCCCTTTCAATTTAAGTGTATTACTTTGCACAAGGAGAGAAAAAAAGGTACACTCCCAAAACCAAAAAATCTCCAACTTTCCAAGTCTCTCGAAATATCACCTCTTGAGGAGAGATTTCTACCATGCCTATTTTCAAGAAAAAGTCTCTTCAAATCTCTGAAACAACAAATCATTGACTTCCAATTCTCCTTCGAATAACAAGAGTGTTGGAGTGACTCTTATGAAATCCTAATCCAATAACATGGAGTTTCAGAGAATTTAAATGACTTCAAAAAAGTCTCTAACCAATAACAAGAGACATTAAGAGACTCTCCAAAAGTCTCTATGGACTAACAGTAGATTTGCGAACTCCCCAGAAGTCATTCTAAATCTCATTTGACTAACCCCTTGTAAGATCTGTTAATCTTAAACACTCGCCTATAGTACTTGGGATTTTACTGTATAGTTTGTTATTATGCAGGTACAATATCTCAAGGTTTTTCAAGTTGCCAATTTCCACAGGAAGTGAACCAGTGAGAAGGTTGTCAGATAAGCTGAGACCTCTTGATAGTGAGCCAAGTTCTAAAACTTGTTTTGGTATGCCACCACTTAGTCTATTGTTCCCCAGGTGCAAGCTATTCAAGGATTTACAATATCCAAGACTTGCCGGTATTAAACCTGTCAAGTTTTTGTATGGTAAAGTGAGTTCGATCAGTCCTGTTACGTTCCTAAAAGAGGAAGGAATTGAACCAGAGAATTGATTCTGACGAAAATCTAATATTCTTCTGAAGTTTCCCAATGCCTTGAGGAATACTACCTGTGAATAGATTGTCTTCAAAAATGAGTGTTGTTAGGCCAAAAAGATTCTGAATACCTGTTGGAACACTTCCGTATATCGGATTCTTTCCAAGAAATAGTTGTTCAAGAATTTTTTTTTTTGTGAGATTAGCTATAGAGTTCGGTAACATGCCTCCAAAATTATTGCGGTTGATAATCAGAAACTTCAAGTTGGTACAATTGACTAGAGAATTAACCATAAACAAAGAGTAAGCAAAAGCAACATAAATCAAATTTGAAATATACGTAAATTAGGACATAAACAAATTTAGGTCTCAGTTAGCATCGTCATTGTTACTTAATTAACAAATCGGCACTTTCTCCTAATCTCTCCTTCATTTTTCCGAGTAAGTACACCTGTGCCTCCCAGTTTGACCATTGACGTTGCAAAAGCAGCAAAGAATTTGTTATTATCCTCAAACTCTTTCACTAAGGAAGCTGCAAAACTGTTTGTAAGAAGTGTCGCATCAGACTCAAATATTCCCTTCTTTTGATTGACAATCTTATAGTAATTGCCATCGAAGAATTTCGAACTACCAGGATCCATTTCTAATTCGGTTTCAAAGCTTTGTCTGCATTTAGATCTCAAAGTTTCTGCATAAGATTTTTTGATAGATGGATCGGTATCTCCTCTGCCGGTAAAATTGAATAGCCTCGTGGAAATCATACCACATTGTGTGATTCCAAGTGTATGTGCACCTGCATTGTAAATATTCAGAATGTTAAAAGTACTCGAGCCGTGATTAATCCAGATTCCTGCAAACTCTACCAACCGCACCTGATAAAGCAACAAGATCTCTAATATGGAGACCTTTGTCGTCAAAGGCCTTCTGAAGAATTTGGAAGTTTGAGGAGGGAGAAGGCAAGTTATTAAATGCTTCAGATGCAAGAGAAGTCCTTCCATCTCTTCTCCCTAATGGTACTTCCCACATCCGTTTTTGGAACTGCATTGAACCAAAACATGCATATTCCCCAATTAGCAAACCCAACTAAGATTAAACAAACACAAGAGTAATTAATGAATTATCTTCTTCGTACTTGGAATGAAACAGCATCACGGGTGGCCAACGCAATGATATCAGCGCAAGACACAGTTTCACGACATTCTTTTTCTAGCCGTGTTTTGATTTCATCTATAAGTTCGTATCCAGATACAGATAGGTTAGGTCCTGCTTCTTTCTCAACTTGAGGACTAGCTTTGTTTGTTGATGGGTCTAGTAAAATGGATGCATCACATCCCTGCATATATAGTCAACAACAAAAATGGAACAGGTTAGACAAAACAATAGTGGTAGTATTGAACGAGAAACTTTAAAACATTGTCGGAATTTGGCTGGGATTTCAAATATACAACAATAGATGGTCACTTCGCATGGTCAAATCCATAGTCAAACCCTTTTATTTTTAGCTAAATAATGTGGTTGCAAGAGAGATAAATAAAACATACCGTGACAAAGCAATCATGGAAATGCATCCTCAGTAGTTTAGCCCCCAAGCTCGGATTAGCTCTAGTTTTGTTCCATGTAATGGTCTCTACTACCTTTTCAACGTCAACATTGGGACAAGTCTTCTCATAGAACTCGATCTTTAAACCCCCAATATCTCCTTGATTTTTGCCACCAACTTGTTTGTCTCCTTCACGATCCTTTTCACGTCCATTAACATTCCCAGGCTTCATCATTGATGAGACCAACGATCCAAGATCTCCATTACAAACCTCAATATGAAAGGTTCCAATGAGAACAAAAAGCGAAAGTGTAACAAGCAAAGGAGTCGTGCTTGCAAATCTCATCATTATTTGATGTTCAAATGAACTAATTAATAAATATTGTAGCTAATCAAGAAACTTTGTGTAATTGCAAGTGTATGTGTATGAAATAAACTCAACAAACTCCCTTTTATAGGCATGCAAAGCTTATTCAAAACTACCGAAAATGATTAAAAAACTCCTATGCATTTCTACAAGTTCATTAGCAAATTGCATATTTTGTCAACTCATCATCACCAACCATATCAAAGGATGATACGGCATATATACTGAAGCATGGTCAGTTGACCGTACTATCAATTAAGTAATATGCCATGCGTTCTTGGTTGCACTGAATCGTATATATGACAGCCCATCAACATTCATCTTGCAACGCCAAAGATCCTAACGGTTGGATACCCGAATCACCTACTCCCCCATACATAGATCGTATAGTTTCTTCACGAGATTGAGAAATGCAATACGTATCACAACTTTATCTCTATGTTTCCTTTGAAATTTTTAAAAAAAACTGTATATTGAAATGTACTGTATTGGATTACACCAAAGTCAGTTTATGACAGGTCAAACAGTAAAAATACAACTCTTTAGTCTCTCTACTACCACATTATAGAAATAGGCTTCTCTATATGACAAATCCTAAACAGCAATGCAGCACGGCCTATGTTTTAGAAATAGTATTTGCAAAGCCACAACTCTATTACTGCATATCGCGCTATTAAACTGTTGCCAACAATTGGAGCGGTCGTTGCCACATGTTAACGGATTCGTTAAGAAAATCCGGTCAAATTTACATATAATATGTAACTTGATATATTAAAAAAATATCACCAGTACTACTTCCCACGTCTCTAGCAATTTATGTATCCATTAACATGTATTATACAAATGTTCGGCTCCTTAATCTAATTTATAAGGGAACATTATTTAAATACCCCTACTATGAGACCCCTTGCAAAAATACCCTTATGAACTTTACAAATACCCCTAAGCCTAATACATTACTAAAATACCCTCATTTATATAGTGTATATACAAAACCACTAACCACTATTTAAAAAAAGAAAAAAAAAAAAAAAACTACATCTATTTCACCGCCAACCACAAGCTGCCGCCAACCACCACCACCGCCAACCACCACCACCGACGACCACCACCGCCAACCACCATCACCGACGCCAACCACCATCGCCGCCAACCACCGCCGCCGACGACCACCACCGCCAACCACCATCACCGCCGCCAACCACCGTCGCCGCCAAACCACCGCCGCCGCCGACCACCACCGCCAACCACCACTACCATGTGGAGTCAACTTGCTGAAGTTGTGTCCATATAGGAGGAAACTAGCTCAAGTTGTCTCCAATAAATAATGTCCATATCGGAGGCAACTAGTTCAAGTTGTCTCCAAAAGTGGAGGCAACTAGCTTAAGTTGTCTCCAATAAATAGTGTCAGGAATAAGTTGCAAAACAAAATGGAGGCAACTAGCTCAAGTTGTCTCCAAATGCGAGGCAACTAAGCTCAAGTTGTCTTCAAAAGTGAAAGCAACTAGTTCAAGTTGTCTCCAAATATGGAGGCAACTAGTACAAGTTGTCTCCACTCTGCTGACTTCAATAAGCAATCACCGAACCAACATCTAAACTAATATATGTCCACTTTTGTGTTTGTATGCACAAGAGTGATGGGTATTGGTTATGAATGAAGAAACTTCACTGCAGTTTCAGTAGAAACCACCATGTAATCATTCATGCCACCAATACCCATCACTAGCATGAATAAATCACAACAAAACCATCTTAATTCTTAACCTCATTTCTTCATTTTCATACTCAATTTCTTTCATTCTCAAACCCTAACTATGATTTCAATTGCCTCTGACCCCTGCTGTAGCTTCCCTGCAACCTCCAAGCATGGAACCACCAATACATTCCGAAATTCCCCGTAATCTCAATACCTATTCCACTCCGAACCGTAGCTTCATCCTCGCTTCATAACAGCTCAAACACCAACACAGTGCCATAGCTAGCTAGCCATTTCTTCCATCACGGTGCCAAGCCAAGTCTTTCTCGTAATTATAGAAACCATACTAAAATCTCATAACAAAACTGTTTAAAAAGATTTAAAAAAACCAAAATCTTTAATAATCCATCAACATCATGATTCATTCAAGAAAAAGTAAATATTAATCCCCTAAAAGAGCAACTTCCTTAAAGTCAGTAAGAATAATAGCACCACCAAAAGATCCTTAATCTTCTTCTCTCAGCTAGTCTTTTAAATTAATTTAGCTTTAACAACAATAGGTTGATTATCGGGAAAACACCTTTACCCAATACTTTAAAGTATCCATACTGAGTAACATCAATAATCTGGTGCTTTGTCGGTACCTTTAGCTTTAGCTTTCACATATTCGGTACCATCGACCATAACTTATCAATATTAACGATTGGACAATAAAACTTGTTTCTGAGTTTATGAAAATACCTCATACCAACCTTACCGAAAATAACCAGGGATGGTACTTATCGAACAAGATACGATGGTGATGCATACCTCCGGATTTCCACGACCTCCAGGATGCTTCCCGTGCTTACCTACATGACCATGACCAGCCGATACGTGACCCCTCTTCTTCCCCGTCTTCTTCAAATGAGTTTTCATTTCTCTACGCTTTGATCTCTTTGTTAATCCCTCTGGTTTAGTGTGGAGCGGCAGGGAAAATCAATCAACTCAAAACCCATAATCGGCTAATACGTCTCCCTGGAACTCATATCACCGATAACCCATAATCACACTCATTCGGGAATTTAACAAGAACACCCATCATCTTTTCTTCCTTTAAGAACCATAACATCCACACAAACTACCACCAAAACCAATCAACATAAACATCCAACTCAAACCCTTTTGTAAACACCCATTGTAACTTAGATTCATCACTCTCAATCACAAAAAGATATTATGAGTCTCGGCTTCAATTCATACAAAACCCCAAATTTGTTTTTTACAAACCCTAAATTCATACAAAACCCATTCATAATCTTCTTGGCGGTAGAAAATTCATCATTGAACTTCAATTGACAAACCAAATATATCTCCTCTTCATTCTCCGACCTAGAATCGAACAACACCATCTCTCAATTTTATCCTCTCTCAATTTCGGAACTTCAATTTCTTCAAAGTCACGAAAAACCCATGAATCTCTTGCAACTACCATCAATAACCTCTCTTCAATCTCTGTTTTCTTCTCTCATACATCAGCCGCAATCATTTTTCTCTCTCGACTTGATTTTGAGAAGAGAATGAATGTGGTGGTGGTGATGGGTGAAAGCGGAGGAGGAATCGGAGATTAAATCTCAATTTGATTAAAATTGAAAACCTAAATCTCGATCTCGACCACCACTTTAGAACCGAACGGAGATTAATTCTCAATTTGTATCATGATGGATCGAAATTACCTAAAATGAAACCTAAAATCGATCTCCCGATCTCCCAAATCGAATCTCATATTGTAAATCAGTGACAAACCGAGAATAAGAAGAAGAAGAAGAAGATGATGATGCTAAAACTATTGATAATGATTATAAACGGTGGCGATGGTGATTGTGGCATCGTAGAAGATGGTGGTGTTGGTGGCCTTGGTTGTGGTGGCGACGGAGATGGTGGTGGCGACGGAGATGGAGAGAGTTAGGTGGTTTTGTCGAGTTAAAAAATGAAGAAGAAACCAAAGTATAAGATGTAAAGGTCAAGGTTAAAAATGGAATTATGTTAATTATTTTCTTGTTTATAATTTCGATTCTGCCATCGGGGGTATTATTAAAGACCCATAAGGGTATTTGTGCATGACCCATGGATAGTAGGGGCATAAATAACATTCCCACAATTTATAATGTGTTCTTCTATGCATCCGTCAATAATTTGACATTTTGTTGGTTGCAATTTGTTAAAATAACAATATAAAGATTTCGATATTTTCTTTTAGATTATAGCTTTGCAATAATTTGCTAAAGAATTCTACAAAAATGATGAAACAGAGATGTATTGATAGAAATGGAAACCTTGCGCAATGTTACTTACATGCATCAATAATTTGATATTACGAGCTACGGTTTCTCAACATTTAACTCTTTTAGATTATAGCTTTGCAATAATTTGCTATTACCTGCCACTGTACTAGTGGGTTCGCCTGTTTCATCCCTGATGATGTCCCCAAAACCAGCACCATTATCATTTAAGGAGCCATCCGTATTCACAGCAACCTCCCCAGGGCCTGGTTTTATCCCAGAAGTAGTAATCAGCTTAGGAAGAGTGAAGCTAGGACTGAGACCCCATTGAGCAGCTATATTCCTGTGTTCATTCGTATCTGTCATAACAGTATCAATTGAGGACAGTTTAATCCTCACATCAGCACATATGAGATGTAGCAGCATCTCTGGTGGAAGAGAGTTTTTAGTGAAGATTCTTCAGTTCCTTTCACCCCATATATGGTAGATACAGGCATTAAAAGCTAATTTCCTCAAGGTGCCAACAGATTTGGTACCCGAGACATGATTCACACACCATTGTATCTGCATTTCCTAGTCCGAGAGGCTAGGGTATCTCAACCCAAGCAGGGGGTAGAGTCTTGACCAAATGGCTGAGGAGTAGCTACATTTAAAGAGCAGATGGAAGTCATCCTCAAGCATTAAGTTGCATAATACACAGACATGATCCACTTCCATACCCCAGGAGAGAAGTTTAAATCTTGTCTTCAACCTTCTATGTAAGGCTACCCAAACTATGAAGCATTGTCTAGGAATGAAGTGAGAAAACCATACAAGTGACTGACATTCTTTCTTAGGGTTGTGACCTCGTAAGGCATTGTAAGTGTCTTTAAGTATAAAATTCCCACATTCCCCAGCTGTCCATACCACCCTGTCCTCAATCCATTGATCACATTTGACACTAAGAATATCCAAATAACGGTTCCCTAGAGCATTCATCAGGTTAGGGCATATGTTCCATTTTCCATTGGACAAACAACTACTTACATAAGCATCTAAGTGGTGGACAGAATCATACTTTAGATGAGGAGGAAAGATGCTAAGCAAGGTACCTTGAGGGAGCCATCTGTCCTTCCAGAGCTTGGTAGCTTCTCCATTTCCTATAGATGCAGGACAAACGAGCTAGCTACTGATCTGTGGTCCAAAATACGCCTCCAGCACCATGAAGAATCAGTTGGAGGTTTGAGATGCCAAAAGTCCTTCCCCTTGATCAGATTTTGTTTGACCCAAGCTACCCAGATGGTGGGCTTATCTGAGACAATGTCCCAAATGTGGCGAAGATTTGAGGCAATATTAGTAGTTTCAATACACCTAATTCCCAAGCCACCTTCACTGTAAGGTAGACCGACAATTGACCAACTCACTGAAGGTTGTTTGTAAATTAGATCTATGCCAGACCAAAGGAACTTCCTAAATATGGAGTTGATGAGGTTAACAATATTCTTAGGAAGGACAAAGCAAGATATCTAGAATATTAACATACTGCTTAAGATGACTTTGATGAGGAGAACTCAGCCAGCAAAGGACAAATGTCTAGCTTTCCATGTTTTAATTCTAGCTATAATGTGGTCCACTAAAGGAGAGCAGACAGCATGGGAAAGTCGTGTAGATAAGAGTGGAAGACCAAGATACCTGACTGGTAATGCTCCAACTTCAAAACCCAAAATAGTTTTAATTCTAGTGGTTGTAGTAGGGTCGACTGAGGACATGAAAATACTGCTCTTTGCATTGTTCACAACCAGGCCAGTCCTGTTGGAGAAGACGGTGAGCGTGTTGGCCAAGGATCTTGCTGATTGGACATCTCCTTTCATGAAGACTAATAAGTCGTCAGCAAAACACAGGTGGGTGATGGCTGGATCCAACGGCTGAGATTGCTTTGTCTTATATGCATTGGTACCCTCCCCTAGCAAATCGGTAAAAGCATTTAACAATCATGAAAATTTTGGACGCATAGTAACACTAATAACCCCTTATCTAGCATATTTTATAGTGATAGTAATGCCCTTGTTATTTATACTTTTTACATTTTCTTTTTCAATTTTTATAATTATTTTTTATAATTTTAATTTATGTTATTATTATATTTAAAAAAATATATAATAATAAAAGAAATTATACACCAAGGTTTTTAGTTGGCAGCCGAGCGACAAGCAGGGCGCCAACACCCTTTTGAATAGCAATACCCAATCTATGAAAAATAAAACTACCAAGACCACACCAACGTCATTACTAACTAAGCAATATTTAATATTTTATTTTATTTTATAACTTTTAATAATTTTTTTAGTTAATTTAATTTTTAGTTTTTGGAAAAAATAAAAGTTTTTTTGTTTTAAGTTTTTCGTTATTTACAAAATTAAAAGAATTTCAAGAAAAACAAAAAAAGTAAAAAAATAATAATTTAAAAAGTGAATAAATAAATTAATCAAGGTTATCCAAGTAATTTAACTAGCCTTAGACACCCTATATCAAGCTACGATGGTTAAGGTATTCATTTAATTTGTATGCCTCAAAACAACCTTTAACTAAAATAAGCAAAAATTAACAAAGAAAAAGTCAAAGTCCAAGAGTCGAAAAAGCCCATAAGCTGATGATGTCCTAATTTAGCTTCGAACTTTCCTTTACCAGGATTGCAGCGCCACTCACACTAGTAGCACTATATAATCACCGAAGAGCGTCTGAAGCAAACACCTTGAATACCATAAAACCATTATCACCAAATCTAGCTAATACAACTACATTACCCGAGGGGCAAATCCCAAAACAAACAACATCCATTATTGTTCAACTACCTTCATATTCATATAATCGAAGAAGACATGATATCAACGCCCTAAAACCAAAACCTATCGAAGAAGACCTTATGTCTTCAACGCTCAAAAACCACAACCAATCGAAGAAGACCCGATGTCTGCAATGCCCAAATACCAGAAGACAAAACACTTGCTTCACCAAAATCAGAAACACAAACGCAATGCCAAAAAAAAACACTACCAAAGTCATGAACGTTGTTGGCACGTCGTTGGTAGGTCATTAAGAGTGTCTCGCCTACATGTTATCTTTGCAAGTGCACGGTGCCTATTGGAGGCGGGGGCAAGTGCAGTCGATCCACGGGAAATGGAGTGTGTGTAAAGTTGATCTCAAGCTTGCTAAACTGATTTCTAAGAAGGTAACACAAATGTGGGTTGTCGATACGACGAATGGAGTGATAGTGATTCTAAACTAAGGCGACAATTAGATTGTAACTAATTTGGAGAACACTAGGGTAGTGAATCCACCTTCTAACCTCATGCTAAGGTAATGTGGCTCCGGTTAAGTTCTTGTGCCTTCCCTTGAAGGTCTCTAATGGGTGTTTATTAACTAATTGTCACTAATTCACCCCTGGTATGAGTTGTCTTCTTACAATACAACTCATCACAGGCTCATAAGCTCTTTAGTTAATTACTAATCCTAAGACATTATAACTCAAAAAAAATTAATCAAAGACAAATTACTTGACATGAAATTAGGGGTTTCATCAACACCCTAGCAATTTAAATTAAAACATCAAAGGAAACAATTAAACACAAATTAATTCTAGTTTGGTGCACTGGCTAATCCATGCATGCCCTCTAACATCCCCTCATAAACCATATTTATACATGCAACTCTTAACTCTCCTCAAATTGGAAATTAAACAGAGAGACCCTCTCACCCAAAATCGTTGAATCGGTTGTCGGCTCTCTGTGAATTCGGCTCTGGATCCATTACTTTGATTCCCCAATTTGTGAAACCCTAACCCTAACTCTTTCTATCTCCAACTTAGCTCCTAGGGTAGAAGCTATGAAAGAGATGGAGAGACATTAGGAGGCGGTGAGGATGGTTGTACTTTGGTGCGGTTTGTGGTGGGTGGTGTCGGGGAAGGAGATGGTGGTGGCGAAGTCGGTTCTGGTGGTCGGGTGAAGTGAAGAGAATGGGTTTTCTCTGGTTTTGTCGGGGAGAAAGAGAAGATGAAATGAGAAATGAAGAAGGGAGTGTTTGGTTCGGTTGGGATGAGGAGGGTATGAGGTTTTGGTGTGAGGCGGATGCGGCGAGAAGTGATGAGATGGGTGGAGCGGCGTTGGATGCGGATGGGCGAGATCTCACGGCTCGAGTAAAACGGGCTTTGGATCCGGGTTATGGGCCGGGTCTTGATAGCTCAAGCCCATGTCTTGTAAATGGGTTGCTACTTGTTGGGTTGCAAGCGATGCGCGCGCGGAGCTTTGGCTTTTGCTCCATAGACGCTCGTCTCCAATTTTCTCGCTCTTTTGGCTCCTCAATTTCTCCGAACTTTATTTACTACCTAAAAACACAAAATTAATTAGTACACATATTTATTCTTGAAAACAAAGAAAATACGAGAATGCGGGATAATATCGATTTACGAGCACAAACGATGAGTTAAATGCCAATAAATAGATGTAGAAATATGCAATATTTAGCACTCATCAAATACCCCCAAACCTGAATTTTACTTGTCCTCAAGTGAAACGAAATTAGGAAATCCTAACTATACCACTTTGTCATGGTCTCTCGAATGCATTTAGCGTATGCACTAAGCCTTTAAACCCCTAGGTGTCCCTAGTGGACGAGTTGTAGTCTCGTGAGGGTTTACCAGAGGTGTACCCACAAAACCTTCTCCAACTTCGAGTGTAAAAGAGTCTCAAGTATCCAAGGAGCTATGAGGACATAGAGTTTCTCGCATGCTAGTAACACGAAGCTAGAACTACCAAAGAACGCATTCTCATCCTTAAGAGTTGAGCGAGAAGTAACCATACCATATGAAAGAATTCGGATTCGATAGTGATCACAAGCCTCGACTTCTGCCTCACCAATAAGGTTTTGATAATTGCACTCAAAAAAACCGCTTTTTTAGTCTCTCATGTGTGCGGGCGGGGAGTAAAGAGAGAAATCCACGCACACGTTGATGGTGAGAAGGGTAACCTTCCGAAATAATTTACGGAGACTCCACGAGTTGTGGACAAAAAGAATCCTTTTTCTGATGATCTCTAAGAAAGGAAATCAACCATTAGCAAGGATGGGAGTACTCACTTGCCTTCTCACCCAATCGGCAATTAATATCACTCTCTCAGCATTCATAGAAACGTCTTCAATCTTCGGTCTTCGGTCTTCAATAGCTGATGATGAACTTTTGAACTTCACAAAAACTTGAAAAATTTAATTTAATTTAATTTATTATTTTTTTTTTTTTGAACATGGTGGTAACTAGACTCAGAAAATAAACTAATAATAATTAATTTTTTTTTTTTTTTTGACATGAAATGAAAATAACAATAAAACTTGTATTGTCTTGATTTCATAAACTTCACTAATTCTCATCTTGTTTTCTTATGTAAACCTTGGACTATTTTAACTTTTCTTCAAATATTCTGATGATGCTCTGATTGCTGACGATGATGTGTTTCTATGAATTTGTTGATGTTGTTGAGAGGGAGAGAGTGATGCTAACTGCAAATCGAACTACAAGAAGGAGTTTTCATCTTTAAACGTCACCCTCATGATTGACGAAATTAGCACTCAAGAGATCAAAAATAGTGTTGAAAGTGGTGCGAAGTTGGGTAGCTCACCATTCCTACCCGGAATTGACGTACAGTGACACACACTCTAACAGATTTTTTAGAAAGTCACAAAAATGAAGGTCGGTGCCTCGCTTGATGTAAAAATGGGTAGTCTCCACTATGGGTGATCACAATTCTACTACCGAATATCTAAACAAAGACCTAATTCGCCCTCCGGTATGGTTAAATCCAACTTTAACGCTCTAATCAACTAAGAAACCCGATTGTGTTCTCCAGTCCTTCCAAGTTCTGTTGTTTCGATCAGACTCTCTATGTAAACATAGCTAGAAGCATGCTAGTGACTCTAAGATCTCTAAAAGTTGGAGGTTTTTATGCAAGTATTTACAAAGAGTTTTGATTTTTATTTTTTATTTTATTTTTTGACATTTTAAAAAACTAAAAACTCTATATGCAAATGCACATGCACCCCCAAACCTAAATCAAACATTGTCCTCAATGTGTCAAAAGATGATAAGAATTTAAATATTCACATTCCATGAGAACTATGCTGATAAGGGAAAATGGAAGAGATTACCGGTATGTTGGCAGAGCAAGGTTAGAGCTTCATTAATCAAGGCTAGAATCCAACATTCTCAGCTGAGATCATATTGGATTAGCACAATATATACAAAAGAAGACTCAAACGATTCAAGATAAAAGATTTAACAAGACCTACTGGATTATATACAAGAAAAATTCACCATATACCAACAATCTAAAGAGTTGAGGATCAACCCAAAAGAAGATATGCAGAGACATCAACAGCCTTACACAAATATAACATGAGAGCGTAAGTAAGACTGTATAAGTGAATGATTTTCCCCCAAACCTAAACTTGTCAACAGGTGTGTTTTTGAACACAAAATCTTGCAATTTTAAAGGCAGATCATGCACAAGGTCTAATTCAAAATGAGTTTTGTTAAGAATAGGCAGATATACACATTCCAACTGTGGCTCCTTAAAGGTGTTATACTTTGATGCAAAATAGTCCAAGAGGAATTGGGAAGCACAAAGTTCTAGGCCTAGATTAGGAACTCTCAGAATAGTTGGTTTAGGTGCAAGACCCTCAGTTGTGACATAGGCAGGCAGTTGGGCATGTCTAAGTTGTTCACATGTGTGAGATCAAGAGTACCATTATCACTTACATCAATATCCCCCAAGTCATCTACAAGTGCTGTAACATGCTCATGTTCACAAAACATTTCGACAAGCCCCAGTTCATAATCATCATCATCTACAACTTCAGTTTCATGCATAGGGATATCACAAGAAACTTCACACTGTGACCTAGGCCGAGAATCAGACACATCAATTATATTTTCATGCATTGAATCATCTGTGTCAACAAACAATTCAGCTATCCCTAGGTCAGATGCAAGTTGTGTATCATGCACACTTCCACAAAACAATTGTTCAATCCCAACATCCATATCAATGTCATCCAAAATTTCAGAGTTACGGATGAGAAAATCAGAAGAAACATCATTTTTCGGAGTCGCAACAAAGGAGTCTAAGGTTACAGTAACAGAAGATTCCACAGCAACATTTTCAGAGTAAACATGCTCTTCTAACATTAAATCATTATCATCATCATCATCATCGTAACAAGGATGCAATGCCCCATTCAAAACCATAGTGTCTCTAATCCATTCATGTACCTCTATATCAGGTTCATATTCAATATTATTTGCAGTAGGGAACAGATGCACTATTTTCAAAATTTAATTCATTGGGACTAACAAACAATTCATCTTGAAATTCCTCCATTTCTACATTTTGTAAATGCATCAGATTCATCCTTAATATCATATTAAGTTGTTCAATTGAAGGGGAGTCTTCAATAGTGGGTGTCCTCATTTCAGGGTATTCATTATATGGTTGTGCATGAGGTTCACTATTGAAGGGAAATTCAGACATGTTGCTATATGGATGATCATGCATTGCTTTCAATTCAAACCTAGCATTGTTTTGCTCTATGAGTTTGATATTCTCTATTATAGACTGCATACAATGGTTCATTGGAGTACAAAATTGTTCAACTTCCCCTGGCGGTGGATGATACATGTGTGGATAATTATTAGGGTTTGCATATTGAGGCTCATGACCTAGAAAAGGTTCATAATAATCCCTAAAATTATTAACATCATGGTATGTGGGGGGTTCATATTGTGAAGCATGCTCATGTGCGAGTTCTCTAATGTATCTGTGTGATGATTTCTCATCCCTAATGCTAGTCCAAAATCCTGACATGATTCTCTCTCTAGTAATGATCGAGTTATCTCGAAACAGATACAGATCGCAAGGCGTTGCAAAGATTGAGAGGTACACAGTGATATAAAAATTCAGCCACTCCAGGGTCAAGCACTATGTTGCAAGGTTCGATAAGGTTATGCAAAGAAACTAGTTCAGCAGGCATTCATGGCAATTAGTCAAGGCAGAGCAACAATCAACCTGTTCTGGTTATCAGATAACTAAGCAATGCGCAAGGTCACAGGAATCTAAAGATAATTCATGCACTTAGGGCCAAAATGATGTCGAGACTAGATAGTTTACAGTACACAATAGATTCAGTAGGTGAACAAACCAAGGAAACAAAGCTTGCGGAAATGGAATAGATACACAGAGTATGCACACAAACACAAAAAGTTGTATTAATCAGCCAAGTAACAATGTGCAAAGCAGGGTCTTATGTGAAATGGTATCTAGACTATGCAAGCATGTATGAAGTTCTCAAAAGTTCGGAGATCGACTGTTGGACAATAAAGTTTAAGATTTCAGCAAGCAAAGAGGTGAATCACAGACTCATATGCGCAAATTCCAGCTATTTGCAGGGGTTTTGACAATGGTTATCACAGCAATAAACTAGTCTTGCAGGTGAGCATGGCACATCAGATTCAACATGTCAGCATGCTACTAGATCATGTGCAAAGATGCAGGGCAGATGCAACAGATGGATATGATTCACAGATGCACAGATGAGCAACAAGCTAGCTTTTTACAACATGCCACAGAGTGTCAACAAGGTCAGTTGATGTTCTAATTTTCACAGATTTATGCACAATGGTACATGGCAGATAGGTCACACAAGGTCTGTCGACAGGTTTGCAGGTTTGCACAAGTGAAGATGATAGCAACTTGGCAGACTACAGCTGGTAGGCTGTTAAATGTGTTTCGCCTACGTTTAAACTGCAAGTGCACAGTGCCTATTGGAGGCAAGGGCAAGTACAGGTCGATCCTCAGGGAGATGGGGTTACTGTTAAGTTGATCTTAAGCTTCACTAACTGATTTTCTATGGAAATAGCACAAATGTTGTTTGGGTGTCGATACGACTAAGGATTGCTGTGACTCTAAGCTAAGGCAGCAAATAGATTGTAACAATTTGGAGAACACCAGGGTAGTGAATCCACCTCTAATCTCATGCTCAGGCAATGTATCTTAAGTTGTGTTCTTGTGCCTTCCCATGAAGGTCTAACATAGATGTTCATTAACTAATTTTACTAACTAACCCTAGTATGAGTTGTCTTCTTACAAGACAACTCATCACAGTTTGCAAGCTTATCGCTTAATTATTACTCCTAACAAATTATAACTCAGCAAGAATACAATCAAAGATAGATATGCTTGACATGAAAATTAGGGGTTTCATCAACACCCTAGTAAATTAACTTAGAACATAATTAAACACACAAATTAAACTAGAGTTGGTGCACTGGCTAATCCAGGCATGAAAACTACATACACTGCTCATCCTCTATTTATACATGCAAACCCTAAATCTCTTCAAATCAGTAATTTAGTGAAAACCCTCTCACCCAAACTTGCTGAATCAGTTGTCGGCTCTGAGCTCCATCAATTGATTATTGGGGAAACCCTAGCTCTAGTTATCTCAAACCTAGCTTCTAGGGTTATGGGAGAAGCTATGAAGGAGATGACTAGACCTAGAGAAGGGGGAACGGCGGCTGCTGGTGTAGCTGTGGTGCTGGTGTTGTCGGGGACAGAGATGGTGGTGGCGAAATCGGCTGCTGGTCGGGTGAAGGAGGTATGGGAGAGCTCTGCAAGTGTTGTCGGGAGAGAAAGAGAAAATGAATGAGAAAATGAGTGTTTGGTCGATGGGTAAGGGAGTTGACGGTTTCGTTGTGAGACGAGAGCAAGAAGAGATGATGCGTAGGGTGGAGCGACCATCGGATGTGGAAGTGTAAGATCTCACGGCTCGGGATAAGATGGGCTTTGGATCCGGGGTTATGGGCGGGTCTTGGATAGCTCAAGCCCATGTCTTGTAAGTTGGGTTGCTTCTTGTTGGGTTGCAACCGATGCGCGCGTGAACTTTGGCTTTCTGCTCCATAGACGCTCGTCTCCAATTTTATGCTCTTTTGGCTCCTCAATTTCTCCGAGCTTTATTTACTACCTAAAAACACAAAATTAATTAGTACAAATATTTATTCTTGAAAACAAAGAAAATACGAACCGGGATAATATCCGATTTACGAGCACAAAGATGAGTTAAATGCCAATAAAAAGGTGTAGAAATATGCAATATTTGGCACTCATCAAATACCCCCAAACCGAATTTTACTTGTCCTCAAGTGAAACAGAAATTAAGAAATCCTAACTATACCACTGTCGCTGGTCTCTCGAATGCATTTAGCGTATGCACTAAGCCATTAAACCCCTAGGTGTCCCTAGTGGACGAGTTGTAGTCTCGTGAGGGTTTACCAGAGGTGTACCCACAAAACCTTCTCCAACTTCTGAGCGTAAAAGAGTCTCAAGCATCCAAGGAGCTATGAGGACATAGAGTTTCTGCATGCTAGTAACACGAAGCTATAACTACCAAAAAAGCATTCTCATCCTTAAGAGTTGAGCGAGAAATAACCATACCATATGAAAGAATTCGGATTCGATAGTGATCACAAGCCTCGACTTCTGCCTCACCAATAGGGTTTTATGATAATTGCACTCAAAAAGACCACTTTTTTAGTCTCTCATGTGTGCAGGCAGGAATAAAGAGAGAAATTCTGCACACGTTGAAGATGAGAAGGATAACCTTCCGAAATAATTTCTGGAGACTCCACAGAGTTGTGGACAAAAAGAATCTTTTTCTGATGATCTCTAAGAAAGGAAATCAACCATTAGCAAGGATGGGAGTACTCACTTACCTTCTCACCCGATCGGCAATAAACATTACTCTCTCTCAGCATTCATAGAAACGTCTTCAATCTTCGGTCTTCAATAGCTGATGATGAACTTCTGAACTTCACAAAAACTGGACATTTTTTTTTAACATGAAATAAAAATAACAATAAAACTCAATTTTTCACACTTGGACTATTTCAACTTTTCTTCAAATATTCTGATGATGCTCCGATTGCTGACGACGATGTGTTTCTATGAATCTGTTGATGTTGTTGAGAGGGGAGAGAGTGATGCTAACTCGCAAATCGAACTAAAAGAAGGAGTTTTCATCTTTAAACGTCACCCTCATGATTGACGAAATTAGCACTCAAGAGATCAAAAATAGTGCCGAAAGTGGTGCGAAGTTGGGTAGCTCACCATTCCTACCCGAATTGACGTACGGTGACACACACTCTAACGATTTTTTAGAAAGTCACAAAAATGAAGGTCGGTGCCTCGCTTGATGTAAAAATGGGTAGTCTCCACTATGGGTGATCACAATTCTACTACCGAATATCTAAACAACACCTAATTAGCCCTCCTAGGTATGGTTAAATCCAACTTTAACACTCTAATCAACTAAGAAACCCGATTGTGTTCTCCAAGACTTCCAAGTTCTGTTATTTCGGTCAGACTCTCTATGTAAACATAGCTAGAAGCATGCTAGTGACTCTAAGATCACTAAAAGTTGGAGGTTTTTATGCAAGTATTTACAAAGAGTTTTAATTTTTTTTTTTTTTTTTTTTTTTCAAGAACAAAAGACTAAAAACTCTATATGCAAATGCACCCCCAAACCTAAATCAAACATTGTCCTCAATGTGTCAACAGATGATAAGAATTTAAACAGTCACATACCAAGAGAACTATGTTGAGTAGAGAAAAGGGAAGAGATTACCGGTATGTCGGCGAAAGCAAGGTTAGAGCTTCATTAATCAAGGCTAGAATCCAACATTCTCGGCTGAGATCATATTGGATTAGCATAATATATGCAAAAGAAGACTCAAACGATTCAAGGAAGAAAATTTAACAAGACCTACTGGATTATATACAAGAAAAATTCACCATACACCAACAATCTAAAGAGTTGAGGATCAACCCAAAAGAAGATATGCACAAACATCAATAGCCTTACACAAATATAACATGAGAGTGCAAGTAAGACTGCATATGTGAATAAGTTACCCCCAAACCTAAACTTGTCAGCAGATGTGTTTTTGAGCACAAAATCTTGCAATTTTAAAGGTACATCATGCACAAGGTCTAATTCAAAATGAGTTTTGCTAAGAACAGTCAAACATACACATTCCAACTGTGGTTCCCTAAAGGTGTTATACTTTGATGCAAAATAGTCCAAGAGGACTTGGGAAACACAAAGCTCTAGGCCTAGATTAGGAACTCTCAGAATAGTTGGTTTAGGTGCAAGACCATCTGATTGTGACATCAGCAGGATGTTGGGCATGTCTAGGTTGTTCACATGTGTGAGCTCAAGAGTAACAGTATCACTCACATCAATATCCCCCAAATCATCTACAAGTGTTGTAACATGCTCATGTTCATAAAACATTTCCACAAGCCCCAGTCCATAATCAGCATCTACAACTTCAGTTTCATGCATAGGAATATCACAAGAAACTTCACACTGTGACCTAGGCTGAGAATTAGACACATCAATTACATGCATTGAATCATCTGTGTCAACAGACAATTCAGCTAGCCCTAGGTCAGATGCAAGTTGTATAGCATGCTCATTTTCAGTGAACCATTTTTCAAACCCCAATTCAATATCACATGTATGTATGGATTGAATATAAGAAGAATCATCACTCATAAGGTTCACAGAAGAGAAGCTTAATATCTCTGAACCTAAAGATTCCACTACATTTTCAAAATACACATGCTCTTTTAACATATCATATTCATCATCATCATCATCATAACAACACTGCATTTCCCTATTCAAAATCTGAGCATTTCCAGTGTACTCATCTACCTCTAGATTAGGTTCATATTCAGTGTTAGTTGCATGAGTAGGAATAGAAACACTATTTTCAAAATTATCAGAGATAACAAACATCCTATCATGAACTTCCTTCCATTCTTCGCTTTGTAATTGAATCATGTTCATTTTTAATATCATGTTGAGATGTTCAATGGAAGAAGAGTCTTCACTAGTGGGTATGCACGCTTCATATGGATATTTAGTACATGGCTGTGCACAAGGGTCACTAGTAAAGGGAAATTCAGACATGCTGCTATATGGATGATCATGCAATGCTTGCAATTCAAACCTAGCATTGTTTTGCTCTATGAGCATGAGGTTTTCTTCCACTGATTGCATACAAGAGGTCGGGGGAGTATAAAATTGTTCTACTCCCCACTGTGGTGAATGATAATGTGTACATGGTTATTATGGTATATGTATTGATGCTCAGGACTATGAAAATGTCCATAGCAGTCCCTATCATGGTCTGTGGGGGGTTCGTAACATGAATCATGCCCGTAAGCAAGTTCTATGATGGATTTGTTTTCATCCCCAGTTGCAGACCAAAATCCTGACATGATGAGTTATTGGAGACACGGAGACTGAGAGATGCACAATGATATAACAATTCAACTAGCAGGTATGTCATTCAAATTCTCATGCACTGCGTTTGCAGGGTTTGATAAGGTTATGCAATGCAGCTAGTTCAGCAAGTATACATGAACATCAATCAACATGTTATGGCAATCGGCAGTAGTGCACAAATCTGAGAAACAGGGTTCAGCCAGTAAGGATGTTACTCCGATGTCACAAAATCATGCTTATGTACGGATGTAGCAGGGATTGGGTGATGCTATAGATACTATAGCAAACAACTAATTGAGCTGATAAGCATGCTATATCATTCACACATTCATCAAGGACGATAAGCCAGAAACTATGCTATAACACCCAACATTAACAACAAGTGCCCAAGTCAGGCCAAAGATGAAGCTGACGATAAACAGATTCGGTTATGCAATGCAGCTAGGTCAAAGACAAGCCAGCGATGCTGCACTGGAGACAAGTAGTGGTGCGCCAATTAAGAAGATAATGCTTATAGGGATGGCAACATGATTCAGGGATTCTCAGATAAGCTTAGCACAGATGCTCAGTTGATGTCAACAGGGTCAGTTGACCCCAATTTTTCACGTTGTTGTACCAAAAATGGAAGGGCAGATGGGTTGTGGTGGTCACAGGTGAAGATAGCAGCAATCTTGGCAGATTATGGCTGGAAAAGAGTCTCACAGATGTGGTTGACAGAGTAAAGCATGCATAAGGTACAGGGCTAACAGCTAACCAGTTTAACCAGGTTGCAACTCAAGCTCAACAGCTACAGGGGCTGGAGCTAAGCACGGGTGCTGTTAAAGCCAAGATTTTAATGCACAAATCACACAAGAGCAAAAGATTTCAGCTAACTCAATGTGTGTGAAAGACAACAAGCTATTGCTAACACAATTTTTGTCAACCAACAACTCATTAAAGTACCAAAGGCACACATACAATTCATAGATGCTAATTCACAGATGCAACAAATGAACAGATGAACAACTTTAGCACTCTATAACAGATTTAGCATGGCACGTAGTATCAACTGTTCGATTGACCTCGGTCTTCAAAGATCATGCACAACTATGCGAGAGGTTTTGGTGATCACAAAGACTACTTGAGACAAGCTCTCATGGAAATTAGCTAAGGCACGGCGGCAAGTCAGCAAACTACTCAGATGCAAGTGTCAACAGGGTCAGTTGATATCAACCAGCCCAGTTGATGTCAAGTAGGGCTTGCAGCAAACTTGGTTGACCAAGTTGCAGCTCAAGCTCAGCAGCTACGAGTGGGCCGGAGCTAAGCGCGAGCCTTGTCGAGGCCAAGGAGTTACATCATAGATTAAGCACACAACACACATTTCAGTTTTCAAAGTTTGCTCAAGTGTCACGAAATGTTCGGGCAACTAGTTTAACGAGACAATTAGAGATGGTTTCTCGGCAGGGTAGCTAATTTGTCATGTGAACAAGGCCTAGGATTCAACACAAAGTTGGCCAAATAATAAGTTATGCATACACGGGTTGAGCAATATTCAGCGGGCAAAGACACTTTGCTAGTTTCACAAATCATGCAATGCATAAATAATGAGTCCATCTAACCAAAGTAAAGCTCAAATATCACCGAGATGCTTGCACACGATCATCACACAGATATAAAGTATAACAGGATTTGAGAATGAACAACCGGTTTTAGCCACAATAGCTATGTTGTTCTGCCCCTTTTCTTTCCTGGGTTTGCTCACCCTCTGCGCAGACAGCACTGCTAGCTCAACAAAGAAATCTCAGTTCCCAGAAATGTGCAGGTTAAAGCAAAGAGACCAATATTGATACTAGTATAAGCCTGAGAGTAATTTGGACTGACACGGGGGAAAAATTAGTTCTGCCGGATTGGCTAGCACAACCAAAGGTTCAGTGATTTCAAAAGGGGGTGTCACAATGTTGCTGAGATATGGAAAACTCAGGCTTTGAAGTTTCAAGCTTAAGTGCAGGTGACAGGAATCTAGCAATTGTGGTTAAACCATATGTTGAGTGAAACAACAGGTATCAACAAGGTGACAAAGAAAAGTTAAACACTACACTAGTAAACTTACTGATGATATGTACAGATGGGAGTATGATCTGAAGGCTGGAAAGCCTAGAGAATTAACTAATGTTCCAACTAAGCTACAAATCTTGAAAATTGATGCAAAGTTGCCTTGAGACGTAGTGACGGACCAAGTCGGGGCAAGCTTGAGCTCCGGTCTAGGCCGAGATCTTGTCGAATCGAGATGCACGATGAGGTGCAAGCTAAAAAGAAACACTAAGAGAATGTAGATATGCAAGTATGCAAGTGAGATAAATTAACTAAAATGCAATGATATGGTTAACAATATGCAATGGAAGATGCATAAAAGAAAACTAACAAAATTGAGTTAAACTAATAAAGGATTAAAAACAATAATTCAAAGCAAATATGCACTGAGGGTGAACTGAAATTCGGTGAAGAAAGCTAGTAATCAACAAAGCAACACTACTAAATCCCCGGCAGCGGCGCCAAAAACTTGGTAGGCTGTTAAATGTGTTTCGCCTACGTTTAAACTGCAAGTGCACAGTGCCTATTGGAGGCAAGGGCAAGTACAGGTCGATCCTCGGGGAGATGGGGTTCTTGTTAAGTTGATCTTAAGCTTCACTAACTGATTTTCTATGGAAATAAAGCACAAATGTTGTTTGGGTGTCGATACGACTAAGGATTGTTGTGACTCTAAGCTAAAGCAAAAATAGATTGTAACAATTTGGAGAACACCAAGGTAGTGAATCCACCTCTAATCTCATGCTCGAGGCAATGTATCTTAAGTTGTGTTCTTGTGCCTTCCCATGAAGGTCTAACATAGATGTTCATTAACTAATTTTACTAACTAACCCCTAGTATGAGTTGTCTTCTTACAGTACAACTCATCACAGGCTTGCAAGCTTATCAGTTAATTACTACTCCTAACAAATTATAACTCAGCAAGAATACAATCAAAGATAGATATGCTTGACATGAAAATTAGGGGTTTCATCAACACCCTAGTAAATTAACTTAGAACATAATTAAATACACAAATTAAACTAGAGTTGGTGCCTTTGGCTAATCCAGGCATGAAAACTACATACACTTGCTCATCCTCTATTTATACATGCAAAACCTAACTCTCTTCAAATCAGTTATTTAGTGAAAACCCTCTCACCCAAACTTGCCGAATCGGTTTGTCGGCTCTCTGTGAATTCGGCTCGAGCTCCATCAATTGATTATTGGGAAACCCTAGCTCTAGTTATCTCAAACCTAGCTTCTAGGGTTATGGGAGAAGCTATGAAGGAGATGACTAGACCTAGAGAAGGGGAACATGGGCTCTTTGGTGTAGCTGTGGTCTTTGGTGTTGTCGGGGAAAGAGATGGTGGTGGCGAAATCGGCTGCTGGTCGGGTGAAGGAGGTATGGGAGAGCTCTGCAAGTGTTGTCGGGAGAGAAAGAGAAAATGAATGAGAAAATGAGTGTTTGGTCGATGGGTAAGGGAGTTGATGGTTTCGTTGTGAGGCGAGAGCAGCAAGAGATGATGCGTAGGGTGGAGCGACCATCGGATGTGGAAGTGTAAGATCTCACGGCTCAGGATAAGATGGGCTTTGGATCCGGGTTATGGGCCGGGTCTTGGATAGCTCAAGCCCATTTCTTGTAAGTTGGGTTGCTTCTTGTTGGGTTGCAACTGATGCGCGCGCGGGCTTTGGCTTTCTGCTCCATAGACGCTCGTCTCCAATTTTATGCTCTTTTGGCTCCTCAATTTCTCCGAGCTTTATTTACTACCTAAAAACACAAAATTAATTAGTACAAATATTTATTCTTGAAAACAAAGAAAATACAGAATCTGGGATAATATCTGATTTCTGAGCACAAAAGATGAGTTAAATGCCAATAAAAGGTGTAGAAATATGCAATATTTGGCACTCATCAACAGCTCACACAAGGTCTCGAGAATTGGTTGATAGAGTAAAGCATGCATAGAGGTACGGGGCATGTGGTGTCAACTCACTCAGTTGACCTCAATTTGGGCTTGCATCTAACTTGGTTGTCCAAGTTGCAGCTCAGGGTCACAGCTTCAGGGGCTGGAGCTAAGCACAGGTGCTGTCAAAGCCAAGAGATTACAGCACAGAACACACAGAAGCATGCTTTTCAGATATTGAGCAATACTCAGCAAGGGTTTTTATCATGCAAGGGCACCAGGGCAGCTAGTTTATCAGGTAGGCATGGCTCACAGATTCAACAAGTTATTAACAAGTTTGTCTAACCTCAAATTTCAAAGCAACATGCACACGGATACCAAATCTCGGAAACATTCATTCAATCGTTAGCGGTTCGAGGATTGAAAAAGCATACATATTGAGATGACAATCTCAGCAAGTAGAAACTATTACTCAGATGCCACAGGACTATGCCCAAAGAGATATCCTAGTTCAGTGAGTGATATTCTATAGTTACGACAACTATTCAGGGTAAAAATTGAGTTTGAGAGTACGATAACACCAGTATAAAACTGGGTTTAGGCACTCCACAAATTGTGTTCTGCTGCTCCTTCTCTTTTTCTGTTTTTCCTTAGCTTATGCTCCAGTGTCTGCCAGTACACAGTAACTCAACAAAGAAGCTTGATTCCCGAATTGTGTGGAAGTAGTGAAAATGAAAGAGCACTAATGCTAAGGTTACTGAACTCAAGAGCTCCACCTAAAGTACATGATTGAGCCACGGGATAACAAAAATGACATCAAAGTGCGGTGATGATATGGGCTCAAACAACAATGCTATGGAAATGAAATGTGATATGCGAAATCTTTGGTATAATACAGGACCATGCAAGTGAACAAAAGTGATGAAAGATAGAGCAAACAATGGAGTGAATTAAGGTGCACTGAGATGAACCAAATGCAAACTTTATAAAAAGATGGATTATACTAAGCTACAGAATGCAACAAAAACTAAAGTATGTGATGGTACCACAGCAAGAGAACAAGTGAGATTTTAAGACAAAAACTTACAGCTAAGAAGTTACTAACCTACTGAAGCAAATTACAGCACTGAAATGCAAGAACAAGATGCAGTTATGAGAATGCAGTGTGACAGAATGCAAAAAGGTATTTAAAAGATGATGCAAAGATGCAAGTATCCTAATTGAAACAAGATGCAAGAATGCAAATGAAAATCTACAGCTAAAATGCTCCAGAACTAAGTTATGAATGCTACAGCAAGCCACGGATGTAGTAATCCAATGAACTGAGAAAGAAAAACAAGAAGAAAAGCTTACAAATATGTTGAGGAAACTTACAGAACTATGATGCAGGCAACAACAATATATAAAGATGGTTTAACCACTAAGTTATAGCATGCTATTACACTAAGAAGTAATTAACCTACTAAAACAAATTACAGCTAGAAATGCAAGAGCAGGATGCAGGACTGCTTGGTGAATTACAAGGTGACAATGGCTATGAGTTACTTGTATAGCTACAGGACTATGCGAAAAGAGACTGAATGCAGCTAAAGATAAGACAGAGATGCAAGAATGATAGGATGAATATATTACAGGGAATGAAAGCTTAAACTAACAGTTATCCTAGCAAAGCCAAATTATGCAAATGCTTATCCTAAAAATGTGAATTATAATATCTAAGTTAATATTATTCAAAATGCGGTTAGATGATGAAAGGTTATAGATGGTACTTTGTTTATGCAAATGACATGCTTGAAATTACAACTAACTAATATGCGGATTATGTAATGAAACCGAGAATCAAAAGTGAAATTTAAACTAAGTTATAGCTACAGATGAGGCAGTGAGTTTCAAACTACAGCTACTATGCAATAAGACAAGCTACAGCTACAATGGCAGGAAAACAAGAGAGAATCTAACACATATATACAGGGTTAACTGAAAATCAGTAAAGTAAACAAGTAATCAACACATCACACTACCAAATCCCCGGCAGCGGCGCCAAAAACTTGGTAGGCTGGGAAAAGAGTTTTGCCTACAACTTATACTGCAAGTGCACAGTGCCTATTGGAGGCAGGGAAAGTACAGGTCGATCCACAGGGAAATGGAGTGTGTGTAAAGTTGATCTCAAGCTTGCTAAACTGATTTCTAAGAAGGTAACACAAATGTGGGTTGTCGATACGACTGAATGGAGTGATAGTGATTCTAAACTAAGGCAGCAATTAGATTGTAACTAATTTGGATAACACTAGGGTAGTGAATCCACCTTCTAACCTCATGCTAAGGTAATGTGGCTCTGGTTAAGTTCTTGTGCCTTCCCTTGAAGGTCTCTAATGGGTGTTTATTAACTAATTGTCACTAATTCACCCCTAGTATGAGTTGTCTTCTTACATTACAACTCATCACAGGCTCATAAGCTCTTTAGTTAATTACTAATCCTAAGACATTATAACTCAGCAAAAACAGAATCAAAGACAAATTACTTGACATGAAATTAGGGGTTTCATCAACACCCTAGCAATTTAAATTAAAACATCAAAGGAAACAATTAAACACAAATTAATTCTAGTTTGGTGCACTGGCTAATCCAGGCATGCCCTCTAACATCCCCTCATAAACCCTATTTATACATGCAACTCTTAACTCTCTTCAAATTGGAAATTAAACAGAGACCCTCTCACCCAAAATCGTTGAATCAGTTGTCGGCTCTGTGGAATTCGGCTCTGCTCCATTACTTTGATTCCCCAATTTGTGAAACCCTAACCCTAACTCTTTCTATCTTGACTTAGCTCCTAGGGTAAGAAGCCATGAAATAGATGGAGAGACATTAGGAGGCGGTGAGGATGGTTGTCTTGGTGCAGTGTGGTGGTGGTGTCGGGGAAGGAGATGGTGGTGGCGAAGTCATTTCTGCTGGTCGGGTGAAGTGAAGAGAATGGGTTTTCTCTGGTTTTGTCGGGGAGAAAGAGAAGATGAAATGAGAAATGAAGAAGGGAGTGTTTGGTTCGGTTGGGATGAGGAGGGTATGAGGTTTTGGTGTGAGGCGGATGCGGTGTGAAGTGATGAGATGGGTGGAGCGGCGTTGGATGCGGATGGGCGAGATCTCACGGCTCGGAGTAAAACGGGCTTTGGATCCCGGTTATGGGCCGGGTCTTGGATAGCTCAAGCCCATGTCTTGTAAATGGGTTGCTACTTGTTGGGTTGCAACTGATGCGCGCGCGGGCTTTGGCTTTTTGCTCCATAGACGCTCGTCTCCAATTTTCTGCTCTTTTGGCTCCTCAATTTCTTCGAACTTTATTTACTACCTAAAAACGCAAAATTAATTAGTACACATATTTATTCTTGAAAACAAAGAAAATACAGAATCTGGGATAATATCTGATTTCTGAGCACAAACGATGAGTTAAATGCCAATAAATAGATGTAGAAATATGCAATATTTGGCACTCATCAGTCGTCGTCAACATAAACAAGTTGTTGAAGAAAGATTTAGAGGATACATATCGCCCATTAAAAAGATAACTTACATATAAAACCCAAAGCTCTATTTAGAGGAAAGATTTCGCTAATGAAAAAGACCACTAACATATAAAACCCCAAAGCTCTATTCAAGGGAAAGATTTTGCTCATAACATAGACACTTTATATTAAAGTGTTGGAAGCAAAAAGTGTCGCTCGGAGTAAAGGTCATGGAATAGAATATTAGTAGTATTTTTTTCCTTCAAAAAATAAAAACCATTAATAATTAAATATTGTAGAGTAAACATTTTGCCACCTGGATCTTTCGTTTAAAAAAACAGTAATTTAATGAGTTTAAATGTTTAACGGAGCGTTAGCGAAGGTGCATGAAATTTCATGGTGTATTGTAAATTTTACCATTGTGTTTTCCTTAGGGGGCGCCTGGTCCTGATGGATCCCCCTGGTTTTATCAACATCATTGGGATCTTATTAGATCTGACTTAGTTGATTGTGTCCAGAATATCTTTAGAACTAAAGGTGTAGATTCATGTGTTAATCATACTTGTATCTCTTTAATTATAAAAGTCTTGATTCCCACTTCTCCTAGTGATTTCCGTCCCTATCGGTTTAAGCAATGCTATGTATGAGATTGTTGCAAAAATTTATCTAATCGTATAAATCCATTGTTAGATAGTCTTATTTCACAAAAATCAATCCGCATTTATCCCACATAGACAGATCGCTAACAATATAGTAGTTGCACATGAAGTGTTGCATACTATGAAAAACTTGCAAGCATAAAATAGGTCATATATCCGTCAAATTAGATCTTTCGAAAGCTTTCAATCGCATGGAATATGTCCATTTATTATTCATATTTTTAAGCTTCAGAGTTTTTCTGATGAGTTATGTGATTTAATTATATGTGTATCTCTATTGTTACTTATTTTGTTCTTGTTAATGGATCCTCTGGTGAAACATTCATTCCTTTTAGAGGAATACGACACGGGGATCCGTTATCACCTACTATCTTTATAATATGCATGGAGGCTCTTTATAAACTTCTTTTGCATGTTGAACAACAAAAATTACTTACTGGTGTTAAAGTTACTACTGGTAGTTCATTGGTTTCTCACTTGTTTTTTGCAGCTGATGCTTTTTATTTACAACTGCTAGTATATATCAAGCTAGGAATTTGTTAGATATTCTCAAGATTTTTAGTGATTCATTTTTGCAGACTGTTAATTACCGGTAGTCTGGAGTTTATTTCAGTAAAGGTATTCATAATAAACATTGTGAAAAGACGAGGGTACCCAAATACACCACAATCTTTAATTTATCCACTTATAAGTCATATTACCGAAATTGATTGTCTATGGACAAAGTCGAGACAATACGACAAATCGGTATTCAAGTACACTTTGTTTGATCGTCTATGGATACGAGATCGAGACAATACAACAATCAAAGTTGATTACTTGATAATAGGTTCGGACTTAACCAAACATTATAGGATCACTATCAAGTAAAGAGGAGTTAACGTTTGTGTAATTTACTTTAAATTATAATAACAACAAATAAAATTGAGGAAAAATAAAAGTAAATGACACGGAAAGATTTTGTTAACGAGGAAACCGCAAATGCGTAAAAAACCTCGGGACCTAGTCAGTGAATACTCGAAAATTAAGTCGTTATGCAAAATCTAAACTAACTTCGTATATTTGAGACCAAGCAACTAACCCTAGTTCACTTAGTTTCTTCAAGTATCCCCGCGCTTCGACTTCGATGAGTGTATGCACTTTGGAACAATTCCTTTGGATCGTATTCCAAACTGTAAAAGGAACAACGAATCTGTTTGGTAACAACTCTATTGATTCTTTAAGATAAAGATATCTCAAGTCATATGCAAAGGCTCTTCTGTTTAATCTAATAAACTCCTTTGCCTAGTTAGATCAATTTATCCAATAACTACCGAAGTAGCCAAGTTTAGATTTGCAATGAATCAATATAGATTCCAACAAGAAACTATAAGGTTATGCCGATCTCACGCAACTAATCAATCGAATAAATACGATTCTAGTTGGATCCCAGCCGATCAAGGTTTGTGCACACCCAAAGATATGAGAACCAAATAAGAAATCTTCTTCGTCTTCAAATCTTCTTTAATCTTCAATTAAAACCTGCACAACACCACTTGAATATCTTGTAATCAATCACGCACAGAACGGAGTCTGTTAACAATGGATTATCACAAGATGTCTTTAGATCTAAAAACAGTTCTAAAGATCTCGTCGATACTTCGATCTATATCAGAAGAGAAGATTCTCAAGAATAAACAAACTAGGTGCAACCAAAGTTCAACAACCATTAGTCAATCAAATCAATCGAAAACTAATAAACTGCAATTATCTAGTTTCCCATCAACGGTACTCGTAGAGCTTCTTGTAACCACGGAAGTGTTTAAACGAGCGTTAAAATAAGAGATTTACCTAATTAGGGTACTTTCCTCTCCGGATAAACGGCTCCACCGAAACAACAAGAAGATGAAGTTTGCACGGCTTTTAGGATAGTTTGCTAGAAATGCAAACTTAAGTATTTATAGACCAAGGATGTTTGGACACCAAGGAATTTCCGAAACCGAAAGTATATTCAAGATATGCAATAAATTCCCATTCGGTTTTCATAATTCCAGTAAATGCTTTGTCCAATATTTCCTGAAATCTCTCAATAGAAAATCTCCAATTAGTAAATGCACATTACTAATTTTTATTCTCTAGAGATATGCATTTAATTGCTGGTAATTACAGCATATAAAACTAACAACCTTAATTAAAAGATTCTTAATTTATTTCGGAACGGGATCTCCTTGAGTAATTAAGGAATATCTTTGAACAATAAAAGGTAAGAGTTATTGTTCGTGTTCAAAGTATATTGACATCTTTTTTTTGTAAATCATATTTCATATTTACAATCTTGGAATCGATTATACCACATTTCCAAACAAGTTTAGAATTGGTTCATTTGTATTCCAAGACAATGTTGAGGTTTTGTTCCGTATACAAAACTATATGGCTGAAATAAGACTTTAGGTGACAGTTTTTGAAGCAGAAACAATGATCTAATGCTGTCAAAACCGTGGCTAAAAGG
Organism: Papaver armeniacum; assembly: GCA_023531295.1. Taxonomy (NCBI): domain Eukaryota; kingdom Viridiplantae; phylum Streptophyta; class Magnoliopsida; order Ranunculales; family Papaveraceae; genus Papaver; species Papaver armeniacum. The sequence continues at coordinate 50,798 of JAJJWW010006528.1, read as the reverse complement.
CAGTTTCGGGTTTGGAATGTCTACAAGGTTTGTTTGGATTAGGAAACTTGTATGACGGTTTGGAGGAGTGTTTTCCAAGTTTAGGGATTTCCTAATTAAGGTGTGAGTCTATTTTTAGGAGTTCTAAGACTTGGGGAGCAAGGATTTGTCTACTATATAAGAGGGCTTATATCGTGAGTATAAATCTATTCTCTTGTAGAATCCTCTCTCAATATCGAGAGTGATTGGGTCACAACCGTTGGGGCGAAATTCATGTGATATGAGAGACTTGTAGTGAGAACGGATGTGGAAGAAATCTAGGGTTTATAGGGTTCATATGGGAGAAGCTAGAATTCATGATGTTCTTCATGTTCTTGTTTAAAGTCGAAGCAACCATGGCGGTGAAGGTTTATGGAAGAAGAAGAACAAAGGAAGAGGTAAACACTTCGTAATATGTCTTGTTGTTTCTAACGTTTAGCGCTAGTGGGTTACATAACTAGTTGATTATATGATGTGTGTCCATGTAATAACTTGTTATGATAATGAAGATTCTCGGGGTGGTTTTGGCCGTGGATGTAGCCTACAAAGGTGAACCACGTAATCTTTGTGTCGTGTGTGTCTATTATCGTATTGATTATAAATTCGTGGTAGTATTATCCGATCATGCTAATCTAAAGATGTAAGTGGAGGATTCGAGCTAGTTATCTAAAGTAGGATGTTTCATGGAATGAACTTCTATGGAAGCATGTCGGTTCGAGATGAGCTAGTTATCTTCCCGACAGACAACTATGTAATTGATCAAATATCAAATCACATTCACGGGTTCAATCAGTTCTACCAATCATTGGGATCGGTTATACCTTAATATGGAACACCTGTGATTGGTTATACAAGTTACCAGGACCGGTTATATCAGTTATCAGGATCGGTTACATCAATTACCAGGACCAGTTACCATATACACATGGTATAACTTGTGATCGGTCACACCAGTCACTAGGATCGGTTACACCAATTACTAGGACCGGTCACACCAATTACAAGGATAGATTACACAACTCTATTGTGATCGGTCACACCAATTACTAGGATCGGTCACACCAATTACAAATATCGATCATACCATCTTAGGTGATTACTTAGGATCGGTTACACTAATTAATCAAAACTAGTCATACCAAATCATAAGTCGGGCATTATGATTAGTTATACCAACATACATAACAATTTACGATCGGTTCTACCATCTCACACATATTAAGTAATCCAAAGATTTGCAATCAATAACAATACCAATAAGCCTAGCGATTTCCCTTTCGATTCATAAAACAAGTTCATTATTGTACTTCGTTTAAACAAATGTAAAACATTGTTTCCTAGGATGAAATCTTCACCTTTACTCATTCTCATAATCATCACAACATTCATAAGATTATGTCGATGTCATATCTCACAATTTCAAAAGATAAGTGTTATACTTTTATTGATGGTGGATTTTCATTTAAGGTTAAAATTGTAAAAAACCGAAAAATTATGCGCTAACATCTTGTAAAAGATAAAGCCATTAATAAGTGTTGAATAATTCATCACTTTACTAATTCACCTAGAATGGAGCATGTGGAAACAATCCCATTACTGTGAATTAAATACACGAAATTCATCCGAGGTTGGAGCATGTAGCAACAATCCCATATACCCCAATGAATTTATAGCATTATTAATTAATGCGTGAGCAGCCCCGTATTTCTGTACTCATTATTAGTGCGGCATGACGGCGAGTGTTGCTCTCGGCGAGAGCAACACGAACCTCCAAGCATTATAATGAAAGCATGTACGAAATACCCGTACGGTGTAACTCTCGGTGTGTTATACTAGGCAGATTGAGAACTCTCGGTGTGTTATACTAGCGATTGAGCATCCGGACTGTGCCCATCGATGGATATGATCTCATTCATCCAACCTCACCAAAGCATGATTGGATGTCCCGGATCAATTCCATAACCCCCCAGCGGGTATGGAATATTCGCCGCTGAACCAACGCGGACCCCGCATGGTCGGCCTCCCAAAAGATGGCATAACGTCCAAACCAGAGCGGTATGGACGGAAAACCCTAAATTAGGGTTTGCGGCATATTACATGTGTCGCAAAATGCTCTAAACCATCCATCTTCGCAGTATAGATGGAGGGTGTAGATGTAGATTCAAAGGGCCCACGAGCATGTCAACACAATCACGAGTGGGCCCCACCTACATACCTGACCAATCGGTCAGGACCAACCATGGTTGGTCATCCCAATTCGTGCGCCCGAACAGAGTATGGTTACACGGCCATAAAAGCCAAAATTAGGGTTTCGAGCATCACGAGCGTCCATCTTCTCCGGCACGAATGGAGGGTCCCAGATTAGATTAAGCAGGTCCGGTCATGCCAGCATGACCACCATGGGCCCGTCTCTCCCCTCACCTGATCGGCCAAGGCATATCATGCCTGGCTATCCCAAAACGCGCGTCCAAACTAGCGTGGTCACACTTCCCAACCTATGGCCATCTCGACCACTCAACTTCACCGGACGATTTGAGTGGCTTAGATCACGTTTTCATGGGACAATCGGTATAGGCGTGAACACCATCCTATCACCTACAATCCAGACCGATCGGCCAAGACCGACCAAGAATTGGTTGTCTTGGAACGCGCTGAAGATGACGTGATGTACGGGTCTTGCGGCACAAGTTTTGTGTCACAAATTGATCTCGACCACTCAACTTCACCGGACCCACCGAGTGGACCGGATCATACTTTTGTGAAGTAATGGGGTATGGGCGCCTACAGCGTCATGCCGTCTACATGCATGTACGATCGGCCTGGCCAAAATTGTCTCCCAAGCTTGGATTCGACCAAGCTGAAGAATGATGCCTGCCCACCTCTTCAAAACCCTAATTCCATCAACTGTCGCAGATGAGTGTCTCAAAGATCATCTCGTCCGTCCAACTTCACCGGCTTGGTTATACAACCCTGGTCAGGAGTTAATTGGTCAGTGAGGCGTCATGGTAATCACCACCCATCACTCTACCACACCATTATGCGCACACATAGAATACATGATACTTCACAAGTATCGACTTCCTAAATAACTTAGTTATTTAATCTAGCATTACATGCAATTTTCGTGGGTCCCGATCCACACACTCGAGACATCGATCATGTCACAAACTAGGGATACATATGGGGTATTGGTCTGGCGGTTTACAGCGGGCAGCGTGCAACGCGCCATCACAAGAACGTGTCAGGAAGTCATGGACGGTTGGAGATGACAAGAGAAGTGGGCAAGACTGGTCGTGTAACACCAACACACAACTCCACTACTCCATCACTCCACTTCCTCCACTTCCCACGAGAGACGTGAATAAGGCTCAAATGACTTGTATAAATAGGTTCTCCTCCCTATTTTCCAAACACAGGAGAAAAGACAGAACAAGTCCAGACAACAGAGGCAAGTGTTGATACAATCGTATTCAAACACCGGAACTGATAGCTTACACCCCCCAAGCCCGGTTCAGCTTTCTGATACAAGTCATTCATATCCAACACCTTCACATTCTCAACACCTTCTTCGCTTCCCTCACTAAGATCAACCCCATCTCCTTCACTTTGTGACCGAAACAAGTCTGGAACGGCCATTTCTTGGTTTAGGCCGGACTTGCAATTGATCTCGAATCTACAAGCACTCACCGCGCAGTGCATTTGTTTAAGGTTTAGACTCATTTCTCATCCACACACCCTAAATTACCAAAACCGGCGAAATAGTTTTCACCCATAAACAATTGGCGACCACAAAGGGAGGTTAATCTCTCGGTTGTAAAGTCAATTTCTTAAGAAATCCGATTCAATTTTATCAATTTCCAAAAGGGTAGATCTTATAATCAACTCAACAACAATTCATTTCAAGATGGTGGAATTAAGGTATGGATCAGAAATCAATTCTGATGGAGCTAGTGTGGATAACAATCCTGGTGTCGAAGTACCTGTCAGTGGAGCTACCGTGGTCAATACATCTCGTGGAACTGTCACTTCTACCATCAGCACCAGCGTAGCGAAATATTCCGGTAAGTGTAACACCTCCCATCACTGAGCCAGAGCAGCCGCAAATCCCAAGCATCTCCTCAAGTGTAACACCTCCTAGTAGTCACCGAGCAACAACTTTCACTCCCTCATCAGGACGAGGAGCCGGAGGAATGAGAGGAGGACCACCGTCCATTACCATTGCAGATCTGATGGAGAAACAGAAAGTTCTTGCTAAGACTCAAACAGATATGGCCGCAACTCAGAAATAGGTACTCACTTTCCTTAAGACCTTAACTGAACGATTGCCACAAGATTCACGGCAATCCTTGGAGCCAGCAAGAGATGCCTTCAATGCACTCGGAACAGGCGTTTCCACTCGGACCCACATGAGTGAAGAAGCTCGTGTTGCTCCTGAACGCTCAAGAGAGAGGGACCAGCCATCCAACTTCATCACACGTGAGGACCTGGAACGATTTCTCCAAAACCGAGGCAAAGGAAATCTGATGGATGCACACCAACATCGACCGTCGTACCCTCAAGATGTGCAACGAATTCCTCTTCCAAGAGGTTACACCTCTCCCCAGTTCTCCCTCTACGACGGTACTGGTAATGCTCGTGAACACATCTCTCGATTCTTGGAATCCTTGGGGGAACATGAATATAATCATGTTCTACGCCTAAAAGAATTCTCAAAGTCACTTACGGTGAGGGCGTACACTGTATAACAACATCGCGCCTAACAAAGATATGCAATTGGAGCGAGATGGTCGGTGCTTTCTACGAAAGTATTTCTTCGTGTCTCGAACAGATAACCTTTTCGAGATCTCAGGAAGAATCCTTCGACGGAACAACGAACATCCCAACGACTTCGTTAAAAGGTTTGTAACCCAAGCGCTAGATTGTCACGACCCGAACGTCACCGAACGACAATTGGTGGAGTTGTGCATCAATGGAATGATACCCATATACCGCGCTTTGTTAGAAAATTTGGGCTTTCAAACGTTCTACGAACTCCATGAAGCGCCGCCAAACGCTCAAAGAACAAGCGCACCGGCATTGCTAGAAAGAACGAGTTGTTCAAGTGAAGATTCACGTGAAAGTCGAGGAAACGGGCGTCTCACGAACAATCAATACAACACCGGTCCTTACGCAGTGTAGTGAGCGGAGGAGAAAAAGGAAAGCTTCAGCGATGGAACAACAAACCAAGCGGGCATCCCCGGCACACAAGACTTCGTCTTGGAAAGGAGTGGACAAAACTCCTGCACAAGACACCGAAGTTACAAATTTTCCTTTCCCCATAAATGAAGTGATATAACTCTTAGAAGCATGGATCCAAGACGATGCCATCAAGCTGCCTCCTATCGTACGTCCTCCAACAGAGAAAGACATGGCGGATCCCAAATACTGTTACTACCACAGATTCGTCCATCATCCAACCAAAGATTGTAACAGGTTGAAACAAATATTCAGGGAAAAGATAGAGACAGGAGAACTCCAGCTTGGAAACGAAGGTGTTCACAGGGACCCTCTTCATATTAGGAACTGCATGATTTCTAGGGATTCTGTTCGCAAGACTGTGCAATCTACAATGGAGCACTTGTGTGAAATCTTGTATTTCTCCAAAGGACAGCACAAGACATATTTATGACCCTCAACCGCATTGTGTCGGGCGGCGTTTGTATCCGAAGCGATCAGGAATCCCAGTCTTTCCTGAAGGACGCGAGCAAGGGAAACTGGGGACTCCTGACTGTCACCCGTTTGAGAGACGTTGAGTTCGATAGCGTGTTGATTGATACGGTTTCCGAATTTAACATCATTACCGTCAAGACCTTGAGAGCAGCAAAGATTTTAAAGCAGGAAGCTACTCGTCACCCAACTGTGGTTAAAGATTCAGAAGGAGAACTCAGAGATGCATATGGATATATCGATCTTGAAGTCAAATTGGGTGATGCCTCGTCACAAGCAAAGTTCTACATAGTCAAAGATCATCCCAACTACGACATGATCCTAGGACGCTCTTGGATGCATGACAACAAAGCAATACTAGAAGTATGTCCTTTACCGGTTTCGATACCTGAAAGAATCTCCAACACGCCTTCTGGACTCTGATGACTGCATTGCCGCACCAAAGAACTTGCTAATGTGACACAACTTCCCGGAGAGAGCCTGCCATCATGCATTGAAAGGTTCTGATCTCAAGTAAGTCTCATCGCGCAACCCTCTTTACAACTTACCGCCCTCCATTCTGACAAGTCCTGGGGACTGGCTCTAGCCAAAAAACCAACCTTGGATAAGAGATGCGAATGGGAGGCCTGCCCCTTCAAACAGTTCATCAGGAGTCTAGAAGCTGTCTCGATCAAAGACGACAAAACCAAGACCCCAATGTCTACACGCCCAAACCCGTTTGGAATTGGGGACCTAGTAACGAAGACAACCGCATTCAAGGTCGGAAGCATTATGGTGAGGATGGCTACCTCACCCGATTCAGCCACCGAGAAGGAGGATGAACCATACCTGGTAGCAGATGTCATCCTAGGCGGCTAATGCAAACTCATCAACGCTGACAAGCTAGAAGGCGTAACAAATCACTCACGATGGCTCAAACCCTACCGTACTTAAGACGCTATGCTATCACTTTCCAGCATCCTACACGCTTTAAGACGTTGTGCTACTTCCTCCGGCGTATTTCCTTTTACAATTTCACATCATATTTGTAATTCCTCTAGAGAATGATTGCAATACTTGCATTCATAATTAGGGTTTCAATTTTCGATTTTCAAATTAATTGAAGTGTTATTTCCACCTGAGAACCTCTTTACTCCTAAAGACATAAAGCCCATCCTAAATCAACCCACTAGAACAGGTCAGGAAAGAAACCCTAAACAAAAACATCCTGAAAAGAGTTGAGGGAAAAGATATGCGTGGGAAGGGAAGAAGCTTTGAGGCCACTCACCCCAAAGAAGGCGGGAAGATCTCGCATCGGAACACGGGTCCGTAGGTATTCCACTATGGCATTATTTCTTTATCACAAAGAATTACGTGTGAAGGCGCACCCTTGCGCTGACAAGGTTCAATTGCGGTCTTGACAAAGGGTTATAAAAAAAAACCTTTATTCAAACAATCAAATTGAAGAAAACCTTGAACTCGGCTGCCACTGAGTACAAGGAAGATGTTCAAATATACGGAATATACTTGGAAAACGGAAAAATAAGAAAATAGGTTTTAGTCGCCAAGAGGTTGACATCGCCTGCACCACCGTTAGGTTCTCGTCGATGCCATCACCTGTTGATGCTCCTCCCTTCGGATCTACCTCAACTTATGCATCAGACATCTCCACAGCAACGCACTCCATCCCAACATCATCAGCGGGAGCATCAAAGGACACAGCAACATTAGGAGTCATGTCGATTGCTTTAAAATGATCAGGTTCGTCTGTGTCAGAATCAAGAATTATCACGTCGTCCTGGATTGGGTAATCGCACTTATCTTCATTCAGAGGTCGTTCATGCTCAACCCTCCGCCTCTTCAACCGCGCTGCATATCTCTCTTCCCTTGCGCCTACTAGTGCTTGCAACGTCTCCTCGCGCCTCCACCGCTCCTCCATGTCAATCGCAGCTGAAAGTGCACAGATGCGTCCCCTGGCAATACGCAGGTGAAAAATAGACATCCCCTGTATAGCGCGACCGACTTCGCGAAGTGGAAGATCGATCTTAGCCATTACTTCTTCGTGCGCATGGGTTTCAGGCTTGTCAACTTTGAAGCTTCTTTCTGGAGAAGTGACAGAATGATCGTCCACCGCTTCCATGATAAACTGCAAAGGAGAAGAAGTTACGAGCACACAAAAAAAAAATCAATTGATCGATCAATCGGAAGATCAGATAAGTGTGAAACAGTACCTGAGATATAGAATAAACGACTACGTGAGATGATTCTTTATAATCTCGCAAGTCGACAGAATCCCAGGAGAAAAGAAGTCTTCACTTGCCACCTATAAAGGCTACTAATTCGGGATAGCAATCAACGATGCTTATCAGATGCATCTGAGGAAAGCTGCTAGACGAAAGGGAGTACACCGGACCCAAGGAAGGGGCCAAGCTCTGTCCAGATATGTACAAAGAGAACCAAAGCGACTCACCGGATCAAGTCCTGCTTCCTTCACAGCCTTAATCAGGACTAACCAGTTCCAGGGCAACGCCTGACGATGTCGACCTATCCGGTAAATATGTATTCACTTTAGCTTGGTCGTTTCAGTACACAAATTTGTCACCATCTCATGCCTACCCCACAATGGTGTAACCATTATGTGCTAGGCAGGGGACTTAATGTTGATGGTGGATTTTCATTTAAGGTTAAAATTGTAAAAACCAGAAAATTATGCGCTAACATCTTGTAAAAGATAAAGCCATTAATAAGTGTTGAATACTTCATCACTTTACTAATTCACCTAGAATGGAGCATGTGGCAACAATCCCATTCTGTGAATTAAATACACGAAATTCATCCAGGTTGGAGCATGTAGCAACAATCCCATATACCCTGTGAATTTATAGCATTATTAATTAATGCGTGAGCAGCCTTGTATTTCCTGTACTCATTATCAGTGCGGCATGACGACTGAGTGTTGCTCTTAGCAGAGCAACACGAACCTCCAAGCATTATAATGAAAGCATGTACGAAATACCGTCAGCTGCAACTCTCGGTGTGTTATACTAGCCCGATTGAGAACTCTCGGTGTGTTATACTAGCCCGATTGAGCATCCGGATTGTCCCCGGTCGGGATATGATCTCGTTCATCCAACCTCACCAAAGCATGATTGGATGGCCCCGGATCAATTCCATAACCCCCAAGCGGGTATGGAATATTCATGCCAACCAACGCGGACCCCGCATGGTCGGCCTCCCCAAAAGATTGAATAATGTCCAAACCAGAGCGGTATGGACGGAAAACCCTAAATTAGGGTTTGCGGCATATTACATGTGTCGCAAAACAGTCTCAAACATCCATCTTCGCAGGTATAGATGGAGGGTGTAGATGTAGATTCAAAGGGCCCAGAGTATGTCAACACAATCACTGTGGGCCCGCCTACATACCTGACCAATCCGTCAGGACCAACCATGGTTGGTCATCCCAATTCGTGCGCCCGAACAGAGTATGGTTACACGGCCATGAAAGACAAAATTAGGGTTTCGAGCATCACGAGCGTCCATCTTCTCCGGCACGAATGGAGGGTCCCAGATTAGATTAAGCAGGTCTGGTCATGCCAGCATGACCACCGTGGGCCCGTCTCTCCCCTCACCTGATCGGCCAAGGCATATCATGCCCGGCTATCCCAAAACGCGCGTCCAAACTAGCGTGGTCACACTTCCCCAAACTGCAAGCCGATCTCGACCACTCAACTTCACCGGACGATTTGAGTGGCTTAGATCACGTTTTCATGGGACAGTCAGGTATAGGCGTGAACACCAGCCTATCACCTACACTCCAGATCGATCGGCCAAGACCGACCAAGAATTGGTTGTCTTGGAACGCGCGCCTAAAGATGACGTGATGTGTGGCTCTTGCGGCACAAGTTTTCTGTCACAAATTGATCTCGACCACTCAACTTCACCGGACGAATTGAGTGGCCCCAGATCATACTTTTTGTGAAGTAATGGGGTATGGCGCCTACACCGTCATGCCGTCTACACGCATGTACGATCGGCTTTGGCCAAAATCGTCTCCCAAGCTTGGATTCGACCAAGGCGAAGAATGATGCCCGCCACCTCTTCAAAACCCTAATTCCATCAACGGTCGCAGATGAGTGTCTCAAAGATCATCTCGTCCGTCCAACTTCACCGCTTGGTTATACAACCAAGTCATGAGTTAATTGGTCAGTGAGGCGTCATGGTAATCACTACCCATCACTCTACCACACCATGATGCAGTACCTGCATAGAATACACATGATACTTCACAAGTATCGACTTCCTAAATAACTTAGTTATTTAATCTAGCATTACATGTAATTTCGTGGGTCCCACGATCCACACACTCGAGACATCGATCATGTCACAAACTGGGGGATACATACGGGTATTGGTCTGGCGGTTTACAGCGTGCAGCGTGCAACACGCCATCACAAGAACGTGTCAGGGAGTCATGGACGGTTGGAGATGACAAGAGAAGTGGGCAAGACTGGTCATGTAACACCAACACACAACTCCACTACTCCATCACTCCACTTCCCACAAGAGACGTGAATAAAGCTCAAATAACTTGTATAAATAGGCTTTCCTCCCTATTTTCCAAACATAGGAGAAAAGACAGAACAAGTCCAGACAACAGAGGCAAGTGTTGATACAATCGTATTCAAATACCTAAATCGATAGCTTACACCACTGCAAGCCGCCCCAGATTTCTATTACAAGTCATTCATAGCCAACACCTTCACATTCTCAACACCTTCTTCGCTTCCCTCCCTAAGATCAACCCCATCTCCTTCACTTTGTGACCGAAAAAATCCTGAACGGCCATTTCTTGGTTTAGGCCGGACTTGCACAGATTGATCTCTCGAATCTACAAGCACTCACCGCGCAGTGCATTTGTTTAAGGTTTAGACTCATTTCTCATCCACACACCCCAAATTACCAAAACCGACAGAAATAGTTTTCACCCATAAACAACTTTGTAGTCTAATTCTTTAATACTATTACCATATGATCATGTCTCACTACTAGAGTAAAATATTCATTCACAGCTTCGCAGTTATGTTTTCAATATAGCACGACTTGAAAGATACATTAGGAATGAAACAGTTCAAGTCAATATTACTAACCTCAAGAGGAAGGATGATGTCGTCGTTGTAGCTCGTTACTTCTTCACATTCTTCAGGTCTTCGAGTAATACTTGTATCTTTCAACATTCCTAGACTTTCTAGTCTAACCTATATGAAGTTGTCTTTAATACATAATCAAGTGACTCTTATATGAGTTTTGATTCACTAAAATATGACAACCAAACTTGACATACCAATGCTTGGTGGGTTCAACCGAGCTATGCTCTAACACATTATATGATATTGGCCAGAATATTTAAGATATGAAGATTTACAAAAATGGATTCTTATTTAGGTACTCCTCTCGTTTTTCATAGAGCAAAGAGCTTTAACTATCAACATATGTTAGAATAAGGTGTACCGAAGGATCAAAGCTTGGAAAGCAAAACTTCTTTCACATGTTGGTAGAGCTGTACCAAATGATGTGTTTTTCTTTACCAAACAAAACACTAAATAGGCTCAATGCCTTAAACAGAGATTTATGGTGGAAACGTAGAGAAGGATCAAAGGCTTCAACAGTAAAGCCTTATTTATGGTTTCTAGCCAATAATTGATGAAGTAATTGCGTTGAAGATACAATTGAAAATACGAGAAAGAAGGAGAGATTGAAATCATTGGAAATGCAGTGAATTTGAGTTCTGATGGTTAAATGGATATTAAAATCCTAGTATGGAATATAAGGGGATTAACAGCTATTGACAAAATGGATTCTTTGAAAGATTTAATCAGGAAATTAAAACCAATTGTGGTATTAATACAATAAACTCACATGATGAATATGAACAACTGGTGGGTAAAACAGATTTGTGAAATGAACAGTACCAGTGGAGAGTGATAGGTGTAGAATACACCGTATTTACTATCTAGAGTTTATGCTTTCTTTGCTATTTTTCGTGTGAATTTTGTATTTTACGCTTGTTTTGAGTTTTGCAGCTACTTTGGAGTCACACGGAGGAAAAGAGGAAGAAATTACATTACTTGAGCAAAAGGGGAAAAATTGTCATTTCCAGGGTAAACACTATCTGGAATCCAACCAAGGTTAAGGGGCTACTACTGGAATTACTAAAGGCGGGCAACTACTTACTCAGGGCCACTACCAGCTGGGGCTGGTATAGCAATGGGTGTAAATAGCCCATTCCAAGGTTAAAGACCTAAACTAGGTCGAACTGAAGAAGAATCTTAATCTCTTTCTTTCTTCTTCATCTGAGGTCACGATCCACAAGAGAAGAAATTGCACTGGTTCAAGGGTTTGAGCTGAAATTGGAGGTTGATTACATAATGGGTTTTGTGGCTGATAAATTCAAGTCAGGGGTCGATTCAAAATTGAATCTGGCAGCAGCAAGATGGAGAGATGGTGGCGTTCATTGATACACAGAGAATAAAAGCCGCTGTGAGTCGAGAGAAAGGGAGAACAAGAACAGAGATGGGTTTTGGCAGCTGGGTTTGAGGTCGATGTTGAACAACAGGGAGAAGAAATTGAAGATGGTGATGCTGTGATGTCGAGAAGATGGAATAGAGGTGGAATTGAAGCAGCTGGTGTTGAGATCGAATTAGGGTTTCTTTCAGTTCTTCCCCAAAAATGGAATTAGGGTTCAATAGCGGTAGATGTAATGGGGTTTGCTTCTGAATCTGAGCCGATGATGGAGCAGCGATTAAGAGAGGACAGGGTTTGTAAAATCAGTCGAATGAAGAGCAAAAAGGAGTTTTGGTGAATGTGATAATGTATGGGTATGGCTTCTGGTTTCACTGGGTAGATGTTGCTGATTCAATTGAGCTGAGTCGATTGATCTAAGAAGTAACAAAAGAATTGGTGATTCAACAGAGGAATAAGGAGCAGCTTGGAGATGATGTAGTCATGGGTATGTGGGTTTAGTTTTGAGTCAGAATGAGATGGATATTGGAACCGTGATTGAGACGAAGAACACCGAAAAGGGAAGATAAAAGTGGTGTTGTGCTTCAAACGTGAATGAATTAGATGTATGTGCTAGGAATGATGCAGAATGGAGCCGAGAACGGTCGAAATTGGCCCGAATGTCCTATAAACGAACGGAACTCGGCCGATTCTCTATTCCGGCGAGTTAACTAGGTGCGCGATGACCGATCCGTGACGAGTCCGATGACCGTTCTGCAACGATCCCGATGATCCGATCTGACCCAACTCGGACCACTCGGCCGACTAAGACTCGCGACTCGTTGTCTAACTCACTCCCCCTTGACCTTTGACTAACAGTTGACCGACGGTTGACCTGTTTGACCGTTAGTCCTAACTATGGACCTGACGGAATATGCTCTCGACGGACAGAATTCTCGTGGCGGCCACATGACGGATTCGGTCGGATTCCTTACATAATACCGCTTTTCCTTGCGACCAAAATTCCGAATTTTCTGTGGACTTCTCTCATGGGTGTGAAGACTTGGACTAGGAGTTGGATGGAGAATTGGACTCAAATTTGGAAAGAGAAGATGGAAGAAGAGAAAGACTTGAAATTGGAAATTGAATTGCTAAAGGAAAAGGATTCTATTCCTTGGAAGATTTGGAGAATATTGAAGCCTATAAATAGAGAAGTTTTCTACATCTTTTACACACCTCTCTCGCACACACAACATTCTCTTTTCTTTATTCTTTGTGTGAACTCTTTAACATGAGTAGCTAATTTAATTATTGATTGAGGATGAATTCCTAGTTCTTAATTTATGTTTTGAGTTTTTGTTTTCAATTCTATCTTGAAGTTTTTCACATGATTATCGTTTGTTTTTACTAATAGGAATGATCTTAAAGACATTCATGATTGATTGATAGATTGTTTAGGTGGCCAACTAAATTGATTTGTTAATTTGATCTAAAGCTAGTGAAAGTTAGGAGATAAGTAATCGTTTCTTGACTCTTTACATAAGTAGCAAACACGAGACCTTGCGGAGGGATTCCGTGGAGCAATTGTGTGTAGAAACAACGCTAGAAAGTGAACCAAGCGAACCGAGTTTAACTACTAGTATTAAACCTAAATTCATAAATCTTAATGCATTCGGGGAATTACATCTTGTAAGCGAACCTCAAAGTGGTTCTTTTGAATAGAATCTCGATAACTAAGCGGACTGTTACTCAAAGGAAATTAGGGATTTTAGGGCTAGCTAAGCGGACTGCTATCCTACGGTTGGTGATAATCATGACTAATAACAAGTAGAAAAGAACATAACTTTAATCATTGTTTTGCAACGAAGAAGGATTCCTTGATCTTATCTCTCTTATTGCTTTCAACTTTATCTTTTAATTGCTTTGTTTATTTTCTTTTGCTTTTTACACCTCGCCCTTTCGTGACAATTTTTACAACTAGAATCTCTTGCTCCTCGTGGGAACGAACTTGACTTCCATTATATTATTTTTAATTGAGTGGAAATATTAATTAATTTGATTGCACCTACGACACGCATCAGAGAGATTTACCGTCACAAGGACTGTCAGGAGGACTTTTAACAATCTAGGATGATAACTTATTAGAGTATGTGTATGAATTATTGGGTTCTAATACCCTCTCTCAAAGATTCAAGAGAAAAATTGAAGATTATGAATGCAGTATCACAAATGTTTACTCTCTATATGATTATTGGGATAGATGGGATTTTTGGGAAGAGCTAGATGATCTAACTGGATGCATCTGAGCATTGTTGCATTGCAGGGGATTTTAATGCATTCAGGAGGATAAGAAAAAGGAATAAAACTGGAGGCTCAAAAATAAATAACAAATTGTTCAATGATTATATGGAGACTCATGAGCTAATTGACTTACCTCTGAATGATGGCATGTATACATGGAGCAACATGCAACCTGACCCATTGCTTTGCAGATTGGACAGAGTTCTTGTATCACCTTAGTTTGAAGGTAAATTTCCTTTTCTCACTCAAACTATTTTATCTAGAACTTTGTCTGACCATTCAGCAATACTTTTAACTACTGCAAATATAAATACACAAAAACCTCCTTTCAAAGTAGAGAGCTAATGGTTTGAGCACCCTGATTTTCTGACAAACTTACAATTATAGTGGAACACAACGCAATAATATTGTACTCCAAGCTTCATATTCACCAAAAAGCTTCAGAATCTCAAGTTCTTTATCAAAAGATGGGCTAAATATAATTATGGAAAAAGAGAGGAAAGAAAACAAAAACTATGGCTCAGATTAATAGTCTGAATGCAATGAAAGAAACTCAATCACTTACAACTCACCAGTTTAATGAAAGGGCAGGAAAGAGGGCTCTTCTAAAGCAACTTAATCTGGAAAATGCAAGGAAATGGCTGGTGAGGTCCAAAACTCAGCACTTCAAGGAAGAAGATGCTAATACAAATACTTTCACACCTTACCAAATGGAAGGAGAAGAATAAATAATGTTCATAAACTGGCTATTAATGGTACTGATATTTTTTTTTCAAGCTGACATTAGAGAAGAAATAACCTCTTATTTCTGTGAGTTATTTTGAACACATTTTAACTGGATTTTGTAATATTTGTGTACCACTTGAATGTTGTGGTTTACTTTAGCTAGTGTAACCGTATGTGAGTTTTTAATCATGATATTTGATGTCATATGCAAATTACTGATTTTGATTTTCGGCCAAGCATATTACAGATGAAACCAATTAGCTCATCTTCTGTATTTTCCATATTTGCAATGTTGTTGTATCACTGTATCAGTGTTATTGATTCACTAGAATATACTCCCTCCGTTTCTGGAAAAGATGTACTTTCAGTTTTTCATTTTAGCCTAAAAATATGCCAAATTGAAAAAGTGAAAGTATCTCTTTTCCAAAAACGGAGGTAGTATAATATTTGTACGTAACGAGTTTCAATTAGTATGGTTAGAACCTTGTAATTGTTGCTTCACTGGACAGAGCTACATACCTCGATTTGTGGATGTTAA
The DNA here is from genome assembly GCA_023531295.1 of Papaver armeniacum. NCBI lineage: Eukaryota > Viridiplantae > Streptophyta > Magnoliopsida > Ranunculales > Papaveraceae > Papaver > Papaver armeniacum. Next base: position 35,029 of record JAJJWW010006528.1, on the reverse strand, counting down.
CAAAGTTCATTAAAAAGAAGAAACAAAAAATCCAAGTCAAATTTCATAGTACTGATGTTGTTAATTCTGGCATATTTTGTAGGATGAAGTTAATTATAATGCTAATCTAGATGCATTTATGTAAATTTTGCTGCTTATTAATCTGTTTTTATTGTTAGCCTGTATAAGCCTTTTGAAGCCACGAGAATCATTGATTATTTTTGTTCATAAATATATACTTTGCATTCCCCTTTATTTTTTGTAACTAATCAAGGGATATTTCTCTTATCAGCGTGAGCTTGTATATTGCTAGTAGGTAAGGTGGTCACAATAGGCAATCTCAAAAGGTCTATTATATTAGTAATCCCCGAGAATTAATGAAATCATCTAAATGAAATCCCAGAGGAACATTTGGTTAGTTTCTGAGGAGCGCGGCACTGGACCTGAATCGGGTGTTCATACCTCGTACTGAATCAACGAAGTTTGCTGTCTCCATAGAGATTACGTCCTTAGATTTTTTTTGCTTTTGTTGGGAATATATATTTAAAACATATATTGAATTCCTAATAAGAATGGTTTTAATAACTATTATGTTTTTCATAAAAGAAAATTTAATTTTGCATTAATTTTGACCGTTATGTATTTGTGGTTTTAATGGTGTTAACTCCACCATAATAAAATTTTCAATAGCACTTAAATGTTTTGAAACGCTTGAGTACAAATCAAAATTTTTGGTTGCAAAAAAAAAGAGAGAGGGAGCTTTTTTTTATTATTCTATGATTTAATTTTACAAAAGAAATGAATTTTAGAGAAAGAAAAATAAGTGTGTGAACATCTCTTATTTTTCTAAATGGGTTTCTGGGCAAGAATGAAGTGTAGAAGTTTCACATCCTCTCACCATGCAAGAGTGATTGTTTAAGAGATTGATCTCAGCTGTTTTATCCTGGGGACGACGCGCCATTGAAGAACTGCTTGCACAATCTTGGGCAGGGCCGCGAAACGTCTTAAAGAAAGCGACCTAATCCGCGACTCAGCCATAACGTTATTTGTTTCGTGTTTGATTTTATTTGTTGTGAAGGCATAATTCGGCAATTTTAAGACGATATATTCTTCCATGGATATCAAAAAGAAAACAATTGCTTAAACGCGATAAGTATCATGTTTTATTTCGTTTTTATAGAATTATAATCGTATAATTTTTCTTTGATAATTGAAAATGATGCTTGAAATTTTAGGTAACTCCGATACCTAGAGTTAAATTTTATGTCTGATTTTGATGGACTAGGATTGTAACATGGGTAATATTTTCATCATGAATTTCTAACATTAAAAAATATTGTTGATGTGAAAAGAATGTTTTTAACATGGTGTATAGATGTATTTTTATCTCCTATATGGAAACGAATTGGGTCTAAAAAAATTTTACCTGATATATTAGACATCATGAGGGTCATCCATGTCAAATTTTAGAATTTTTGTTGTCCGAAAAGTATTTTAGAAAACTGCACAACGTTGCTGAAAATTTCTGGACGAGCGAGAAATTTAGTCCTTGTTGAATCGTTTTCTGATTTTTGTGTTGATATTTTGGATTTGTGTATAACATGAAACTTGTAGATTAAGAACTTATCTTCAAAACCTATTTTGAAATTTCCTATTTGGATATTTAGTTTGAGAGATTTGGTAATTTAAGAATCGTTGTGTATGTTTGTCTAAAATATGAGACATGATACTTGAGATTAGAGATTAGAGATGTAAGAAAATACTTTAAAGATCATGTTTTGATTCTAGTACTTCGTACTCTTGTTTTGGTAATGAAAAGGAAGATTATTGTTAGCAATCAAACTATTGCAACACATATGTTTGATAAAATGCTTGATAGAGAGTTATAAATATATGATGTTATAATTATATAACTTTGAATCTCTGTTTGACAATTAAGAGAAACTTGGAGTACTATATTAGCTGATTTTCAAGTAATTATGTAAGTGCATACCTTACTTATTTTTTGGTTTCAAATGCTCACACTTACGTGATTGTGACAGGTGAAAACTCACTTACTTGAGCAAGTTTTTATTTTCCAATGAAATAAAATTTGCGGGAGATTAATGGATGTGAGGAGCAATGGGGTTGTTGATTTATTTGTTGGTGTGCAAAGAATGGACAATGGTTTATAACCAATTGAGATTTAAAAGCAATTGAGGTATGTTTGATGAACTATTTGTAGTTATTGTAGTGATCGAATAATGGCATTCTAAATTGAATAAGTTGATTGTTCAATCTTAGAATAAATTTTAGGAAACAAGATATTGGGAATTATTGTGTATGACAATAAACATGTGACTCATATAAGTTTTGAACTTATGAGATGGAATTTTATACGAACCCAAAACCGAAATAATTAGAAATCTAGTCAAAACAAATGTGAACATCAACTCTCACAAAGAAATGAACATAATATTGATTATGAGATTTGTTGGGTAATGATCTTCGTTACCGATTCTCCAATAATACAACTCGTGTATTATCCACCGATTCGTTACAACTCTTTGTAACACGGTTTTCACTTATGTATTACATCGTGTAATACCAACAACAAAACAAGAAAATAATGATAGAAAAGAGATGATCAATCACAAACTTAAACAGACTTACTTGGGTGTATTGAGGCGAGTAATCTCTTTGCTTAAGACATTTGATGCCCTGTATATAATGTCTTTATTCTGATTTAGCGGCACATGTCTCCAACATTCAACAATACCTCAATGTTTTTCGCAAAGACTTCGATAACACCGAACAGCTTAATGCGAATGGATGTAGCACAAACTCTTCTTTAACTCTTGAAGACACATGCAAACTCTTAAATTTCTAGTACTAGTTTTATGACTCTAAAAACACATCTTACAATGGAGAATGAGTGGGGTTTATATAGGCTAGAGGTGACTCTTGGAGAAGTCCTTTCATGAAGAGTCACAACCCTTATTGGAGAGTCACATCCCTTGGGATAAGACACTAATGTTGAAAAGACTCAAGTGAGTTGACACACCTATTCATATTTCTATTCAAAAATTCCAACAATCCCCCACATTGAATAGAAATTCATGCAAGTTTAATGCAGACACTAGAAAGAGTTTGTGCGCGGAATATCACTGCATCGGGAGAGATAGCTTTTGGCTTTGAATCTTCCGTAGTGAATACCTACCGGGTTTACTAGTTGTTCGGTGAACGCGATGTCTTGAACCGCCCAACTTTATGATGTAAACCGATGCAATAGATATCACACAGTTTATTTCCTTACATATCCGGTTCTCGGTTGTGTTCATTTAAACCCTGAACGATGTTGGTTTTTCATGAGTGCTCTAGATTAACTTAGCCTTATAGTTATCATAGAAGCGGCACCACTTCACGCTCATATAGGTGATCTCCTATTTGAAAGTATCCTGCCATACTTTTCTTAGTCAAACTAAGCATAGGAATCATTAAGAGAAAATCTCAACCTCTCACTTGACAAAACACTGTTTCATCATAGAAATGGGAAAGAGAGTAAACTCTCACAAGTGTTTCCGGTGAGTATAAATTTATAACTTGGTTGTCCCTTTTGAACCTAGATAACCATGGGATCTCCAATCGCTAGGTTGGGTGTCCGCTATAAATACTACTCTATATAGGCTATCCCATTTCCCTCGATGACGCAATTATACGCTCTCTAGAATTCGTATCATTTGCCGCTTGATACAATTCACATACACTATTTCTTTTAGATGCGCGCATTTGAGAGCAATTGCTTTATGGTGCTATACCGTCGATTTATTTGTCGAGGCATACCATAATCTCAAACTATGTGTTATTTCTAAATAGTTATATTGTTTGATCAGAACAATACATTTATTTTGTACATGCGTATACTTTCTCCACAAGTATATATTCAAGGAAATTTCAAAGTCGCTCTTACTTTTTCTCCAACTTTAGAGAGCTCCGGAGTCCATTGTTGATCTTACTATCAACCTTTGTTTAAACGATTTCCTTGCTAGCGCAACCTTTCTTCAACGAGCACATAGTTTCCAACTTGATGATTTCAGATCATCTATATCTAAGAATCCATGTACATATCACTTTCCTCGATATGTCGTATATATAGAGTACTAATTATTATCCCCAATAATTTTCCTCACATCTCTTAGAATTCTAACCAGGATTTGTGTTTGAGTTAAGTAAATTATAATCATAAATTTAAATTTATGTAACTCATTTAGTACATACACCCACGCATGTCCGGTCTAGCAGATTTATCTCTTGTACTTGCTACATCTTTTTCGTCTCTGAGCAGTACAATGCTATTCTCAGCAGAGTTAAAAACCCCTTGAGTTTTCACCGTATCTCAACATAATAAGATAGGATATTTTTTAACGGGTGCCAAAACTTTGCGTCAGTACAAGTTTTGAAAACAGTACAATATCATCCATCGCAAGTTTCTAATTGCACCAATTCAAATCAATCTGAAAGTTTAAACGAGGCACTATAGCCCAATTCAAATTATGGACTTAAGTCACTAAACCAATCAGTCTTGATTAGTTAATTAATCAACTGATCACAAATCAACCTCTAATCAAGCACAAATTAAGTAATTAATCACTTAATTCTTTGTAGTGACCACATGCCGAACATGACGAACTTCCCATTTAAACTTTAACTTCAACGATGGATAATCTATTGCATAGTTAGTGTACACTATATTTGCTTAGTGAGACCGAGCATGACCCCCACAATTCCTAGATATCCACTAGGATTTAGAAAATCATTATTATTTCTCCTTAATGATTTATATTTCAACTTAGCAACAACCAGACTCCCTTTGCTGAAGAGACGCGCATTTTGACAGTGCAGACCAATTTGGAATTGCTGTATCCTTCGCATCTTGACTCCAATAGAGAATTTCCAAAAAGTGTAATCAAGACAAAATCCTGATCTACAGCTTTCACTTTTTACCACAAAATCAAAAGAGCAACAAAAAATATTGGAAAAACATTCTGGGCTAGAACTGATTTCCTGCTCTTCAGAATTTCCGCAGAAACGAGACTCAACTTTCTGAAATTTCTAAAATTACTTCCACCATTCCAAAAATTCTGAATTTTGGTGTAGAGTATTATCAGAATGTCCTGAATACACGATTAAAAGGATTTACCCAAATTCCTCTCCAGTTGGGAGATGCACCCAAAATTTCCAACAGACCTACAAACTTGAACATTTTCACTAATGTTCATTCTTGGTCCGTTGTTTCAATCAGAGTTTTATGAATCTATTTTTTATAAATTCAAAACTCATTGATTGAATGAAAAGTTGCTGGAACCTTCGTGCCCCCACATTGAACCACTACTAATATCAGAATTAGTATATCTGTTCAAAGCTATACCTCTCATTAAGGGCAGCAGCTTTCCTCCCTTAATTGAGAAAGGGCTGATCATAAGAATCCAGATTCTTTCGATGACAGATAAACACAACTATAACGATTTGATGAAAGAAACAGTACACATTTCGTTTCATTGTAACCGGATGAAACAGAGAAGCCGTAACCGGTTTCTTTCCAGTTTCCTGTTGAATCACCCTTTCGGAGTTTTAATTTGAATCCTCAAATCGGTGTAACCATCACGTTGGGATAGCCTATTTAATTCAAACCACTATCTTCAAACTTCATGTTGTTTGCGAATCAAACAACAAGAATGCACCGTTTGTGTGTCCTATGCTGATATATCCATCCAAGACTCCTTAATAGGAACCCTCGACAGCTTGCACTGAAAATATGTAGTTTAAAATGATTCAAATAAGAATCTCCAATCATCGTTTCGTTTACATCCCAATTCCCAGACGGTTACTAACTGGATTTACAGGGAACATCCAATGGCAGAATCTGATTATGTTCATTGTTTAAAATAAACAGACACAGATGTAAACACCATGAACCCGCGCTTAAGCAAAGTGTTTGGGATCATGACCTTTTCTGCAATCGGTATTCCAACCGATTAACACTTTAGACTTTGCATCTTCACCCCTGATCTCACTGTTGGGTGTATAAGATGGTCAACCACAGACACCCATTCGGATTTGTCTTACAGGGAAACAAAGATTTTCTCAGTGGCAATGTGTAAGACTTTGGTTCAGAGTATACCTTCTTAAACCTTCGAAGTGTTATCCACCAATGCATGTTTCCCAATTTCAAAAATTACTGGAAACTGCCAATCAAAACCATGTGCAACTATAACCGTCATGCACCCTTTCATACACCAGACGTCTTTATAAAGAGATACCATTCATGCCTCTAAACATGAAAATAACTGAATAGAAACCACTGAAATTTGTATTCCAATTCTCTGAATTTTCTATTCAGTATAGTATCTAAAATACCAACAATTAATGCACGAACAAAGAGGATGCCAAACCTCTAGGTACAGTCAAGATAACCCATTATGCATGATTTCGTATAAATCATACAGTCGATCTTGTTTAGTAGGCAACCTTTCCGTCCATTAATTATTTCTCTTGGAGTCTAGTACCAATTATTCTAAACAGTTTCAGTTTGGTTGAATCATTAACAAATCATGCGGACTTGGAAATCGATAACCATGCTTTTCTTCCAAAACCGACAAGACACGGTTAGTCTAGTGTCTCATGCGTTATGGTTTTCCAGGCTCCATACTTTAAGTTTTGAAACGCCAAATCCACTGTCCTTAAACAGGGTTATTTCAGAGTTGAACGGAAAGAATGTGGTGACCTCTAAACCACTAAGTCAGTAACAAAGATACAATTCAAATGTCTTAAGATTGTTGGGTAATGATCTTCGTTACCGATTCTCCAATAATACAACTCGTGTATTATCCACCGATTCGTTACAACTCTTTGTAACATGGTTTTCACTTATGTATTACATCGTGTAATACCAACAACAAAACAAGAAAATAATGATAGAAAAGAGATGATCAATCACAAACTTAAACAGACTTACTTGGGTGTATTGAGGCGAGTAATCTCTTTGCTTAAGACATTTGATGCCCTGTATATAATGTCATTACAGATTTAGCGGCACATGTCTCCAACATTCAACAATACCTCGATGTTTTTCGCAGCACTTCGATAACACCGAACAGCGAACGCGAATGGATGTAGCACAAACTCTTCTTTAACTCTTGAAGACACATGCAAACTCTTAAATTTCTAGTACTAGTTTTATGACTCTAAAAACACACCTTACAATGGAGAATGAGTGGGGTTTATATAGGCTAGAGGTGACTCTTGGAGAAGTCCTTTCATGAAGAGTCACAACCCTTATTGGAGAGTCACATCCCTTGGGATAAGACACTAATGTTGAAAAGACTCAAGTGAGTTGACACACCTATTCATATTTCTATTCAAAAATTCCAACAGATTATTTGTTATTCTTGCATGACATTGCAAGGATATCAAATTTTATTAACAACGCTTTTCAAGCTTAGTTAATGTGAACTATGGATACGGTGAGAGGTTGATATATATTGGTGTTTTACAACATATTTGTTTTGATAGGTTATGGTTCAAAAGTTGAACCAAATCGTTTTGAAAGAAAGTGGCGTTGAGATATACTCACATCACTAGGATTTTCGGTATTGTTATAGCCTAAAAGTTTACTTCGGGGAGAAAATTTTTATTAGAATTGTTCATACTTCCGAAATGAGAAAGAATCTAGTTTCCCCATATCTTGTTATTTACAAGATTGAGATCGAAATTTGTTGAATTTGATCAATACAATACTACAAATGATATGTTATGGATAAAATGTTTGAGCATAATATTGCAATTTTATCATAACATAAATTTAAATTTTGAATATTTGAAGTATGAGATTTTGTCATGCTTTTTTAAGAAATCAGTGCGTTAGTGATGAATATGAGCATGTTATATTTTCTTATAAACTTGGTGAATTTTTGAATAACATGTATGTAATCTTATGTAATCTTACCTAACTCATAAAAGCATGTACCCTTTTCAAATCTAACGCGAGTTGCATAAGTTTGAAATGAAGTAAAATGTTGGAGAATTTTATAAAAACATATATGATACTTTGAGTAGTTAACTAGGCGATGTTGTCTTCACGAAAATTGTTTGAATTTTTATCCGCTATCTTGTGTAAAACGCTTTGGATTTAAAGCATTTGTTCATTAGTAATTCACAATTTTTGGAGTCTTTTGATATTGTTTTGAAATTCTTGTTTGAGTCAAAAATTAGTGGGGGTTCCATAACCTATGTTTTACAAACTTTGATTTGAATTAGAGGAACTAGAAAAATGAAGTTGACAAGTAATTCACTAAGAATGAACCTAGAAAAGCATATTTATAGTGAGACTAAAATGTAGTCATGGATATTTTGTTGCTTATAATTTGGAAGATAGCTTCTCATAAAAGGTAACTTTGTTCTTCAAAAATTTAATTTTTGGAAAAATAAATTCGTGAGCCTATTGTTTTTAGACAAGAAACAGAAAATCGTTGACACTTGCATTCATGTCGCTAAATTAACTTACATGCTTGTTTCTTCATGTTGTTTCTACGATGTATGATTTGTTATAGTCATAAGTAGAAATATATGCTTTTGTGTAAGTTAAAGATGAGAATCTATGTAAACCAAGCATGAAAAACTGTGTAGCTTCTACAATAAAAGAAATCATATAAGTTAGATAAGTTATCATTTATATTCTGAAAACAACTTTAAAACAATTTTAAAAAAAAAAAATTTGTTTACTTGATTCATTCGAATGATTTCAGAATTGATGAAAGTGAAATGCACAATACTCTTTGTTTTTTTTTTGCATAAGTGATTTATTGAATTTTTATTCTAACTTATAGGATGAAAATGAAACTGGGAACATGCTTAGTTTACTATTTGACATGAAAGACTTGAGTGAAGGTGGTGTATGTTTTTCAAATAAATTTTCTTTTCTTTCTTTGGATCTATTTCATTTCTAAGAAAATAGAATTTTAAAAGAGATAGAAATATATATAGTACGAATATAAACTAGTTTTCACTCATTTGGTTTAGTGCTAATGCTTTTGAGATTGTGTGTGATTGTACTAGACATGAGTATGGTAGCTCAGTATGTTTCTTTGCTACGTGATTGACGACTATATATAAATATTTTTTGTAGTGGGGGTTTAGTATATCTCTTCTATAGTGGCGGTTTTATATTCAGATTTACCAATCCTAGTATGGAAAATTGGTAAAATTTTGAGAAGGTTATGAGGAGTTTCAAACATTCCTTACACCTAGAAATACACTATCTAAATGGTTACCGCAATTCTTTTAGGATATTGCGAAGCTGATTGAACATCCTTTCAGATGAATCCTTTAAGGGATGGAGCGATTCGATCCTCTAATAATAGAGGAACAGACATATTAATCCAATGTGATAGTACCGCGGCTATTGCAATAATTGAGAACGTAACGACAACTATAAGAGTTGATATTATGAGAATGGATTATATAGTGTCTGAAAAGAGTTTTCATTAGTCCTTTGATGAAAGGATTGATAAGAAGATGTGAATACATCTTAGGGATGAGGTTGATGCCCATTGAGATTGAGTCATCTGTGATGGATACCCAACCTAGAAATAGGTTCAAAGGGACTAGACGAAGTCATGGATGATATCATCATTGAGATTGAGTTATTTATGATACGGTTACCAACCTATAACTCAAGATATCAAAAGTAGGTTCAAAAGGGTAACCATTATCTATGGAGTGAGATCCCAAAATATAGGTTCAAATGGGACACCAAGTCATAGATAATATAGAGATGCGAGAATCATGCTTTTGAAGAATTCATCCCACGGCATGATATCCTGAAACGATGAGAGGTTGAGTTTAGCTTTTAATTTTTTAATTTTTAAACTCTTAATGATGTTTATATCTCTATTTAGAGTGGGGTACTTTTAGGAGTACTCTTGATAAACTCACCTATATGAATGTGAAAGTGTGGCCGCTTTCTATGAGAATATGGGCGATTCTCTAGATCATTCATTAAACCGGGATACAAGCACGGGGCCATAATGTGCTGGCTTTAGACTTTACACTAGTATAGTCGCGTGTGTTAAGTGATCTTTTTATCTCCTAGAGTTTAAGACTTATGTTCACTCTATGGTCAGATTTTAAGAGAGCCTATTAACACTACGTAAAGGTTCAAGTCGCGAGACACCTTTGCTTATGCACAACTATGTACGTTTTTGCTCAATGTTTTAAAAATATAAGTGGGGGATTGTTGGGAAAACATATATTGAATTCCTAATAAGAATGGTTTTAATAACTATTATGTTTTTCATAAAAGAAAATTTAATTTTGCATTAATTTTGACCGTTATGTATTTGTGGTTTTAATGGTGTTAACTCCACCATAATAACATTTTCAATAGCACTTAAATGTTTTGAAACTCTTGAGTACAAATCAGAATTTTTGGTTGCAAAAAAAAAGAGAGAGAGAGCCTTTTTTTTTCTTCTATGATTTATTTTTACAGAAGAAATGAATTTTAGAGAAAGAAAAATAAGTGTGTGAACATCTCTTATTTTTCTAAATGGGTTTCTGAGCAAGAATGAAGTGTAGAAGTTTCACATCCTCTCACCGTGCAAGAGTGATTGTGTAAGAGATTGATCTCGGCTGTTTTATCCGGGGACGACGCGCCATTTAAGAACTGCTTATACAATCTTGGGCAGAGCCGCGAAACGTCTTAAAGAAAGCGACCTAGTCCGCGACTCAGCCACAACGTTATTTGTTTCGTGTTTGATTTTATTTGTTGTGCAGGCATAATTCGGCAATTGTTCCAACATCTTTATACAATGACCTTAGATTCTTTGTATGCCAGTACACATTCACAATTTTATAGTTTGTTATTTCTTCTTGAGTGTGTAGTTTTTCCGATAAATCAACCTACAACTACTTCAAAATCAGGAATGTTGAACGTAATTCATTCCACATCGCCCGAATGATCAACTGGAGTTGTTATCATGTTCAAAGGTACATGGATTTTCGTTTGTTGATCACATCAGCTAATACAAGGCCTGCGAGATAGATGTCATTTTACCACAAGATCTTCACAAAGGGCTACCTGGACATACAGACAACACGATATCTTTCCCTTGTTATCGTTAAATTTGGATGTTTGATATATTTTTTTTTTGGATTCCATAAACTTATAATACAGTAGTTATACAATAATGAACATATTTTGACTTCTATCCTTGAATGTTGTCAAATTTGCTTTTTGACTTTTTAACTTATAATTCAAGCAGTTGCCAAACTAATTTATCCATTTTTTAGCTTCTGAGAAGTACTTCTGGTAAGTCCAGAAACACTTCTAGCTTCTGTTTCTGTAACCAAACAAGCTATTAACCTTTCCCCTCAAAAAAAAAAAAAAAATTTGTGTCTGATTTTTTTCATATGGTAAGTTGGGAACCAAGACAGAGTTCAAACTCTGAGCGGCTACGATGTGGTGTCCCTTTTTCTTTTTTTTGCTATGTCTTAAAGATGAACACGCAATTGGGGGATATAGAAACTAATTGGGAGATATAGGAAAAGGACAAAAACGGGATCCAAATATCAAATCGTGGTCACCCTTATCTAAGCATTTTAAGTAATTCCTAATCTACCCCTCACTAATCAGATTAGTGGTTAATAATAATTAAGAAAAATCTTAAGAATTTGTTAAAATATTAGTGTATGTTTTTATTTGTATTTGGTGAGTGAGGTGAGAGTAGAAAGAGGGAAAAAAATTGAGAGGGAACTTTTTTGGTGAAAATAGAGGATGATTGTGAAGAGAGAATTGCTTGCTAAAAGGTTGAAAATTTGATTTTTTTTTCTTTGAATCCACCATTTTTGCAAATTGAAAAAGCTCGGTCTTAGAAGCATGGACATGGTATGAATACAATGTCGGAAGAAGCCATACCTCACATGGTATTCATACCAAGTCCATGCCGGCCAGGAAAGCTTATCCCCATTTTGAAATTCATTCCTAGATAGTATTCAACCCAAAAACTATGCTTGACAAGGGATTTTTCAAAACGCTACCTAGTCTGGGGCCCCTCCTATTTCAGGCTTGACCCGACAGTCGTCGTCGCGGGGTCTAGGGGGCACATGATGTAATTCAAAACCTATTCCGTTTTGAATTTTTTTCTGTTTTAATCATTCCAACTGCAAGACACGATTAGTTAATTTTCGAGCATGCCAGCACCGTTTTCTGGCACAGTATGATGCATAATTTATATGCCGGCACATGATGTAAAGTATCCAGAAAGTTGATTTTTTTTTCACTTGACTACCAAGATTGATAGATTTCTATCGATCATGCCGCATTTAGTTACTGACATTGAATGTTAGTTACCAAGTATGCTTAGCACCGTTTTCCCAATGATCTTCATCACTTCCTATGATATAAAAAAACCGACATGGTCTTCATCACTACCGGCATGGTCTTCATCACTTCCGACATGGTCTTCATCACTACCGGCATGTCTTCATCACTTCTGCATGTCTTCATCACTTCCGGCATGGTCTTCATCACTACCGGCATGGTCTTCATCACTTCCGAATATAAAAAAAAAAAAAAAATCGTTTCCAAAGTGAGGAGCCGGCAGAGAAGGAGAAGAGAATTTGAAAGGCAGTGGGGAGAGTTTAGAATTTGAAAGGGAATGGGGAATATTTGGGTTTCAAAGCTCTAACCCTAAAAGAGATTAATAAGAAGTGGAGATGGAAATGGGGATATGATTTTGTTTTTTGATTTTAAGTTTTTTGATTTTTATTTTGAGGGAAGGGTATTTTAGTATTTTTGCCCCCAAAAACACCCCTTAGCAGACACTATTGGTTGGGGGAAGTAATTTATATCCCCAATTAGTTTCTATATCCCCAATTGCGTATTCTTAAAGATCTTTATTTATTTTTTTGCTTTTCTGGAGATTTAGAGGGGTTAACTTTTAGGAAATAAGTAATTTTCATGTTTTTTTACCTACCTAAATTGAGGCCTATGCCACTTAATTGGGGCCTATAGCTTTACATGAAAAAATAGGGTCACTAACAAGTAATTTCTAGAAACCCCTTAACCACTATTTTTATTAATACCTAATATACCCTTATTAAATTAGTGATGATTAATTAAGTTAGTATTAGTTAAATTAATTAGTGTTTGAGTTTGATTATAGTGTTAGGATTAGAGTAGAAATTCATTTCCTCTTTTAAGGTTTGGAGGGAAAGAAAAAGTAGAGGGAAAAAAGATAAATCTAGGGTTTGTGATTTTCTTAGCAAAAATGAAACTTTATAGTGATGATGAAGACTCTAGTAGTGATGAAGAAGTGGGTGCATCAGATTATCATGATTTCGATCCTACCGAATTGGATAATTTGTTGAAAGAAGAAGAGGATGTCAACCAAAGAATGCTTGAGGATATTATTCAAGCACAAGAACAAATTCATCGGGAAGAAGAAGGTGATAATGCTTCTAATAAACAGGTATGAGTTGTAAAGATCTACAAACATGTATTTGCACGTCTCGATCGCCCAAAAAGGAACAAAATTTCAAAATCGTTTTCCAGAATCGGTTTATTCGATAACACTACATAAACCGATTCTGGGTGAAATCCCCAAATTGGGTACAAAAATCGGTCTTTGTTCATCCCCATATGAACCGATTATAGTAATTTTTTGGCGAGATGGGTAGGTGACCAGAATCGGTTTTTGTTGGCGATGTTCATAACCCGATTTACGTAAGTCGACAATCGGTTTATTTTCGTGTATATGTAATCTAATTCTTAAAGTTCCAGGAAAAATGTGAACAACAATCGGATTATATTACACGAGACGTGAACCGATTGTGGACTTTGAAATTTTTAGACAAATCTTTAATCGGTCTTTATAGTTGCACATATAAACCGATTGTGGAAAATCGGTTTAATCGACTGTAACATATAAACCGATTTTGAATCATCAACTTGTTGATATTTGTTGTAGATTGTTGCGGATGGGAATTGTGGTTATCACGTTGTGTCGGAACAAATAGGCCATATAATTTTGGCGGAGGATGAGAACCTAACCCAATGTCAATACTTTAGAAAGATTATGGCCTTGCTCCTACAAGAAGACAAGGAATTTTACATATCAATGATGAAGGAAGGAAAAACAAGACAAGACAAAGAAGTAATTTTTGAAAAAATGGTTGCTAGAGTACAAGGGCCAAAGGGGAATGGACCAATTACCCGAGAGCATTGGATGCAGATGCCTCTATGTGGACATCTCTTGGCGGAAACGTGGAGTTGCGTTGTTCATCTATTTGGTAAGGGATCATGTTATACATACGCACCAAAATACACCATTTGGGATGAATCTCTTAAGGATCAGAGAATTATTTTATTCAACCATAACAACATACATTATATCCGTCTTAGAGTACGTGATGATTGTCTATTACCACCGCTAGATGGGTTTCATGAGGTCTCGGAGGTCACCAAGTAGTGACTAAAAAAAATACGATCCCAACATGAGGCGATGGGAGGAATTGATCGGGCCAGATCAATTCGATCGTCTCCATTTGTTGGAATGAGTATTTTCCTTATGTTAAAAACTTGATCTATCGATGCTTATATTTTGTCGCTTTCTTATATTGTATTCTCAGCAAACTTGAACCAACCTTAATGAATGAAAGTGGTTTTCTTTTTTTGGGTAACTTGGGCTCATTTATAGAAATTTGTAACAAAATCGGACTTCTTATTCATTTATAGAGTCCGATTCAGGAGTTAGTTTGTTGCAGCTTTTTCAGAATCGGTTTATATGTGTATTAATGTAATCCGATTATTGGAAGAAAAGGGTACAAGAGATTTTTAACTAAACAATCGGGTTACATATGGTCCAAAATGATCCGAGGTGAATCCCGAATCGGTTTATATGTGTATTAATGTAACCCGATTATAGTTGATGTTCATCACATCAACCCAGAATCGGTTTATGTAGGTTCACATTAAAATCCGATTAAGATTACAATCGGATTACTATGCTGAACATATAAACATATTCTGGGTGGATTTTCAGAAAACTTGATGAGTGAATTTTTAAGATTTAGAGGTAAATTATTGTAGAGTATCTCTTAAAAGGAATGGTTTAAAGGGATTTAACTCAATCACTTGAATTATCTGTTTTTGGGTTTTCAAACGCGCAATTGGGGGATATGGAAACTAATTGGGGGATATATCTACATGACAAAATAGGGATCCAAATAGCAAAGCTGGGTCACCCCTTATGTAATTATTTTTTTAATTCCTAATCTAGCCCTCACTAATCATGTTTAGTGGTTAATAATAATTAGTAAAAAATCTTAAGTATTTGGGGGATAAATTAGTGAGTATTTTTATTAGAATTTGTGTGAGTGAGGTGAGAGTAGAAGGAGGGAAAAAATATTTGAGAGGGCATTTTTTTTTGTGAAAATGGAGGATGATTGTGAAGAGAGAATTGTTGCTAAGAGGTTGAAAATTTGATTTTTTTTCTTTGAATCCACCATTGTTGCATTGAAAAGCTCGGTGCCTGCAAGACGGTATTAAACCAAAACCATGCTTAGGCATTTGCTGGAAATTTTCATAAATTTTCATAAAAACCATGCCGGCAGTTGCTGGAAATTAGTCTCGTAACAAAATTTTCTGGTTTTGATCTTCAAAACCTATTTTTTTTGTTCTAATCAGTCCACTTCCGGCACAACTATCTAATTTTCGAGCATTCCTAGACCTTGCTTCCGGCATAGTATGTTGCTTAAATTTATGTAGGCACATGATAAAAAGTATCCGTAAAATTGATTTTTTTCACTTGACTACCTAAGCATGGATAGATTTATATCGAGCATGCCGGAACTCGCACGCCCGATCTTCATCCTAAATAACCATGCTGGAACTCACGTCTGCGTGGGTCTTCATCCTAAATAATTATGCCGGAACTCCGATGCGGCGTGGTCTTCATCCTAAATAACTATGCCTGAGATGCGAGGAACCCAAAGATCGGCATGGTCTTCATCATAAATAACTATCCTAGACTCGACCTTACATGGTCTTCATCACTACCTGTGGTCTTCATCCTTACCGAATGTAAAAAAATAAAAAAATCAAAGTGAGGAGCCAGCAGAGAAGGAAAATGGAATTTGAAAGGAAGTGAGAAATGTTTCAATTTAAAAGGGAGCGAGGGTATTTTTATGTTTAATTTAGCTTTTATTGTTGTAAAGGGTAATTTCGTATTTTTGCCCCCCCAAAAACACCCCCTTAGCGTAAAACTATTGGTTGGGGAAGTAATTCATATCCCCCAATTAGTTTTGATATCCCCCAATTGTTGTTTGTGATTGATTAAGATTTAGTTTTGGTTTTGATGGAAATTGAAAAATACATTGAGTTTTGATTAATGATTTTTGTATTTGTTAATTAAGTTATGATTTTGTATTTGTATTTGTGTTAGAATAATTAAGGTTTCTTTAAGGGTTAGTTTAGTATTTTTACAATATTTAGACACCCCCTTATCATTTTCTATTGGGTGGATGAAGAAATCCATAGCTCCAATTAAGTGGCATAGGCCCCAATTTAGGTAGGTTTTTTAGGGAAAAATATCGTTTGGTCCTTTTTAGGTGGGCCCATGTCTGTTTGGTCCTTTGGTCAAACGCCTTTACTGTTTGGTCCATAATTATTTAAAAATATTAAAACTGACAAAAATACCCTTCCGTGTTAATATTTAGTTATTTTCTTGTAGCACTTCATTCCAGAAATGAAGTCCATATAAAAACCTAAAAAAACAGACTTCATTCCAGAAATGAAGTCCATATAAAAACCTAAAAAAACAGACTTCATTCCAGAAAATGAAGTCCATATAAAACCTAAAAAAGCATTTCATTCCTAAATGAAGTCCATATAAAAACCTAAAAAAGCAGACTTCATTCCGAAATGAAGTCCATATAAAAACCTAAAAAAGCGACTTCATTCCAAATGAAGTCCATAAAAACCTAAAAAATGCAGACTTCATTCCGAAATGAAGTCCATATAAAAACCTAAAAAATGTAGACTTCATTCCGCAAATGAAGTCCATATAAAAACCTAAAAAAAAAGGACTTCATTCTAGAAATGAAGTCCATATAAAAACCTAAAAAACAGACTTCATTCCAGAAATGAAGTTCATATAAAAATTTTCATATACCTCTTAATGTTCTAAGGTTTCTCTTATTGCATGGTTTTGTTTTCGATGGCTATGAGTTTTTTTTCTTCCAGAAATATCTTTTGTCTTCTTATTTGCTCCTCTTTGTAACCTTGTGCCTTCAGCGATTTTGCTACTTTAAGATTTACAAGTTCAAATTAAATGATGTGCGCATATCCACGCTTGTTGTTTCATAATTTGGTAATTGTGATTCTTATAGCAAGTCGAAAACGTTGTATATGTTGTATATTTAGCATACCTGCATATGAGTATAAACCTACAAATCTAAGAAACAGTTTGCGGATTCTTATACGTATTGAAATATTGAAGGGCCATTTCCTGAAAAAGAGCAACTATTCTCTACTTTTTCTTTTGCAAAAGAGCAACAGATTTCTTGTTTAGCACCAGCAGAACGATGAAGAAACCCTAAAAATCATTTACATCTTCAATCTTTCGTTTACATCTTCATCTTCATCTTCACATGAAATCTGTTTCTTGTTTCACAAAGAAAAAAATAGAGAAAAAAATAGATCTGGAAAAGAAAAGAAAAGAAGATGGGAGAGAAAGTAAATCTGAAAATGATTTCATCTCTCTTACCTTTTGACTATATATATGGTCTTTATCCAAAAGCGTATTTACTGCCACTTCTGGTGGCATTTACATCAACCATGACATCAAACAGAGGACCAAACAATAATTTTTAAGACCAAACTATAATTTATATTACCAACAGACCAAACAGACATTTGACCTGGTCAAATGGACTAGACTCATCCTAATATATTATTCCTAGGACCTAATGGTATTTCCAACTTTTTTAGGGAAAAAATACCGTTTGTTCCTTTTTTAGGTGGGCCCATATCTGTTTGGTCCTTTGGTCAAATGCCTTTACTGTTTGGTCCATAATTATTTAAAAATATTAAAACCGACAAAAATACCTAAATAAAACCTAAAAAAAAGAAAAAGTAGGATATGACTTCTCATTACGCGTAAATAAAAGAAGAAGGCCACATATTTAGAGTGTTGGCCCGACCACATCGTAGCCCGGTTCAAACTGGTCTGATCCAAACACCATGTTCCTGGTATCCGATTAATCCAATCTAATCATTAAACAATTGGCGGTTTGGAACTCCAAAATCTGAAACAAGGCAGCACAACTGACATGATTACGTGTCTTTGGTTACTCATCATCTTTCGACATGTGTAAGCCATGCATTCTTATTCGGTACCACCTTTTCTTATTGAGTACCACCTGTCTCAACTTAGATTCCTTTAAGGAGCAATTTTCAAAAATTCAAGACGAAATTTTTGGATTTCTTTATAAAAGGGACTGCACCTAGTGCGAACAATCATCAAACCCTCAGAATTCATAACTTCTCAAGCAACTTCAACTACTACGGAAACTTTTGAACTTCCCATCATTTTGGTTCGGCTTTTTTCTGAAAACTCTAAATTCAATTTGAAAACCCTACCAGTAACCATTCAAGATGGCGGTTGGTGTTGGAGTACCCATCTGTGTGGAATGTGGAACTAGAAGCAATCCATGTCGATGCAGGGTGATTGGACCAACAATCGGTTTCTTGGCTTTTGCAGCTGCGGCAGTGGTAGAATGGCCAATCGGAGCAGTGGTATATATCTTTAAGCATATGAAGGGACGTCGCATCATGGGTCATCCTGCTCGTGTTGTTTATCCTAAGGTTTCTAGAGCCGTCCCTATATGATCAATGGTTACCTTTATCTTTTTATTTGTACTGCAAACCCAAATGTACTACTTTGTGACTTATCGTAATGTATCTTGGTCTTATTTCAGTATCATATACACAAAATTGGTGAAAAAGACCAAAATTAACAATTCACGGGTGAAAAAGACACTTTAGGTTTTTGATCATCAAATATTTAAAAAATTAAAAGATCTTTGTTTAAATGGATGAAAAAATTAAAAATAGTGAAGTGTAAACT
The DNA here is from genome assembly GCA_023531295.1 of Papaver armeniacum. Classification (NCBI taxonomy): domain Eukaryota; kingdom Viridiplantae; phylum Streptophyta; class Magnoliopsida; order Ranunculales; family Papaveraceae; genus Papaver; species Papaver armeniacum. The sequence goes on along the minus strand of JAJJWW010006528.1, from coordinate 15,887 downwards.
AGGTTTATCCCTCCATTTTCAAATTTTTTTTTCTTATTTTTATTTTGCTACGTGGATGAATCCAGCCATCCTTGCTATTTTTTGAAGTATAAGCCAGGATGAATCCAGTTTCATCCTTGCAAATTTTTTTTTGGCTATTTCACCAGACTTTTTTTACTCGTCCATTTTGAACCGTGTTTTAAATTTTTTTGACAAATGACCCATTTTCTCTATCATATACCACGTAATGTTATGTTAAACTCTTCTTTATGTTGTGTTCTCCCTCTAGTCTCTAAAAAGATAGGCGGGTTTGTGTGTAAAATTTACACACAAACCCGCCTATCTTTTGCAGGATTATGGAAGATAATTTATTACTGTCATGTGTATGTGTAAGGTGATCACAACGGTGTTTCAAACTTGTCCGGTTATCTATAAGGTGAGTGTTATAATTAGCAAAGCTGGTTCCAATTTAGTCAGCATATGCATGTACATTCTTGATGGTATGTTTTTTTTGTTTTTTGAGGCTAGCACTTGAACACCCGAGTAAAATGTTAAAATGCTTTGACAAAACAATTACCGACATCTTTTGAATTGAACTTATCAAATTGTATAATGCTTCCGTTAGTGGAAATATTTGAATGTTCATGGTCACCCACCGACAACTTAAGGTTGTGTTTGGTTGGTGGTATGGAATTAGTCTCATAAGGAATTTCTTGGATATGAAAATGATTCCTTGGAAAGGATTGCCTGCGAAGTAAGAACTTATAGTGGTAGATTGAGGCAAGACCATCAAAATTCAAACTTGTTGACCTACGTTTCTTTGCTTTTTGGATTTAAACTCGAGGCTTGCGTCGTCTTTTTTCAGACGTGTTTGAGACTCTCTTATACCATGTTGGTTTACTCCCGATTCATCTCGATCCGAATCGAAATTACCTGATTTTGTTTTGGTTTAGATCTGTCTCAACGGACTCAAAAAAAAATATATGAGTCTATAGTTTGGTCTCGTGAGTCACCTGATTTAAACGGGTCTGAATCAGAGATTAGGTCTGAGTCAGAGGTTGAGTGAGATCTAACTGAAAATGAAAAACAAACGATCTGACTCGCGACGAATGAGTCATCGCGAGATGCAAACAAACATGGTGTTACACTAAAGTGGTGTGCTTCGGAGCTGAAAAATAATATCGTACAAGGATGTGCTTCAGAGCTGAAAAACTGGACTTATCTTTAACTTTTGAAAGGCATTTTATTTTGTTGAAATACAGGATTTATCCTCAATGGCGACTCACCGTATCAAATAGTGAGTCTCCAAACACAACCGCGAGTTATCTTTAACTTTGTTGGTTAACGGGCATTTTTCGAACGGGCACCGGGCACTGCTCTGGGACATTTTCCCAATTTTCCCAACGGAAAACTAGAATGTACTTAGCTAGAGGGGCATCGCCATACGGAAATGGAACATCGCCGTTAACGACTAATCCAATACCGAGAGACGAGAGTGTCCATTAGGTCGACCCCAATTGGTTCCGTGGGCTAACCTGCCACGTACTACACCCACGTAATCCGCATAACAATCCACGAGGTAAATGACGGTAGTGGGTGCAGAATTATGCTAATAAGAAATAAAAAAGGAGACCACAGACATTGCTTTGAAGCTATTGACCGACCTGAAAACCAAGATTCTGTTATCCATTTGACCAATCATCTATACCGACATATCAAGCTCACGTGTCCGTAATACTCATCAGAAATACTGACACGTGTACTCCATAACAATCCCTGCCCCAAATTCATCGGGCAATTTAGAAAGATAAAGAAGCTCAATTTAAAGAATATAGTAAGAAAATTTGCTTATAAAAGGAGAATGTAAGTACACTAATTTATCTCCATCGCCACGTGCGCTAACAATGGGTCCACGTGGATGACATCACTCCACAGGATGACACATAGGGGCATCCGTGGCACTCGACAACGTGCCATCTCTGTCAAGACCAACTATTGAAACGAAGGGGCACCCAAGATAGATAAGTCCCGTAGCACCCAAGGGATGGCCTTAACCCATCACGAGGTAAGACGTAATCAACGGTCGGAGATAGTCCAACCGACATGGACATGACAAGAGGATCGACACCACCCTGCGTGGATTGGGACGGTCCAACCACCCGCATTTAATGTAGCTCGGAGAATACGTGTCGGACGACCGACGTGGAAACAAGGGTTGGTCGGCGTGAGGAATCGGGATATAGTCGAAACCGCGGAGTGACATAGAGTCCGCGGACACGCCCATGGATAATATTCAAGCCCACGTAACATTGCACGTAATACAAGAAGATAAGATCTCAACAACTCATTGTCGGGCCCCACCGAGTTTAGCTATAAATATGTATCCCCTCCCACCGAGGGGGATCGAAAAAGAGAGGAAAAGGAGAGAGAATAGGGAGAAGTAAGTGAGTTTTAGCTCGTATGTTCGATGATCACAAGATCTTGTGATCATCTTTGTAACCATTTATTTTATAATGAATCCCTTTAGACCCGTGGACGTAGGCTTTAGTGCTGAACCACGTATATCGTTGTCTCTTTCACCTTTTGCACCGTTAAGTTCATTTACATACTCGTATTCCAGATTTGTCTGGATCCCCGGAAAGATGATAATGAGATCATGACAAACTAGAGGGGTTTGGAATCTATGATTTATCTTCTATCTATGCTTATTCCACACTCCTCATACCTCAGTGCATGTATTCAACTTATGTAAAGATTGTTTGTGATCACGTGGAAGCTCAACCCGATTCTCGTGTTCACAATTTGGCGCTAGAAACAGGGACCTTGTCCCGGTAAAAAGATTTATCTTTTCCTGTGACTTCACAGCCTCAACCTCAAAATTTTTGTATTTAAAAAACGCAAACAGATCTATTCATGGATTCGTTTTCGCACACATCTATGTCTATTGTATTTTCTACCAACAGATCTGAGCATTATATGACTTTTAAACAAACAGATCTGGGTTTTAGCTAACAGTTTCATTCTTAGACTCGTTTCTCATTTTAGCCAACGATTTTGTTCTTAGACTATAGTGTTTTTACCAATACATCTAGGTTTTAACTAGAATTTCAAACAAAATTTCCACCAAAGATTCGGACTTTTTTGCAAATAACGACCCATGGATTTTATCTCGGGCAAGTCCGCGTCTGTCTGTCTTTTCGTATTGATTCACCAAACTAACAACCCGAATACACCCATTACCGCTAAATCTAGTTTGTGAAGATAAAGTTAAACTAACGGCTAACCCGTGGACTTTTGGGTCTCGGATTACCTCTCATGTCCTTTATGATTATTACAATGGAAAGTAACAAAGATAATCGGGAAGACAAAGATAACTCCAAGAGATATTCCAAGGACCACACAGCAGAATAACAAGGAGCAGACAAAGGGCGAAGGACGCATAGCGCGGATAACCCGCAGACCAAGCGGAAAGCACGTGGCTCTTAGATGCGGAAACATCGCAATGGAGGCAAAGAAGGCCGCGACCGCAAGAGCCGCTGCACCAAGCAAGGGGATTTCTCAAGTGGTTGCCTCAAAGTAACAATGCAACGTAGCCGGGCAGTAGGAGCCTCGGAGGCTATAGTCGAATCGTGATCAGAACCATCCCTACGGAATGCCGAACAATGAACAAGACGAACAACTACCGCCGGATCCAACGGAATAATCGATCCGGGCGCGCCATTGATAGACGAAATCAATACCACGATCCCGAGGGACAAGCTCAACTACAGGAAGGAATCCCCAATCAAGCATCGAACCAAACAACGCAAATATTGGCACAACCGGAGGAGCTACGGCGGAATCAACTAACGTACGCGGATGCGATGGCCTGTTAGCTCAAGAAAACCAACGGCTAAGAGAAAGGATCCTCCGAAGCTCCGAACTAGCGAATCGGCAAGACGAAGCCAACTCGGCGGTACGAACGGGGACCAGAGGACGATCTTGGAAACATCCTCGCAACAACTAACCTGAGAAGGATACCCCAAAGAAATGCGCGGGATAGTAGAGGTCCACCCGGACTACCAACCGAAGCCCCAGATTACTATGACACGGAGGAGGCCACCGAGCGTCGCAATCCACAAGAAGGACACGCTCTTCCATTCAAGACGAAAATGTTTGGCAATGGAAAACCTCCGCGAAATGCTAGCGAGAAATCAATCAACTCAAGACCCGTGCAAGGAGGTGGAAGACTAGAAATGAGATTATGAAGGAAGCCAACACTACCCCCTTGCACGTCGCTTGGCTACGGCTACCATCCCGCAAAAAATGTCCTGGTCCCAACCTTTGAGTGTTACGACGGGTCCGCGGATCCCTCGGCTCATCTACGATATTACAACGAGTAATGGCCGGGTGGGATTACGACGAGGCTATACTATGCGGATATTTCCCTTCAAGCCCGAAAGGATCCGTTATCTTGGTTTGATAACCTCAAGCCAGGGTGCATTGATTCATATGATCAGCTCACCGAAAAGTTCATGGCCACCTACATGTACAACAAAGTTGTGAACACAGGGATGGACAAGCTCTTCTCACTTGCAATTAAGTACAAGGGAATCCGTTCGAGAATACAATCGATAGATGGCACAAAGTATGTCGAGCCATTGGACATGTGATCCGTGGTGAGTATTAACGTACAAATGGGGGCTTGATAGGATGAGCCCGTTGTTTGTCGAAATCCCATGTACCTCCCCAACCACGAGGGAGATTTAAGGATAATCATTGAAAAACATGCGAGGTTGGAAGAAATTCAAAAAGATAACCCCGAGCGGCACAACGAACCCCACGGACAAATTCCGCGAACTAGTAGACAGACCCAGCCATGCCAAAAGGATCGAAAAGACGATCACAAAAGGAGTGGCGAAGGTTTGAAGACCGGGTCTATACGAAACTCAACACCAAACTATCCACGCATGCGAAGGAAATCAAGGATCGCGAAGACTTAAATTGGCCACAGTCACAAGGGAAACAACCACCAGACGGCGAGAATCCAAAGAGTCTGGCGATTTCCACTGTTTCTATGGACACACGGCGAGAAATGCAAAAATCTCAAGATAGCAAAGGTACAAAACCGATAGATGCGGGGATCTCAAAAAATATGTGGAAAAGGCTGGAATGGAGGATAGAGCCAAACGCAAAGAAACGGGTCCAACTACCCGAGGGTAACCGCACATTGAACTCTATATCCCGCTTCGGAAAGCCAAGAGCCAACCCCGACGGCACAAATAGGAAAACGACAGAGAAAACAATTTGAAGATTACCGTGAGCTTTACAATATAAATGGGAAGGAAGTGAGAAGACACGAGGAGTGATGAACGCACCTCCGATCTTTGAAGCCGATGATATTGAGGACGACATGGAAGATCACAATGACCCATTAATTCTCACATTGCCAATCGCAGATGCAACATAAGGAAAATCCTCATCGATGGAGGAAGCTCCGTAAATGTCTTGTTTACGATACATTCAAACGCATGGAGCTTAACGATGAGCAACTCTCGACTTCACACTACACCATCTACGGGTTCAATGGCACGGCCTCACGAAGCCCTGGGGGACATTGTCTTACAAGTGGACGCAGGCCCCATGAAAGTCGACACTCGCTTTAGCGTGGTGAACACGCCTTCGCCCTACAATGCCATTATTGGACGAAGATGGGTCCACAAGCTCAAGGAGTCGCAGCCACCACCATCAATACCTTAGATTTCCCACTCCCTAGGAATAATGGAGATAAAGGGTGATCAAGCTTCCGTAAAGAGTGCCACGCGATGCAAATACAACTCAACGAAGAAGATGAGAAAAGGGAAACCGCAAAGGCTCGGAGCAAGGCGGTATCCAAAGACAAAGCCATCGACGAATATCTGGAGGAAATCTCGGGAAAAAACTTGTCTAAAGGGAATTCTGTGGGAAACACGGAGGCCTCAACATCAAAGATTAATCAAAGCGAAGAATCTGAGGCTACCAAATAGCAATTAAAGAAAATTCCCCACCTGGGGGAACCAAAGCCCACTTTCACATCCTTAGAGGCAGTGAAGGAGATCAACATAGGGACGAGGCAATCCAAGAAAGATCAAAATAGGAACTCTAATGGACGGAGAACGCGAGGCCTCGCTGATAACATTCTTGCTAAGGAATACGCGGATATCTTCGCATGGAAACTATCCGATATGCCGGAATAGACCCAAAGACGGTACAGCATGAGTGCGCATTAAACTGGCACACCCCCCCGTACGACAAAAGATACGAAAGGTGGCCACAGCATCACAAAGCAAAGAGAAACGGAGCTACGAAAGCTATTAGAGGCCGGTTTTATAAAAGAAGTCAAATACCCCACGTGGATCTCCAACATGGTAATAGTACCAAAGAAAAATGGAGGGGCCGAGAACCGCATCGACTTCACCAACCCGAACAAAGCATGCCCAAAGGATAGTTATCCATTACCCAAGATTGACCAGCTAGTCGGCGCAAGAGAAGGATATGAAGAATTGTCATTCATGGACGGATATTCCTGATACAACCAACTATTTTTGGCAAGAAGACCAGCAACATATCGCATTTTACACACCCCATGGTCTTTATTGTTACGTAAGAATGCCCTTGGGCTCCCGGCTAAACGCGGGAGCAACGTACCAAAGGATGGTCGATGCTATTTTTCAAGCCATGGATCGGCAGGACTTTTTTAGAGGTTTACGCCGACGATATGCTCGTAAAAAGCGAGTAAGAAAGAACCACCACCAGACTGAAGGACATCTTCGGAGCTATGAGAGAGCATCACATGAAGGTGAACCCGGAAAAATGCACTTTCGGGGTGACCTCAGGGAAATTCCTTGGATACCTAGTGACAAAAAGGGGCATTGAAGTAGATCCCAAAAAATCCGAGCCATAACAAACATGCCGTCTCCCAAGAACCTAAAAGAGGTACAAAAGCTCAATGGATCACTAGCGGCTGGGAAGATTCATATCACGATCCTCGGATAGGTGCAAACTCTTCTTCAACATACTGAAAAAGGGACTAAATTTGAATGGACTGACGAATGCGAAGAAGCTTTTTGGGCATTAAACAATACCTAAACAAATCCCCATCCTTCGAAACCTAACCGAGGAGGTCTTGGCGCTCTACATTGCGGCAACAGACACGACGCAGAAAGCGCGATTTCGTCGAACCCATACGAAGGAGGAGCAACCGATCTATTATGTCAAAGACCCTGAATCTGCCAACGAAACTACACGAGAATTGAACAACTAATCTAGCCGTCGTATGGTCTACTTTAAAGCTAAGGACGTACTTCTTAACGCATGATATACGTATCCTGCTGTCGGGCACCCTTAGAGACCATCCTCAAAGGAGCGGGAAAGGTAGGACGAATAGCAAAATGGAGCACATACCTCGACCAATTCAACATCCACTATGAGCTCCAACACTCCAAATCGCAGTATTAGCGACTTTCTAGCAGACCTGCCCCTTGGACAACGAAGAAGAAGTACGCATACAGGATGGAAGGCTATGGCGCCTGAAATAGAAAAACCAGAGCCAAATAATATCCTTGAGCAGAGTGAACCCACGGCAATGGGAGGTCTTCGTTGATGGCTCCAAAAAAATAGAGAGGGCGCGGGGATAGGCATCGTCATCACCCACCCGGGGGAGAATCGTGCACGCATTCAGATTGGAATTCGAAGGCCATACCAATAACATCGTTCTAATCATGAAGGGGTGATCCACGCTCTCCGCTTGATAATTGAATTAAAGGATACAAGAAGTGCGGGTGACAAGCGACTCACAACTAATCATACGGCAAATAGGCTACGAATACAATGTGTCTACGAAACACTAATGGCATACATGGCTCTGGTGCAAACATTAGCCTCCCAAGTACCAAAAATCAGTTTCCGACATCTGCGCAGAAAGGAACTTAGACATGCGGATGCTCTGGCATACATATCGTCCATGCTTAAAAACGAGGATGTCAAAGCAATCCAAGTAACAAGAGTGTACGAACCATCCATCAAACTCCGAAACATGCACGGCTAACCAACGCAAACCCGAGGAGAAAGACATCTCGACAAGATGTCGGGAATACATATTCGACGATTTCCGGAAAGCGAGGATATTACACGGCAAGCGGAGAAGGCAGCGATTATAGTCGGGAGGCAGATTGGAGATCGAGAAATACACTCTTTCCTCAAAGGCAGAGGAACTCCCCGGGACACCAAACAGGCTAGAAGGTGCAGTCAAGAAACGGGGATGTACGAACTAGGAGACCAAGCCTTATACCGAAAATCATTCCTCGGACCACTTCGTCGCGCCTATCCGGTCGGAGGGACATGTCGTTTAAAAGATATACAGAGGAGATGCGAGGAATCACGTGGAATGAGATCCCTAGCGGATAAGGCAAGACACGGGGCTATTGCGGCCAACCATGATCCGAGATGCGGCCCGGAATGGCGAAGAGATGCGAAGAATGTCAAAGATTTGGTAAAGAATCCACGCCCGGCTACAAAGTTGAACTCGGTCGATAGCCCTTGGCCCTTCGGAAATGGGGTATCGACATAAGTAAACCACTCGTATCGGGGACGGGGAAAAGAAGATTCCTAATAGTGGCAACGGATTATTTCGGCAAATGGGTAGAAGCAAAGGCACCTGCGAATCGGGATTCGGACGTCTTCACTTTTATTTTCAAAACATCATCTCGCAGTTTGGCATCCGCACAGAGATAGTCTCCCGACAAATGATGTTGACTACAAGGAAAGAATATCGACTTGCTTATTCGACACCTTTCAAGATTCGAAAAAACAAGTCCACCCCATATACCCACAAAGCAACGGACAAACGGAAGCCACAAACAAAACTTTGGCACTCATTCTTAAAAAAGCGGCTAGATGAGTACAAGGACGATGGTGTGAATACCGCATAACGTTCTATGGGCATATAGGACGACTCGAAGATCAGCCCTAAAGAATCCCATTTCTACTCACCTAGAGGAGCAGTCATCCTCTGGAAATTCTACTTCCAACTACAAAGACAAGCTTCAGGAAAAGAATCTCACCACGGACATGATGTTGGAAAGGCTCGACGACCTCGAAAGAAGAGAAGCGCAAAAGAATGGAAAACTACCAACGCAGGCTGGCCAGAGAATATAACAAGAAAGTGAAACTTAGGAATTTTGTAGAAGGCGGTATGTGTTTGGGGACCATTCCCAATGCAGAAAAAAGTGGGAAAATTAGCACCAACTTGGGGAGGACCACATACATAATACACGACATCTACAGAAATGGCTCTTACTATCTGCGTAATATGAAAGGGGGAAATCCTCATGCATCCGTGGAATGCCAAATACCTCAAACCATACTACCCATAATCAATCACTCACAACGTGCACATTTCCCCGAAGAAAATGGACTTGCTAATCCACATGTTTCTATCTCCTCGACAAAGGAGTAACGCGTCTTAATTTTTCAATCAATACCAAGTTTTCATTTTCAAATATCATATCCGTTCATTACCCACGCACATTTCAATTTATTCAAAACCCACAACCTACATACAACACATCATATAAACCACATGTATATACTACTTACACAATGTACATTGAAAACCATGTCACATCATAATAAAATATTGATGCAATTGTTACCCACATGGATGTAGGCCTTAAAGGCCGAACCACGTAAATTGTTGTACAATTACTATTATTAGGAATTGATGCTATACTTAACAAGAGGCTATCCAAAGACAAAGCATGGATCACACCCACTACAATATACTCGGCAATATCCCATGTGCAAAACACACACGCAATATATCGGAGCATACACATGCGATCTCTCTAACTCCTCTGTAAATGTCTATAAGTGTATGACCAGGGAGGCGACTTCTTAAAGAATGAGATATCCGTGCAATATTACAAGCCGCTTAACATTAATGGAGTATATCTTTAAACGTCGGCTGGGCCCCCCCACCGTCCCGATCCTCCTGCCAAGGAGTTAGGCCGGACGGGTGCAAGGTCACAAGACGATTCCGGGATACGACCTACGGAGTCGCACGAACAATACACTTTATCAAACTCAAAGATCGATATCCGTGTTCAATAACTACGGAATTTTCCATTATAGTTAAAGATGATAGACATAAGTTCAACAAATTCAATATGATTTAAACACCAAAGTTTGATCTAATACATGCGGTTGATTACAAGCACGTGACCAAAATAACAAAAACGCCAAAAAGGATAAACAACCCAGATCAATCCCTAGCATACTAACTAGTTCTTTGAGCGGGAGTGTTATCTGCAGGATTATCCTTGACGATGAAGGAACGCTACCACAGGAGGCCTGTGGGAACTTGACGGGAGCGGGTCGGGACGCCGAGTATAATTCTTGGTTAACCCATGGTTTTTCTTAAGATCCAATCAATCTCACCAAGAATCTTATTAATCTCTTGACCGATTGTTTAAAGGCCATTAGACCTATGGCTCGCTCTCATCTTCGGCTGATTTAAGTACAAAGTGGTCTATCCTTTGATTAGCTTGCTTAAAGGTTTCGTCTGAGACGAGCCAGGACAGCGATGGTAGCTAACTTGACCCTCCAGTTGAACTACCTTAGCCTCGAGCTTGGCAACCTTTCCATCTCTGCGCTTTAAGTGTACCGGAGCTCGCGAACAATAAAAAGAAGACAAGAGTTATGACACATACAATTCAAAGCACACTCGATGACGAAGACGTATACCTTCACAATGATCAACCGCGGAATCCCACGCCTCTCGCATAATCATATTCATTCGATAACTTATCATAATCTACACAGAAAGGATTATGAGCATAATTATCTCGATTTATTTAGAAGAATCGAGCCGAATGACGATGTCGATTAACCTCATCATTCTTCAATTCCAATCCCTTGTTGAGACGATACATAGTCACCTCTAAGTCTCTCTCACGTTCAACCCGACGAGCCACATCAGCTCGAGACGCGGATAGAGCACTACCGAGAGCACTACATTCCGCCTCCCTAGCATCGTCTCTCTTTGGCTCAACGCCGCATATAAGTCCGCACATCCGAGGGATGCGAAGACCGCGCTTACCCAGCCGCCTTCCGTAACATTAAGTCTAATTTCTAAGGAGGAAATCTGCTGCGGGCTTGCTAAGATTGTCCCGCGTCCATAAAAGGGCCCCTTAAACAAGTGGCGGTCATGGTTATTTCGATTTTGCAAATCTACCAAGCAATATTTTTTCTTACGCCATTCTTGACCCATCGCGTTATGAACATCCGGCGGGCATTCCATTTAACCGACTCACTCTTGAGTTTTTCAACTAACTCAGCAATGCGCCCCTTTTGACGAGTCCTCTCACTCCGAAGCCACAACAATTCAGGGACTCCACCCATGAAGATAGTACAGCGGGAGGAGGGAAGAAAGAGAGAAAACTCAGAATAAATAAGGAGCAGGAAACTACCAAAGAAGAGGAGCATGCACCAAATGGATGAGAATTTTCCTCAATGAATGTACTAACTGCCCAACTGAGCCAACTCGAACGTGGTGAGCCTCTTCGTGCCTGCGGCTCCTTACGTTTAAGCAAACTCTTTAGCTCGGTTATTTCTTCATCCTTAGCGATCCAGAAGCCTCGACACTTGAAAGCGTCTCTTCACAATGCCGGCTTCCCCTCTGGCTTAAATTTGGCCCTAAAGAGCCGTAAAGTTGGTGATTACAATACTCACTTCTCATCATCTATCAGCAAAATGAGGGAAGATTAGCTCACATCATATTGACGAAATCGGGATAAAAAGAACAGAACAAACCTCCAATAACATTTCTTTGAGAATGGTATTGATACCCATCGGCAATAGCCATCATGTCGAAGAACGGTAGGGGAGGATCCACTACAAGATCAAGCCCGCTGGCCTACGAGATTTTACCCCATCCTCGATCTACCGCCTCCTCGGGGTTAACTCCATGTACCTCTAAGTAAAAGCATCAACTCTTTTCCCCTTCAATCACGGGGGCGGTGAGGAACTACCAACAAGTTTTCTTTCGCAGACCACGCCCAGCAGCATCATCGCCATCCGCAGCTAAGGATCGCGAAATCATCTAAGGAGTCCGAGGTATTCCCACCATGGCAGCACCAACATTACCTTGCAAAGGCCCCTATGATGGAGGAGGTACCGGCAAAACCCTCGGAGCGGCACTTATCAAAACCCGGCCTCAGACTGCCGGATGGGCCACCAACCTGACTATCCTCGAGAACACTCCAATCATCACGATTTGGACGAGTGAGAAGTCCGAAACAAGCCCCATAACCGTGGACATGTCAAATGTTGTTCCCCAGATAAAACCTTACCAAACGAAAACTCATAACAACCACCCCCATCCTTATCACCACTACTAAGAACAAGTCCCTTACCTTTATCAATAACATTCCTGTGAGTGAGTAACCCCGGCATGATTTCCACCACCAATAGACAAGTTACCACCACCAATACCACCAACATCCGAATCACCTTTACCCCCACCGGTGGCCGGTGGCGGGCCGCCTTGACCACCACGTGGCGAATCACCTTGACCACCCCCAATGGTCGGGTCACCTTGACCACCACCGGTGGTAGAATCATCTTGACCTTCCAATGGTCGGGTCATCTTGACCACCCCCAATGGTCGGGTCACCTTGACCACCACCGTCATTTGGATCACCGGACCACCACCAATAGTCGGATCACCACCGACCACCACCGGTGGCAGATCATCACCTCCACGTGACTGCCCGATCACCATCACCTTCTTGAACGAGGCGGAGAAGTCTCGGTCGCTCTTCCCTATCGGAAGAGTCCTCATCCTACACACGGGACTATTCACATCCTCGAAATGAGAAAGGAACCCTCGGTGGGAGAATTCGATGATTGCTTGGGATTAATCTTCTTACCTCTACACACCTACAACACAACGATAAAAGCACCGTTGGCATCACCTTTCCTTGGCATAATTACCATTATTTAAGAAAACGTAGGGGCATACATACGAAGAAAACAAACAACGCACCTTAACAACATTAGTATTCACGCGGAGGAATAGTAGCATCGAGGACATCTTCATCTGCTGCATCATCAACATCACGACTATAAACAAAATCCATACCAGCAAAACTCATCCGCCGAGCAATAATGCGCGTAACGGGCGGGGCTTCGCGAGGAGGCTATCAGGTTGGCTGCAACACGAGGACCAGGGACCCAACCATAGGCCACAGACCCAACAGCCTCAGAAACAGTGGCAGACCACTCATAGTCATGATCACGCTTGATTCTCTCCTCGCGGAGAATAGGAAGACCTTCGGCACCGGGAATCCTCGCCATGGAATCACTTACCTCGCTCAAAAGCGAACTTCCCCCTTAACGAGTAATGTTCCGGAGACTCACCACAGACCCGGCTTACAGTATTCCTGATTAACATAATCTCAAAGGATACGGTGAAATTCTCGGGGAGTATACCACCCTTTCTCCTTTTCTAATCTAGGGGCATAGCAAGTCATCATCGTTTTTCCCCTTACTACGAAGGTAGCATTCACGAAGATGGCGAATAGTTTCTGTCAACTGTTGCACCCCCGATTATGACTTTTCTTAGCGTATCAGCTAGACGGAGAATTCCATAGTAGAAATCATCACCGGCTTTATACAAGGGTAACATCCAAACCGGCCTCGAAAGCACCCACGGTTGTCGGCAAATGAAAGGCATCGTACTTATAATTGGTAACCATCTCATAAGTTATGTCTTTATCGGCATAAAAGCAGACACGAAAATGCGAAGACCATGCTTCACCTTGAAGGCCTCGAGATCAATGTGTCGAAAAGTAAACTTCTTATTACCCGAGATGAAGGACGGAAAGTAGCGGCGGGGTCATCCTCGAAACCTTTTTTAATGACATCCTCCTGAGAACCGCGACCAGTCTCAGGAAGGAACCAAATCTCCGAAGACTCTATCTCCAGTGGCCTTTCTCTTGAATAAGAGTTTTGAGTCGACTTACTTGAACCGGGCCGCGGATGGGTTAGTCCGCGTTGGAGGCCGGAGTGCGGAGGAGCTGCACATCAAGGTTCATGCGAGGATTCGGTGGTTCTTAGGAGACTCACCTCTAGAGCAGTCGCAGCATACCTAGATCCCTAGGAGGATCACCCTTCTAAGTGAAGATCTTTGGCCGGAGGATGAGGATGTTCGTCCATCCAAGAAAGATTACCCCGAGTAGGTGGGGACGAAGCTCCACCCCTTACATTAGGATCACTCGGGGGAGATCGATGAGGACTTGACGGAGGAGTCGATAAGGGACCCAGCGGATGGTCGGACATGTCTGCGGGCACAAACACGAATAGGAACTCAAATCGGAGCGAGAGAAGATCAAAAATCAGAAAATCTCAAGAACGATGAGTGCAAAAAGAAGAAAACCCTAAATTTCATCTAGCAGAGATAACTAAACCCTCGGATCATTATCCAAACTCAAAAGAAGAAATAAAATCTAAGCATGACCAATGGAACACCCAACTACATGCAAGCGTCAACTCTCAAAACCCGAGGTACATTTAAATTTAAAACTCATCATCAAATCACCACAGAAAAATCGAGTCGAAACTCGACAAGCTTAAAGCGAGGTGATTGAACGGAATAAAAAGGTCATTACACGAATCACGAAGAATCAATCAGCAACGGACGACGAAGAAGAAGCAACAAGTAACAACCAGACAGCAGAAGCACGACAACCAACCGATGGCGGCGATAGAAGAAAGCGATGGTGTCGGAAGAAGTTAAGAAGATGAAGACAAGAACAAAGAATAAAACGAGGAATGTGAATTAAAGTCACGTTCTCTCACTTTATATAGAACCGGAAGGAAGCTGTCCACTACCCAAAAGGCGATTGCTGGCGGACATGGAAACGTGCACAATAAATGCAGGTAGCACCTTTTTTAGGAGAAGTTATGAGGGAGATAAAACGTACCACACGGTTCTTCTTCCAACAAAACCCCGAACGCCCGGTCGTAAGAAGAGGGGCAAATTGTAAGTACACTAATTTATCTCCGTCGCCACGTGCGCTAACGGGGTCCACGTGGATGACATCACTCACGGGGATGACACATAGGGGCATCCGTGTGGCACTGTTTTAACGTGCCATCTGTCAAGACCAACGGTCGGAAACGAAGGGGCACCCAAGATAGATAAGTCCGTAGCACCCAAGGATCGCCTTAACCCGTCACGAGGTAAGACGTAATCAGACGGTCGAGATAGTCCAAGCTGACATGGACATGACAAGAGAACGCTTCCCACCGGCGTGGATTGGGGCGGTCCAACCACGCATTTAATGTAGCTCAGAGAATACGTGTCGGACGACCAGCGATGGAAACAAGGGTTGGTCAGCGTGAGGAATCGGGATATAGTCGAAGCCGCGGAGTGACATAGAAGTCCGCGGACCACGCCCGCGGGATAATATTCAAGCCCACGTAACATTGCACAGAATACAAGAAGATAAGATCTCAACAACTCATTGTCAGTAGGCCCCACCGAGTTTTAGCTATAAATATGTATCCCCCTCCCAGGGGGATCGAAAAGAGAAAGGAGAGAGAATAGGGAGAAGTAAGTGAGTTTTAGCTCATATGTTCGATGATCACAAGATCTTGTGATCATCTTTGTAACCATTTATTTTATAATGAATCCCTTTAGACCCGTGGACGTAGGCTTTAGTGCTGAACCACGTATATCGTTGTCTCTTTCACCTTTTGCAGGTGTTAAGTTCATTTACATACTCGTATTCCGGATACATCACGGATCCCGGAAAGATGATAATGAGATCATGACAAACTAGAGGGTTTGGAATCTATGATTTATCTTCTATCTATGCTTATTCCAC